>VYXH01006480.1:0-101154 GCA_013397275.1 Burhinus bistriatus
CTTCCCAGCAGATATCAGTGTGACAGTCAAAAAGTATTTTTTAAACATATGTGTGTTGAAAATGAAGTTATTTGCACTTGAGACAATATTAGCTGGGATTTGATTATGATTTTATAGAGCAAATTCAAAGAAAATTAATTTGAAAAAAAGAGTAGATTATTAGTTTTAGATGTATCTGAAAAAATTAATTAACTATTTCCCCTCATTCAAGCTTCGGGAACCTTAAGACGGGTACATATTCTGGCATTTGTCACATGTATGCACTAAATCTAATTGAAAGTTCTTGATGAGACAAGGGTATTATCCATTAATTGTCAAAGGGTATATTAACTTAGTTAATGATCCCACTTTTGATAGATGTTCTTAGAAATCAAATTCACTGCTTTCTAAATCAAACTCAGTAACTCAAATTATGGAAAATTTGTATTTTTGAGATCTACAGCAGAGTATTACATTTGTATACAGGGAACTTATTTTTAATCAACATTTTTTTTAAAAAAACTTATAAATTACACAAGGTAGGCTGTGGAGCTGCTGCTAGAAATTAATCCCTTCACAGTAAAGTACATATGAAAAATTTAAATAAGGCTGAACTTCACTGTACATAGTTTAGGTAATGATTCAGGAAGGCTGAGTTCTGAAAAATAAGTATCCTCTTTTATACTACTGCCTATAGTAAAAGTGGTGTTAAAATAGCAATGGTAGACTTTCAGAATTAAATACACCAGTAAATGCCCATTAAACACTGTCTGAATTCTATCTTACCCAACTTTTTATCACTTTCTGCTCTAACATTCACAAACAACATTCACAACATTCACCTGGGTAACAGAAGCAATGGTCTGAGTCTCAGAATCTTTTCTATCTTACATAGGCAAGACACCCAGCTTATACCTGAAGCATTTTGAAACATTATGTTCAAAAGCTGTCATATTTCACCAAAGTCTAGGCCCACAAAAGGATCTCTAGACTTGTTAATGCTCTGTCGAACATTTTGGTGCCTCATTCCCAGAATTCCTAAACTGAGGCTGGACACCTAACTTTACTGTCCTATATGGAGAGCACAGAGACCAGCAGAGTAGCCAAGAGCATACACAGCCAACATGAATGACGAAGGAAAGAATCATGGAAAAAAAAATATTTCTGTGACAGTGGGAAACACATCTGAAACTCTCCCCAGCATGTGTCTTCACAAATCTTCTGGACAGTGTGAGCAATTGTCTTGTTCTTTTTCACTTTAAGATGGGGAAAGAAGTGGGAGTTAGAAAAGGAATCCTTTTCCAGCCTCCAAATTCTAGTGCTGTATGCATTGATTTCAGTGTTGCATTCCCTCATGGGGGGTTTGGGTTTTTTTGTGTGTGGGGTTTTTTTTTGTTTTGTTTTTTATTTTTTATTCTCCAGAGGTAATTTGACAGATGGCCCTAGTCCCAATTCTGTAGAAAAAGTAGACTTTCTTGTTTTTTATTTAATTTTATAATTATTTCATATTCGAAATTAAGTCAGAATTATTTAAAAATCCAGAACTCAGATATAGCATTGCTATGTGTGAGAAATAAAAATAATTTTTTAAAAAAGGTGGGGGTAGACAATGAGGAAGAAAAGGGATATAAGAACACGTTGGGAGAGAAAATGGAGGGATGAAGACATGGAGAAGGGTAAAAATGAAAGTATGAAGGAGGAGAATGGAAAAAAAAAAGTTAGATAGAAAAGCTCGTTTTGAAGAAAGTACAGCTAACTGATCAGAAATGCCTAGTCTTTCACTTTGGTTTAGAACTGAAAATATACTAATACCTTCTTCCATTTATTTATCTTAAATGTTCAAACCCCTATTTTTATATTTTATATTAGCATTTCTTCAAAAGGATTAATTGCAGAGAGAACAATAAAGATTTCCTCTGAGCAGCAACATGATTGCATTATAGGTAAGTTATAGTCTTACCTCTGTTCTGTTTTACCACAAATAAACAGGCATTTATCTTGGCAGTGATATGCATGATAACTCTTGGTATGAGTTTATAAAATCACCTTGATCTCAAGCATACCTACCATGAAAGCTTAGTGGTACAACTGAAGTTTTAAAACATTCTCTCCTATGTGATATAAAGTAGCAGGAAACTAAACAAGGAAAAGAGGCTATTGTGATGTAGGCTTTGTGACAAAACACCTTAATAAATCCTATAAGATTTATGCCTGTGAAGAAGATACTATAACTCTGTGCCGCTGCATTATCTATATTCCATCATGCCAATGGGTGGAACATGTAGGTTATTCCTGCCAGTCCCTAACTCATTCAATGCGGTCGTGGCTTTAAAAGTGATGGGGGCGGTTGTTGTGCAGGCATGGCGTGCTTCCCGCCTTGGTGTGTCATGGCACCATGTTTGATGACAGCATATGAGATGACTGGTGGGAACGGACCCCAACGCCTCCATGGCAACTGCCACCCTGGTACAAATGTAGCACAAACCAGATACAGGCTCTTTTATGTGTGATAAAATACATTAGGCCTAGTTCAGATTTTATTTGCAGAGGGAACTTTAAAAATTGGTCTGAGAGGAAATAAAATCTTATAGAACTATTAAATCCTTTCTCTTTTAGAAATAACTAAAAGGGATATAATATTTCCGTCTCTTAACTCATCATGGAGAATTTCAGTCTGACTGAAAACTGTATTTAATTTATACAAACATTATCAATGACTATAAATGATTGATAACACCTTCTAGCAATCCTCTTTTCACAAAAAACTCTAGGAATCAAAGGAAAAAGGACAAGTTTGTTTATTCTGTGGATCAGTATTCTGAAGGTCAAAAAATATTTTTGAAATCTTTGTCAGACTCACATTTAGTTAGTAATTTCGGCTCTGCAGATTATACCTAAAGAATCTGATCTGTGTAGAAACGACAAGTCTGATTAACATATGATGAAAGAGCACTATTTGTCTTTTTCAATTTATGTTTGGTTTATCTACTTTGTATTTTTCATTTTAGACTAAAAAACATCGACCATAAAGAGATTTTCCATTGATTTTTTCACCTGAAGCCCTGTCCTCAGTTTTGTATACATCAGACTCTCATAATAATATCTTTTGCCAGTTTCACACATTTTGTAGCCAATGCTTTCTGCAAAGAAACATTTCACATCACTTTATCCTTAAATATGTACCAGGGACAATTCTAGCTGCAGTAAATGAGCTGATGCTACAAAATGAATGTCCATATTAATGATTTCAGTGTTAACATTGGGAACATTTGTACTCACAGTATATGAGATCATAATTATTAACATTCTCCCCATTCTCTGACCTCAGATAATCTTCTTTCTTCTCTGAAACGATTCAGAGGAGGAACTAAAAATACCTCATAAATTCATGAGGTAGAAAAGGTATTTGCCTATTTGAAACTATGATTTCTTTCTTAATTTTTTTTTTGTTTCCCTATAATATATCACTGCCTGATTGCTCAATAGTTTTACAGCTTTCGGAACACAATTGAGCATTTGAAGCTTTTGCAATGAGTTTGAGAGTGTGTTAAGAAATTCTGGATGAATTTCTGTTTCCTATGAATTCCAGTAGAAATTATTTGCCTATACTTTACAGAAGTCTCCAGAAGTTTTCAAAATCTTCTTTGTAACTATTGAGTGCTTTAAAAAGTGATTCATTTTTTTCACATGGTTAAGAAAGTAAAATCTTCAACTAACAAAAACCTTATATATACTGATTTCTTGGTGATCATTTTCATTAACTTTTTTTCACTGAAGGCTGTATTTGGATATCTTGCACATATTCCCTCATTCTGCAAGTATAAGAGTTGTAATGCTAGTACTTGCTTTCCTACAACAGACAAGGCAAACAGTACTTTTCAACTATTTGCCTCCTGTAATTCATATAAACTATTTACAAATTTGAAGCATTTACACATAGAATGCATTCATTCACATTTATTCTGTGAATCTGAGAACAATGCACACTCTAATACAAGCTGCAAATGTCTGCATTTTTCACATAAGCTTTCCCACATTTTCAGGCAGCTGAGCCTCTACAATAACAACAATACCAAGACTTCTTAAAAAAAGATTATAAAGTTTTTGGAATTTCTTTTAAATAAATACAGTCATCTCCCACACACACACCCCTTTTTTTTTTTTTTTGTGTGGACCTACTGATCAGAATAATCCACTTACCTTTTAGAATCATTAAACCTTTTTGTGACTGTAAAGCGAAGTATTTTTTTTTTTAATTCCTTGCTTTTTTTTCTCATTTGTGATAAATGATTTCCCTCTGTGGCTTGAAAGAACCTCTTAAAGGTTGAACAATGTGAACCAAATCCTCTTGTACAATAGGGATCTCATAGATAGGGACTCGACAGGGATCTCATAGATAATCAGTTTTACAAAGATGAGACTTAGCACAGTGACAGAGTGAAAGAGAAGCTAAATTATACAGAGTTCATCACTATTCTTTTGACATGAGTATCATTAATGATTTATATTTGCTTATGACTGGAAAATCATATCTGGGAAAACTAATTGTTGACTTAAAAATTCTGTCCATCTATTTTAATATTAACACATTATACAAAATAAGTGTAGTAAAATTCCAATAAATGTCCACTGTTAGCTTCCAAATTATCCATTAAAGCTAAGCAAATGTTCATAAGTAGCAATACTGATTTGGATTTCTTATTGGTTTTGCACTTTTGTAGTAAAATTCTTTTTCACGGGATGAACATCTTTTATACTGTATAAATATGACAAGAATCATACTCATCAATGCTTTAAAATATACACAATTAAGTATAATATAATGGAATATATATATACATACATATCTTTGGTAGGTTGTTCTGTACAGCTGGCTTTACAGCATGTGATGAAAAGTATTGTCACACAGACAAGAATTCAGACACTAGAGTATCTGAGTCGTCTTTGCAGTCCTTTCAGATGAGTGATCTAACTGTTGCTCCCTACCATGACTCAGTGTTTCAAGAAGAGTTCACATCAGGTTGCATTGGTGCAGTTTTGAGTTTTGTCTCCAGTTGTCACAAGTTGCATGTTCCTGTGAAGCACCATAATGTGTGTTGTCACTTCGAGCAGTTCATGTCAACGTCAGCTTCACACTCGTTAAAGTCATCATTTGAGATCCCATGCACATTGACAGAAAAACGCTGCAGTTTTTAACTGTAATAGTTGTGATAAGTCATGTTGCAAAATCCTTCCATGTTTGTTGTATATGTCCACTGTTCACAGAAAGTTACGGAGACGCTGATTTATGGTCATATAGTGACCATTCTAATGAGAATAGGCAGAAATTCTCTTCAATATGTTAGGCAAAGCATGCTAATTTGATGTGCTAATATTTAAACTTCTCCAAGGTCCTATAGTTTAGTTCTATACAATTTTAGAACACTCTTCTGGAGACAAAACTGATTTTTATAAGGTTTTCATCACAGCTGAAGAACATACAATAAGACCATAATCTATTTTTGGCAGTATTGGCTTCGTGCTATGGCATAGCGTGCTAATACAGCTTTTTTTCCTGTTATCATAGCTGTTTCAACAGATACTAAATCCCATTTTAGATAGTATCACAGCTGGAATAGGAGTGGACACTACCTTATTATTAACCTATTACTACCTAGGAAGCATAATTTTCTCTTTTCCCTTGAAATATTAAACTTGAGGCAGAAGTCCAGCATTGTGGTACAGAGTATACAACAGAATTATAGTGTTAAAAGACACCTTCAGAATGTGTTTAATCCTTTTCCTACTACAATTAGCTGTGATTACTATTGTAGAATAATTCTGATAATGCACCAGTGATAATTCTTATAACTACCAGGTATTGGTGCAAGCAGTTACCAGAGCATTGCATCTGGCCATATCAGCGTCTGTATGCATATGTGCCTTCCAGTACATCATTGTTTTGTAGAACTAACTATTAATGAAATATTTATTTCTGACAATGCTGTTCTAATAAATGCTAGCTGTATTATCAAGAAACCACAGCTGAGGGCTGTTATGGAAAAAAAGGAACTTGTCAGGGTTCCCTAAAAGTACAAGCACAAAATGGTGGCAAAGGACCTGAAAATACAAGCCAGTACTTCTACGGGGGCCAAAGACCCCAGGCCCTGTCATCAACCGTCTGTTACTGGTCATCAAAGCAAAGCAACCTTAGGAGTTGGGTATAATTTGCTTTAAGGATAACAAAGAGAACAAGGAAAACATATCCAACATGAGTAAACCACACCATACATGGTCTATTTAGATTTAAAATGGAGTGATGAACTCATGAAGAAGGAGGTTAAGGTGTACTGCACATTACAAAATGTAAAAAAATGACCCTAAACAGACTCTAGAGCAAGGAGTAAGAAACTATCAGCACCAACATTAAACTCCTTTGGCAAATAACTTGGGATGTTAATGACTCACTCTAACACCCCACCTTTCTTCATCAATCTTTGAAACCAGAAGCATACAGGAAAGGTGAGCATGACACCAGAGAAAAGAGAAAACTGTATACTAATTTTAACTGTATCGTTATTGGGAATGAGCTGTAATAATTGGATATTTTGGACTATAACATTGTAACATGACTAATAATAATTCCTTGATTGGATTTTAAGACTTTAATTACACTAGCCATAAATCCCTGGCTTTGCACATACGGTGTGTTTCTTCAGCCTACATAAAGTATACAGGGTGTTTTTTTCTGATAACTTATCCTAGATGACTGGCAGTTAAACCTGCATTTGGTGCTATGCCATTGCTAGTATTTTCTTGAAGACATATAGGGGAAAAGAAATCACAAGTCTCTAGATTATCCACTGGTTCATCCACTGCAGGACCTTCCATTTGGCCTTGTTGAACTTCATGAGGTTCACAGAGACCCACCTGTCAAGTCTGTCCAGGTCCCTCTGGATGGCATCCCTTCCCTCCAGCATGTCAACTGCTCCACACAGATTGGTGTCATCAGCAAACTTGCCGAGGGTGCACTCAATCCCACTGTCCATGTAAGCAACAAAGATGTTAAACAGCACTGATCCCAATACCGACCCCTGAGATGCACCACTCGTCACTGGTCTCCACTGGAATATCGAGCCGTTGACTGCAACTTTTTGAGCGTGACCATTCAGCCAACTCTTTATCCACCTAGTGGTCCATCCATCAGATCCATGTCTTTCCATTTTAAAGACAAGGATGTCATGTAAGACAGTGTCAAATGCTTTGCACAAGTCCAGGTAGATGATGTCAGTTGCTCCAACAATGCTGTAACCCTGTCACAGAAGACCACCAAATTTGTAAGCCACAATTTGCCTTTAGTGAAGCCATGTTGGCTGTCGCTGATCACCGATTATTTTTCATGTGCCTTAGCATAGTTTCCACTTGTTTTGTTTTCTACTTGTTTGTTCCTCTCCCCCTGCAACCTATTGTCCTTTTCAGTGTTGTTACAGAGAAAAGGTTACATCCTTCCTCTTTGAAGTAGCAAAATACTTTTCCTCTTACTCTTGAAGACTATTGTGGTATGCCCAAACAAAGAACTTAATCTGCTTTGCTTCAATTGTAACCCAATACTTCTTCTCAAGCCCAGGAAAAGAGTTCATTTTATTATTTCTTGAAACTATGTTTCATGTATTCAAAAACTAGCAAAGGTCCCATTAGTTTCTAGTTTGTTAGCGTATTTGAAGTGACTCTTGTCAGTCTTTCCTGAAAAATTAAAATTTCTAGAACTGTGATCATGTGCATTGTTCTCCTCTGGACTTTTAAAAATTGGTTTATATTATAGAAATGCACAAAGTCTAACAGATTTCGCAAAATGTGACACAGTATCTTAGTGGAAGTTTTATCACTGCTGAAGATTATATTTATGTTGCACTCTTACACATCCCACAGTGGCATTTGCATTCTCTGCAGCAGCATAACATCGCTGATTCAAGTGTCTTCTAGTACATAACACCCATGACAAGCGTTTTCTTCAGTCTATCTTGTTCTTATTCCTGCATTGTTATAGATGATTGTTCTTGTACCTTGTAGTTAGAATCATAACTCAATCTTTAACTTTTTTGTTGCCCTTTCTGGCTAGGAATTCTTTGAAGCTCCTTATAACATTAAGTATTTAATAAGTAGTAATGAATCCAAAAGTCATTCCTGTGTTGACTTCTTACATCTTTCCATTACAAGTGAATATGATCTCCAAACTAGTTTTCTACCAATTTTAGGGCAGTTTTGTGTAAAAAATGTGCAGATAGTTTCACAAATCACCTTGCCTATAAAACTGCAGTATGAGACATGTAAATAAACAAAAAATTTATCTTAGTTCTAAACTGACACTAAGGAAGTAAATGATCACGTTCACTTATCTCAGCTGCAATAACAACATTGCTGTAGGCCATAATATCTAAGGTTTAGAATAAACTGAAAGTTCACAATCTGACAAAATCCACGAGCTTTCCAGAGAGAACATGAAGAGGTACATTAGCAAATCTAATCAAGTCATCAGTATGCACTGACTTAGTAAGAAGTCTTTTAAAATCATTAATCAGTGATCTATAATTCATATCTTGACATCTACACCCACATTGGACTGAAGGAATGCATAAGTATAAATCTCTGCACATAGAAAGGTGGCAAATATTTTCTCACACCAGCTGCTTATATGTAATACTGCAATTTGGTAAAGAGTATTCAAAATAAAATGTTAGGGGTGTTTTGTTATATCAACATCTGTACCAACCAAGAAAACAGAATCTTTAACTATTTCCTTGAATCAGCTATTTGAACTGAATGTTATTACTTCATCCTCTGCTACTGCTCGAGGTAGTAATGACTGTGATGTAAGATAATTTGGGCACTATATTGAGAAGACTACTTTAAGGTCTTCACAAATTTTGGAATTCAATACATAAAAAAGGTGGAATTATTACAGCTACTACATTTCAGAGAAGGACAAAAAATTATTCCAGATCTGGAGAAATGTGAGATATGCAAAACAAGACTTGATATGAGAGCAAAATGCTTCATTCAATTGTCTAAACGCAGACATGTCTGTGATGCTCCAAAGTAGCTAAGATAGCACATACGGCTGGCAGATATAGCGCTAGATCTACAGGAGATCTGCAGCTGTGCACAGGCTGGCTGACTTACCTCACAGTGTTACAAGTGGGACTAAAAGTCTGTGCATAGGCAAGAAGATGCAGTATCTTGATCTTTCTTGACTATAATTGGAATTTAAACACAGCAAACATGTAGACATCTATATTAGTGTTTTACTCTGTAATCTGAACCCTTCCCACACTGGACCTGGGAGCACCATTTACTCATAAATGACAAACTTGAGAGGAGACCTGGCTGGTACATTTAGAGCTTTTGTGGATTTCTACCCTGTGCTGCAGCAGGTAAAAGGATTTGTCTGCTCTGCCTGGGATCATCTGACATAGTTCACCTAATTTACCTTTTGTGATTGAAGAGATTTTCTCCTCTAGTATGTTTTGTTATCTGTCTTTCCTTGCTTCTGACTTCATTTGTGTATGCTAGCAAATGAAAATCTTTGTTTTGCCCAGTATTTGAATTTGATAGCATATATAGACCTCATGATCCCTGTGAAGCAAGAGGTTAATTTAGAACACCACAAATTCCTTTCTGATCTTACACTGATTGGAATTTTCCAGGTTTTCAGTGGCCCCAGCCCAAAATTGAACTGAGTACACTAGGCATTTTAGAAAATTTGTGGTTCAGTCATTGTCCACAGTATCTTGCTGTAGGAGAATTTGGAAGACACTTCTCCATTAAAGCCATACTATACACCTTAACACTCAGCCCATGCTGCTGAATGGAGGCACACTGTTAGTCTTGCGGTACTCACAAGAAATCTAGGAGCACTGTGAGACTGGTTTGTATACTGGGATTCTCCCCTACATGGAATTAAATGTCTACTGCATTCAGTTTGCTCAGATACAGTATGAAAAAGACATGCCAGTCTTGCCTTATAAGGAATCATAACATAACCAAATAATTTTTTTTTTATTTTAAAAAAAGCTCTTTCTGCCTTCTCTGAAAATCGCCTCTGTCTCTAGACAACTATCTCAACAAGCTTACTTGGTGGAATTAAAATATCTGTACCACTTTACTGAAACTAGAGATTTTTCACTTGCTTTACACCAGCTACACGATGTTGACTATCACAGCCAGAGGCCAACTAAAATATCTAACAATGATTGTGTGCTTTAGATGATATGAAACTTTCTGGAAAGTAATCTAGGCTTTTAATAAAAAAAAAAAAAAACAACACCCAGAATCACAGAATAGTTAAGGTTGGAAAGGACCCCTGATGGTCATGTGGTCCAATGCCCCGCCTCAAACAGGGCCACCTGATCCTGTCACTAGGCACCACTGAAAAGAGCCTGGCTCCATCTTTCTGCAGACCCTCCCTTCATATATTTGAATGAATTCATGAGATCCCCCAAACCTCCTCTTCTCCAGGCTGAGCAGTCCCAGATCTCTCAGGCTTCCTTGTAGGAGAGATGCTCCAGTGCCTTCATCACTTTTTTGGTCCTTTACTGGACTCTCTCCAATACGTCCATGTTTCTCTTGTACTATGGAGCCCAGAACTGGGTCCGACACTGCAGGTGCTGCCTCACCAGTGCTGAACAAAAGGGAAGGATCACCTCCCTCAACCTGCTGGCAATGCTTTGCCTAATGCAGCCTAGGATGTCATTAGCTTTCCTGGCCTTTCTAACTACTAGAATTCCATTATTAGGGAAAAAAACCACTGACTCCACAGGAACAAATTATTAATTAATCAAAATATCTGATACTACCAACAACTGCCTTGTCACCTTAGCTTTAAAAACAAATCTTCACTGATCTGAAACACAGAACTCAAAGGAAATGAAAGCCCACAAAAGAACCCCCTCCTAAGAGTTGTTTAAGTTGTCAGAAAGTATGATTTGTAAAAGAGCTGCAAGAGGTTATAAGCTAGAGATAGCTCAGCAGAACAAACCTTCTTAGGTTTACTTGGGAAAACTTAAATACCGATAACATTTGTCCAATACACTAGGGTTAAAAAGCAAGTCTGAAAGCTTCAAATACTTATAAAATTAAATTTGAAGATGTGGTTGTCTTATCAGAGAACCAGTTGAGGAAGATGCTTGATATTCCAGAAGAAAGGCTGCACTTTGTGCTCTTGCTACAGTGCTGCATGTGCCTCACTGGGGGAGAGGTAGTGCATTGTTCTATCCGGGCTCCTTCCCTTTGGGGTGTGAACATCTCTGAATACCCTTTAGCTGATGAGAGGAGCATTTGATATACAGACTTTTCTCATCTTCTGTCCCCCCAAAAACATTAAAATCATATGAGTATAAAACAAAAAATGTCTGCTTTCCTATTTTTCTTGTAATTACTGAAAGAAAGGTAAAATATATGACCTTACAGTTGGAACAAAGATTGTGAAGAGATTTGAAGTGAATTTTTAAGATTTGATCTATGTTTTTCTTTCTAAAAGCTAGCTGGTTGAAGGTAAATGGATTTTATTTTCCTTAACTAACACTTCACAGTAATAGAATTAAACTGGTTTAGCTGTAATTTCTAATTAGTTTATGACTTTTATTAGCCCAAACTAGGTAAGAGAAGAATCAGAACTCTGCTTTGTTAGTTCCTCTACTATGGAGAAAGAAGGGATATCTCATTAGTGAGAGAGGAATGCGTGGGTCATCTAGAGCATCAGGAAGGATCAATGGTTTAAAACCCTGGGATGATAAAACTGGAATTTCCTTTCCTGGGAAAAAAAAAAAAAAAAATTCTTCCTGGGCTCCAGGTTAAATTTATGAGTACTTTCTACTTTCATTCCAGAACAGCAAGACAGTTTAAAAGGCAATATCCCTCTCTCAATGATAGCAATAAGAAAAAAAGACATACAAATTAAAAATCTACAAGGTGAGATCCATTTCACGTATTTTAGGCAGTGCTTGGCTTGAATTTTATGTTTTCAGCACTGGGAAGAAACTAATTTCTCCCAAAGTAAATGTCTAAATTTCACTAAAATCAACAGAAAACCTCCAGGCAAGAAGCCAGTCTTGTTAACTGAGCTACTTTTTTCTATCTATGAATGGTACAGTATGTGTTCAGGAACTATTAGGCATCTATTGGGACTCATGGTCTATTACATCTACCCTTCTTTTGAAGGTAGAGAGCTAATGAATTACAAGCAGAGACTCCCCCACTTTTTTTTTCTTTTTTTTTTTCCATAAGTATCTAATATTTTGAGCATTCACTGAAGTTTTTCCACAGCCTGATGGAATTTAAAGCACCACAAAACAGAATTGCATGGAACATGTGCAGCAGCATGGGACATTTTATCATATCTTTTGGAAATGAGGTATTCTGGAGTGAAAAATGAAAAGGTCATGGGACCAGAAAGATCTCTAGTGTGGCCTCTCTGTGACTGACAAAACCAGAGTCCCACTCTGCTCCTTGAAACATCTGTATGCTTTGCACTAGATCAGGAATGGCTATTGGTAAAAAAGAGGAGTATCTACCTGGACACAAATTCTCCCAAGAGACACTAATCAATGTGAAAAACTGTAGATATAACCACCTTATGAAGTAAAAAAATACAGTGATGCTTAAATAACTTCTCACAGTAACAATTGGATGGGAATTGTAGCTTAACAATGGTGTTTAAATTCTTAATAATGTTTAGTATCAGGTAGGAAGGCAATGCATATATATTTTAACATTCAAACTGTACGTATTTATTAAATAAATGTCTACTAAATGAATCTAAATAAATTGTCAGGTTAGTAGAAAAGAAATTCTTAACATAAGGAATGAACTCAAAATTTATTCATTGTTTTCATGTAGTATATAATGCTATCTATTCTCCAATTAAAGCCCGCTGGATGTGTTGAAGGCACTAAAGACCCTAAAAGTAGGTTTAACGTCATCTAATTTTGTGTGCCTACATGGCAAATATATCAGTTTGCACAAGTCATCCTGCACTTCTTTGGTACTTAGAGGAGGAAAATAGACACTTTTAAGGCACCCTCCATGGTGTGTCATGTCACTGCAAGGAGGAGATGTATCACACCACCTAAAAGTGCCTAATATTTTCTAATAATCATACTACAACTAATTTAAAAGTGAACATTTACAAGATGTGTAGTTCTAGTATCTTCATTTCCCTCTTACTACTTCTCCATATCCTTATTCAAATACTGTTCTCCCTATTCTTCATTCATCCTTTATAGGGCTTTACTGACTGCACAATCTTATGCATTTGAATTTGAGCCTTTTTTTTTTTTTATGTATATGCATTAGAGAGAATTGCCACAATTATATTTTGGGTGTTCAAGATTCCATTGCATGTTCAAATTCGCTTTGGTTTTACAGTTACAACTTTCTTAACTTACCAGGATGAGTTCAAATTTCATGGACTGCTTCCAGTTATCTGTCAGATAGTTACACATATTTTGCTGGAAGCTGCCTGAGGTAAATTCCATTCTTTTTGGTTCAAAAAGTCAATTGCATTTTTAATGGTGATTAGATGGCACATTCCTGAAACGTCTGAAAGAGAAGCAATGAACACAGACATGCTTACCCAAACTAAGATGAATTTTCCAAACATGGCTAGATACATTGTATCTTGGCTCATGATGATTACTAGTGAACTATAAACTTAATGCATCAGCTGAAGAGTTTAGATTTTCTGTCCAGTGAAAACCTATGCCCAAAGTCAATATATTTATAAAACCCCTTCTAAAGGTATTTGATTAGTTTTGATGTTCAATGTTTCAATATTCACTTCAGGGACCTTGGTGGTCAGACTTTAGAATATCTATATTTCTGAAATGAAAACAGTATCTAAATGTGTTTCTTTGTTAAAAACAAAAAAAAAGAATTCTCAGTGCAGAACCTTCTTTGGACTTGGATCATATCTCAGGGGAAAAAAAGTCTGCAGAAACAAAGAGCTCTGAAAACCTTCTAACCTATTTTTTCTTGACTCAAACGTAAATTTACAGGAATGTGTATATTAAGAAATACAATGACAAGAAGACCCTTTAAAAGCAAACAAGCTTCACTATCTTATTCTTTTCCTCTTGGAAAAGATTGGTAGACCTAGTATAAGACAATTAATAGACACTTTCTTAGACCAAATATAAGACCATGAAAACTAGTTTGTTCTCTGGCAGGTTTTGGAGAACAGATTTGTGAGAGTGCAGTAGAAATAAAATTTAAAAGACCAGTAATTCTGATACTGAGTTGTGCACATTTTTCATAGGTAATAGATAACGGAGTGGTGAAGGAGTTTATGTAACTGATTTATGTATTAGATTTATTTCAACAAATGAAACCCAGAATTTTTAGATTGCTTAAGTTACTAAACTCGTTATAATTCCAACTCTGAAATAGTAGGTTGCAAAAATGGTGTTTTAGTTAGTGCTATATGTTTATTTTACTACATCATTGCATAATATGGTTAATTACTGTTTTGCTTTAACATTTTACAGTCTGGTTTCATCTTCGGTTCTCCTCTTACAGCTTCTGAAGCAGTTGCATCGCTAAGAGACGAACACTAGGGAAATGGGATACACATCAAATCAATGACTTCTCCAACAGGCTAGGTCAAAATCTAATAGTTCTAGTAAGACTTCTGCTCATTTGCTTGTTGTGCATAAAATTATTAAAGTTTCTAAACAATATATTTTTTCTTCTTTAATAGACATTCAGTTTCATATTCAATGTATAATAATATTATTTAGAGGACCTTACCTTGCTTTTAAGTTTGTTAAGCCTGTTATATAAAACACTGTCAAAACATTATCAATGTTAAGATATAGTAGACATGGCATATGAAAGACATCTCTGTGGAGTATTTCTTCCATAACCTTAAGGTCTATGACTCTCTTGTACAACTCAGTGGTTTAATGTGATCCATTTCTGAGAATTCCATGTTGTCTCAGGCTCATTTCATTGTTATTTTTCAAATGTTTATCAATAATTCCTCTCATACTTCTTGTCACATATCTTCTAATAACAAAAACTCGCATTTATAATTGCCTGTAGCTTTTTTTCCCTTTTTTGCTAAAGATAGATATTATGTCTGCCTTTCTGCAACCTTAGATACTTAATTCATCAGCTACTTAAGATACATACCTTAGACAAAGCAATATTGTATTTAGATATTTGCTCAATAAATGGCTTTTTTTTCATGACCAGATCACTACATTTGTCTTCTTACTGGTGCTTCTTGGATTTTTTGCTGACGTATATAGCATGTAGATGCTGTTTTCATGAATGTGCCCATTAACTCTTTAAAAATCTTGCTGTAGCACAACGGTGATAATACTGCCCTTAATTTCTTTTAGCCATACTTTCACGTTAGTTGCATTTATCTGTTTCTGGGATATTTACGTTCCTGTCTTATCACTGATTTTTCTAAAACCTCTGCTGTACATTCACCAGTCTTACTTTCAGTCTGTTCTTAATAAGAACATTTCTTTCCTGTTTATATTTCATTGTCTGAAGTTGATAACATAATTACTGCTGAGCTTTTCCCAGTTTAATATCTGTGATCATTAAGGCAAAAAAAAATAATGAGCATTAATACTTATTCCTTTTTAAAATGTTCCTTTTCCTGTAAAGCACACTGGTTCTCTTAGTACAGTTAATTGCCTGCATGTCTGAATCTCACAGTACTTATTCACCTATTTTCAGATATTTGGGGGTAGGCGTTTTGTTTTCCTTCCCTGACAGTGATCATGCTGGTTTTTATCCAACTTTTTTTTTTTTTTAATAAGAAAGTAATTTTAATTAAGAAAAAGTTTATTGCAGTGCATTCAATATAATTTTTATTGTTTGTTTTTGCGTAACAACATTCTACCACAGAAGGAAGCTGTATTTCATGCACAAAAATATCACTTTGTTCTCATTGTTTCTTTCCTTGTCTCTCTCTGTAGCTGTCAGCACTCTCACTCTCATGAGTATTATTTCCATGGGACTTAAAGATCTCTTTCATTTCATACTACAGGTAGGGAATATGAAATCATGAAATCATGTCCAAGAAGTTGCTACAGAGAAAGAAAAAAAAAAGAAGTCAAGAAGTTGAGACTTGTGGATCAAGATTGCTAGAAATTAAGAACAAACCAGTGGTTCCATCACAGGTCTGCCTATCTATTCTGATCAAAATGGATGAATGGGAAAGTAAAGAGTGATCTCATCTCCTGGGTCACAGAATGCTATTTAATGCTAAAACAACAAGCTTACTACCCAACAGTAAAACCCAAAGAGTAGATATATGGGGGAGCAAGTGCTGACAATGTTTGAAAGTCTCAGGTGATGGTAAACAATTCATTAGCTGTAGAGTCCTGTACCCTTTCTCTCCCAGCTGACCAGAGCTGACACTGGGACTGGAAATAGAAAAAGTAGCTAACATGGTAAGAGAAGGGAAAAAGTAAATTTGATACAAACAAAAGTCTTAGAAAAATAAATGTTAACAAACCTGCATTTAAGTATAGTTTTCATACAGAATTATGACTTGGTATACAAAAAAAAAAAATCAATGTCAAATGGCATCCAAAGTAAAAGAAAATCTATGTGAGCTTATCCAAGAAAATTGCAGTAGATAGAAAACTGATGGAATGACATTTAGACATAAATTGCAAGAAAAGTTTCCAAGATCAAAAAAATTCCATTATCCTTTGAGGATTATAGACAAAATATTTGATCTACTTGTCATGCACGGTATTGACATCCTGTCTTTTGACTCGCAGCATATAGTAAGTCTAGTTACTGTCAACATCATGTTATTTAGAATATTTGTGTGAGTTTTATTTCATTTAAAAAGTAACAATGTAAAATCTATCAATGATAAAATAGCCTAAAATAACTCTCTGTGTGAAAGTTTGTATTTAAAAAAATCCAACAAACTCTGTCACTGTTACCACATGATCTCCAAAAAGTGAGAGAGTAGCTGGGTGGGGATCTGTCAGCCAGCCAAGGTTAACCCACCACAGGTCCCTTTGGTCCCTCCCGTAACCAACTCTCAGACCTGCTGATCTCTTTGGTACCCAGACCAGGCTTATGGCCTCCCCAGTACTTGAGTCCCAAAGCTTTTATTCTACTCACTGTGGAGCCTCACTTGCTCACAGTGATTGCCCACAGTGACCTACACAATCACACAGTACACACGCTCTACTGAGTATACAAGTAGACAGTTAAAACTACTCAATTTTCAGTAGATTTATTCAAGGACTTCAATTATCTAATGGAATTCACTCATCAAATTCAATCATATAAGATACTTTTCAGCTGACACAAATAACATTATTAGTATTATGCATTTAACGTATTTTCAATCAATATTTGTCTTTTTTATTTCTATCAGCTAGTTTACCATGACTTCCTTTAGGCAGAATTATAATTCTTTTTTCTCTCTAAAAAATAAACTTGCTGATAAATTTGGAGATGTGAACAAAATGTTACACCTTAACTCCCTGATGGTTAGTGAAAGAATACAAATGTTGGGTTTTTCTTCTGTATTACCTATAATAGATCTATACGTTATAGGAAGTTAGATTAATTTAATATACTAGTTGCAGTTATGTTATATTATTTTAACAGATGTATTTTCATCAGCAGAGTAACATTGAACAAGAAATAGCTTGTTACAAAATGCATAAATATGGTTGTTAAATTGTGAACTTCCTAACAAAGAGCATCTCAACTTTTCTTTCGCCTAAAACATTCCACTGTTTTAGAACTTATTTCTTAAAATAACTTAAACATTTCTGACCAGGATTTATAAGAAGAATGGCGGTTACAAGTCACAGTTACATAACCTTCTATCCAGAAATCTTAAAATATGCAACAACCTCACAAACCAATTTATCAGTTCTTAAGAAATCACAAGTGTTTGCCTCTTAAAAAGTGTACAATAGGCTTTTATATGTTTTCCATAACTTCCATATCAAACACAATCAGTTTAAAAGTGAAAAGATTAAAGTTCTTGATAGCCATACTCCACTATTCTGAATGATCCACAATAATTCTTGAAGTTAATCCTTAAAAATGAAAAAAGCTTCATGTTATCCACACTGCAGTAACACAGAAGTGCTTGAATCAGAATTGAAAACTCATATATGTGATATATGGTACAAATCGATATTATCAATATTATCCATAATTCATATAGTTATCTGAAGCCTAGCTGGTTTGAGAACCTCATGTTGGTTTGTTCACATAAAAACCTTAAGCTGGACTGACTGGCTTGCATTGGAGTGCAATAAATTTCACAAATTAGTTAATAACTACAATTTGTTTAATAATCTTATGATGATATGCAGCCTTGAAGCAAATCCAAAGTATTGATCTCATAGTTGAAAATACAAAGAAATAAAGCAAAATAAACAGCTTCTTTTTCTCATTAACATAAGGAAATACAATGGAAGAAAACTGTGAAATTCAACCTTGCATAAAGAATACGCAAAAAAAAGTCGACATTGCTTAACCACATCTTCAAATCTTACTTAAGCCTAAGTCTCTGAGGTTTTCTCCAGATTCTTTTCTCCAGATTGTCTAAACAGTGGTGATTTCATCTATGAGCACGGTCATAAGAACAAATTAATGAAAAAATTAATGAATGTTCCCCTATTTCAGTCTAAGTCAAACATTTGGAACCATTCTGAATCTCTTAAAAAGCTCTTCCTTTGGGACTAACCATTATAATAATCTGTTAGAGTCAGGTTAGTGGTGAAACTGATGATGTCAGAAGCATCAACACTTAAGAATAAATCTGGAAACAAAGAAAACCTGACAGAGAAAATTTTCAGTAGAACATTTAGCAAATTGGTACATGCCTTTAAACATCTGTGGTCATCTTGGGTAGTACTGGCATGTCTAGAACTACCAAAAAAGGGAGCACTTTGACTGTACATGGGCTTTCGAACATGTACATCAAGCTTATAAAAGTTCCTTCCCAAAGTTTAGGCTGTCAGATGTCAAGAGATGTCTTTTTAATGCCCTTTTCCTTGCATCTCTTACACTTTTTAAATTTTTTTTACAAATTATTTTACAGTATAGGTGTATAAATGAAAGTCAGGATAAACAATTAATCCCTATCACATTAGCTTTATTCTACTTACTATTATACACATCGATGATGTCTTTTGCTGTCTTTATATGTCTTTTAAAAGCTATTACCCTGGTTCTGTATTGCATGGCACTTTAAGTAGCCATTTATGCCTATGCAATGTGAATATAAACTGAACGTAACTTTATTAGGTTCTGATTAAAGCATTGTTTTGTTCAGGAGTAACTCCCTAGAGAAAGGAGATGACTCTGAATTATCATGACAGTCATCTTTATGAGCAGGGTACAAAAAGTGAATGAGTTTGTAATGGGATTATCATCATGTCCTGCATTTTACACATTTTTCTCAAAGTCTCCATTTCAAATGGTTTTGGCCATCTGATTTCCATTAAGTCAGTTGGAGTCATGTGGCTTAAATACCACATGGCACTATACAATGCAGGGGAAATGATTATGGACAGTATAATTGCATAAGACTAAACTCATATTGCTTCCAGTAGATGTCCCAGCTGTGTTATCTGTGTAGATTTCTGTGTATTTAAAATCTGATTTCTCCCTGGTAAGAAACAAATTAAAAATAGCAAGTTTTGGAAACACTTTTATAGCAAGTGTAGATACTTTTTTTGATGCTGGAAGGCTACTAGTTACAGAAGAAGTCTAATAAAACTACAATAAACAGGTACACTAGAATGTCTGGTTTTCTAATTAAGTGATAATAGTACTATTGTGCTATTTTATGGGGTTATAATCCTGTTTCCAAACTATGAGGCTGAAGGATAAACACTTTATTCCAAGACTGGAACTACATTATTGCCTCATAAACCAGTGCAGCAGCACGTTATGGGTATGATGTGACTAGGATTAGTGCTACTGTAGCTTTTTGTACTTTTTAACTGTTTAGACCGTCTAGTGAAATTCTGATTAGAGTCATATGTCATTTATGAATACATAGGGCGAGACAATAATGAGTTTGGAACTGGATAAGTAGGTAAAACCACAAAAGACTGCATGAAACTGAGTTCTGTCGATTACTACTTTGCAAATGTATTCACATCACCTTGAAAGGAAAATAAAAAACATGTAAGTAATAATGCTGTTTTTCTGTTTGCATACAACTGTGGGACTATGGACTTACACTATGCCTTTAGTCAGTGAGTGAAGTAAAATGCATAATGCAGAAAATGCTGCCTTAAGGTTGATCTGCAAGCATTTATATTTTGCATTACTCATGTGAATAGTCATAATGAAGTCAATGTAGCTACTCAGATATGTAAATTTACCCACATATATTAGAAGATTCAGGGCCAGAATTGTAATTCCTTGTTGATGTTACTTTCAGCATTTTGATATTAGAAAATAAGAACAAACCCTTCTCATTACCAGTGTAAAGCAAAAAGAATATATGTGGAAGGCAGTCGCTGGCTGCAGATTATTCACTGAAGGGGGGGAGAGTTACCTAGCTAACGGTCAATGGACAAAGCACATCACATATGTAGAAAGATGCCGTTCACGTTGCTTGTCAGCTGTAGGCAGGTAACACTTCATTCTTAGTCCAAGTCTTTTCTGTTTCCTTATTTAGAATATGCCAAAACTCTTGTCATTCCTCTCTATGTTAGAAAGCTGCTTTGTTTTATCTCATGTGTGCTAGCACCTTCATTGTTACTCTTTTGATCAGATTTCTTTGGTTGTCCAGTGGAATGTCTTTGGCAATTAAACGTCCCAGAAATTTTCAGTTTCTTCTCCAGCTACTTTTCAAAAAGTGGTGAATATCCAACTGGTTGAAGAGGAATGGTAAAAATCTGTTCCCAGCTACAGTGAAATGTAGATAATAACTCAATGGAGCACAAAGATGAGTAGTACAATCCAGTAAAGGAAGCTGGAAATGAAACTAGGGAGACATAGCTTCCCTTTTCTGTTTGGTTGTGGCTTTGTCCAGTTATGACCTGGTTCAACTAATCAATCAACCAAACAAATCACCTTGCATTTTTTAATGTCTCATTCCTGGGATCCCAATTGTGCCTGAAGTATGACTCTCATCCTTTCAGAAGATTTTACATGATGATGAATGAAATAAATTTGGTGGGTTTTTAAAACTAATTTAAATGTTTGCACACAAAGTAGAGACACTATTAAAAAACTAAACTGTTTGCTATTTTAGATGTTAGAAGTATTAGTAATCATCTGCCTACAGTTTAACTCAAGAGCACATTAACTGCTTATTACAGTGTTACATTCCACTTTTAAACCAAATTTCCAACGCCAATCTTAATGTTAAAACAATTCATTTGTTTTTCTTTGAAATTCAAAATTTTTTCTTCCAAAACACAGGAACATCCAAATAACACTAAAAGGAATCTCATCAATGCTTATAAATACTTAATGGAGGGTGCTGGGAGGATGGCACCAGTCTTTTTGCAGTGGTGCCCAGTGCTAGGACAAGAGGTAATGGGCACAAACAGGAACATAGGAAGTTCCATCTAAACATGAGGAGGAACTTCTTTCCTTTGAGGGTGGCAGAGCACTGGAACAGGCTGCCCAGAGAGGTGGTGGAGTCTCCGACTCTGGATACATTCCAAACCCGCCTGGATGCCATCCTGTGCAACCTGCTGTAGGTGACCCTGCTCTGGCAGGGGGGTTGGACTAGATGATCTCCAGAGGTCCCTTCCAACCCCTGTGATTCTGTGATTCTCATTTTGTGATTCTGATTCTATGATTCTGTGAAAAATGAGAAAGAGAAAGGAAAAAAAAATAATTTCAAAATGGCTAGAATATCTATAAATTAAAATAATCTCTACCTATTTAATTCATCAGAATTATATTGTACAATTTAAAATTTAAAATAATAAATGTTCTTGAAAGATTAAAATACAACACACCTTTATAATCACCACATGAAATGCAGAGCAGGATCTTTTTCCCATCACTACGTAGAAAAGTGGAATGGAAGCTTGGCTACTGTGCTCAACTGCTGGTAAAAGCATCTTGGACAGCATCCCATTTTCTCATGGATATGCTTAGCTGTGTATTATTCAATTATCAGAGTATACGCAAAATTATATCATTAGTGAATGTCTTTCTTTTTTGCAGAGTTTACCTCATTGCGTCCTTTTTCTGCTTCATAGATTTCTTTAGTACAAAATGAATTATTACAATCTAATACACCAATCAATTCATAATTTGAAAATTTGATGCTTGTTGATGTTCAAAATCAGTACATGCTAACATACTGTGCATTGTATAAGGTAGCAATGCCATTTTGACTTTGGCAAAAGGCCAAAATAAAAAGTTACTTAGAAGAAGTTGCTTTGAAGAATGTATCATTTCCTTCAATAGTTCTAGTGATGTAGATTCAAAAGATTATAACCTTTTACAGGATAAGACTCGAGAAATTCTTTCATTACTGTGAACATGGATATTAACTGTCAGTTCCTCATTTATCAGAAGAAAAACACAGTAAGTTTCTGTTTCTAAATACGTATTTTGTGCATTATGGCAACTGTCCAGTTCTAGAAAGATTTTAATACAAAAAGACTCCAGTATAAAAATTATTGAAGGACAAGCTGCATTTTAGGGCTTTTTTCAATCTTCAGATCAAGTGCAGAAAAATTAGACAATGGTTCCACCAACTAACACATGCTTGTTGTATGTCTGCCACAGAAATGTCTCCCTGAGAACAATGACAAATCTGTGAGTCTTCCAAATTTATTTATTTATTTTTCTGGTGCATGACCTGCACTGGACTCCTCAGCTACTATTTAACATGCTTCAATCTTTTTCCCACGAACAGCTTACTCAAACTGCACATAGGGTATAAAATTTGCTCAGAATTGGAGCTAAGCTACTGCTGCAGAAACCTATTTTTTTCTTTAGCAAACACAATATGCTGTAGTTTTTCATGCGCATTACTGCTGACACAATAGACACTGTCTCTTTCCACCTTCAACTAGATACAACAAGCTGACAGTGTCATATTTCAGTATTTGTGAAGGCAATAGAATGCTTTGGCTTTTACATCACTGTGTAACTATTAAATAATTAATCCTATACCATCCCTGTGAGGTTGATAAGTATTATCCTTCTCTTATAGATGAGGCAGTAAACACTGAAGACTAAATTCTATTGACGTCAGCAGAGGGTTATTAAGGATTTTGTAGAAGATCACAAAGTTAAAGAGTCTCTAGCTCCTAATTCTGTGGCCGGTCCAATGATCTAAACTATCTAATAATACACACATTTTAGTGGTTTTTTTTACAGAACCACATACCATCCCCAAATATACTGCTTACAAAAGGGTATCATTTATCCACTGCATTAGATGTTCTCCAGGAGGCTATAAAGACATGAACTACAGAATAGTTTCCTATCTTACAGTTATATTTTCCAGCTCCTTCCTTTTGCCATTGAGAGAAAAAGCAACACAGTCTCAAGTCCATTTATTATTTAGGAAAACTGAGAATCTCCTGATTAATCCTTTTTAGGATTTATCATTCAATTACTTTTGTGCTATGCAGCATTTGCCTATGGTAAGATGTAATACATGCAGTTTGGCACAGAGTAAATGCAGGAAGACAATAGAATTTGTAGTATTTTAGCATGTTATTCAATAATTGGCACTGCAAGCTGAATGCCAGCTGCTAAACGTACCATAAAAGCTGATAAGACAGGAATAGGGTGACGTAGATCTGTGGAAAACTGAATCAACATGTAGCAACTTTAATAGGTCATTATTCTAATAGATCACTGATCAAAAAGAAGGTGAACTATCCTCTTCTTTACCATGCACTTCCAGAATATTTCTATTCACTTGTTACCTCTAGCAAATGCATCTTGCTAGCAAAACCTGCTTTACTAGCAAATTAAACAAAACAGAGTACTAAGGCCAGCTGACGCAGGAGGCTTTCATGTAAATTCTTAGCCTCCTAAATAAAGGGGCCACACAGAAACTGCTTACTGGGAATTGTCCCTGGTCTAGAATTGTTTGGGAGATTTCTAATGGGCAGAGATCAAAAGAATGCCAAAGTCAATACTGAATACTTTTAGAATAACCAGTTGAAGTCCAGCACCCAGCAACATTCCCAACAACTTTAACCTACCAGCATAAACACAGCCAAAGAAACCAGTGACAGATGTCACCGTACTGTCAGATAAGATTCTGTCTTCATTTTGCCTGCCTAATCTTAACTGCTTGAGTAAATGAAAGATCATATAGGAAGATCTCTGGTTAAAAGATGTTACAGCAGTTGGTGAGTGGCTTTGCATGTCTGAATGTGTGCTGTGCATCAAGTTAATCAAAATGTCTTCTTAACGTAAAACCAAACATTGATAATTACTCAGGTGATTACTCCATTTTTGGGTGCCATTTTCTTACAATTATTGACCATTACTGCTGATATCTTAAGTTTTTAGCATAAGGGTGGGTGTTTCACTCCACCTCACTCTAGATGTCTACAGCCTAAGTATTCATACTGGTCACCTAGACTCCCTGAAAGAAAGGAAAGGGGAAGGGGGAAAAAAAAAAAAAAAGGATTTTCTAGACCACAAGTCATTTTGTCCTCAAGAGACTGCTAAAACCAAGCAAAATCAGCTATGCCTGGAAGTGCCTATTTGTCCCCAGTGACTATGGAGAAGGTCTTTATACAGGATAATTCAGTGGTTGAAGATACCTAAAGGTAAGTGAAATTAATTTCACTGAAGGAGTCTAGGCTGCAAGATGTGCCCAGCAGAGTACTTTGGACAGTAGAGGGCATTGCTCTGACAGCGCTAAGGGCACACCCCCCGCCCACCGCCCCTCAAAGTTCATTTGTTTTTTGGAAAAGGTATTTGACTCATGCCTTCAAGACTTGTAACTGGATCCATTTTAAAGAAAACATTGTAGCAAGGTATTTGCAGAGTTAGGACACTTTTGCCTGTCCAGTTTATAAAGCTACTGAAAGTAGACATGCCTTTCAGCAGAGTACTTTCATCAAGCTTTTCTGCTTTACCCAGTTATAACAGTTGATCTAACAAATGATATTATGTTTCCTCAATTTTTCTAATTTACATAAACACTTGTACTATGGAATCCGTTTTGCCTGAATATTTTCCCATAAGCAGATTTTATATATCTTCAGAATTGTTTCTGAGAATTTTGTAACTCAGAGATTTTGGTTTATTATCAACACAGATGTGTATATTCTATAGATAATAAGGGAAAAGTCGGTCTATTGAAGCACATAAAATATTCTAGTGTGCAGGGCACCATGCTGAGAGTCACAAACAATAAATTTAGTTTCTGACTTTGGGCAAGTCAGCTGATCTATCCTGCAGGGGAAGGTGGGGGAACAAAATAAATTCAGTACCTGAAAGGACTCCGGTTAAAAATCTTTAAAAGTGCATTCATGATTATGAATTGAAAGGCCATTTTCCAAATAATCTTAGTCACTTAGATATGCATTGTGGAGGTTGGACTAGATGACTTTTAAAGGTCGTTTCCAACCCAAACTATTCTATGATTATATGATTCTATGATTCTACGATTCTACGATTCTATGATTCTATGATTTTATGACAGGTCCAGACCACATCATCAGTTATGTCATTCTGCAGTGCAACTACAAACTTGGAAAAACAGATAATTTACTGGAGCACACCCCACATTCGTTTCTGCCATGCGAACTGCTCAGCTCTGGAAAAAAAGCAAAATCGTATCAGTTGATCTACTGTGAGATTGGGATAAGGAGCAAGGACTGCAGGGTAGATTATGACCAGCCAGAAGATTATGTCTCAATTCCATTTTCTGGTACAGTTTTACTGTAACTGCCTACTGGGGAATGAATATTTCTTATAGCTCAGACACGTGATTGAGTTACTGATACTTGAGGCATGTGAACATAGCCTTAGTGACAGAGTGTGTAAACACACTTACCTCATGGCAAATGTGGGGCAAAATGAAGTACTTCAGTCTCAGTAAAATGTTTTAACCAGCTTGGGTTTCTATGGGCTTTCTGCAGTTAGGAAGATACGCACATTTAAGTTACTGCAGCTGTATGGACGCACAATAAATTTTTAAACTTCAGTAACCTCACTGCACATCTATGGCCCCAGACACTGAATTACAAGAGGGATAATCTTTATTATTTGGTAAGCTGGGAGATGGGATCCTGAGTACAGGCTTCCAAAAAGAATATATTGCAGATTTTGATTAAAAAAGGTACAAGATCCCTCCTCAAGGGGGAAAAAAAAAAAAAGAAAAACCCATTATAGCTTAGTACATATGAGAAAGAGCTCTATGGCATAGACAGAGCACATATTTAAATTCTATAAACTTACCAATAAGTTTCATCGGTCTAGCTTGTAGCAGACATCAGTTACCGCTTTAGGAAATATTTATTGTACATGTTGTACTCTGTACACAAATTATTTTTGTGGTTCCTGACCAAATCATGATGATAAATATTAAGAAGAAAATCAACTTATAGAGTATTTCAGGGAAGAAGCTAGTATTATGAAGTTAAATTCAAGGAGAAAAAAAGCAAAAGTAACTTTGACTGAAGAGGTGCTAAGTGAAGAAGCACTGATAGGAAGGAGGACACACCTTCAGAACTGGTACATTTTACAGAGATAATAAAACAACCATTGCTTGAATTACAGTAGATTGGGATTCAGTCTACAAATATGCAGGCTAAAAGGCTGAAGTCTCATACTATTTAATTCCAATTTAGTCACTGCAGTCAACGGAGCCCAGGGAGAGATTCAGCTTACCTTAAAGTAGATGCTCTTATACCTGGGGAACTGAATTGTGCTGCAGGCATCCTTTTATTTATTGATCAGATTTTCATTAACTACAATGGTGGAAGGACACTTAGTGCCATGATAAACAACCAAAAGAAGGTATCAGTCTCATGACTAATTCCACCCTGTCATGCTGAGAGGCAGTATTTATATCAAGTTCCTGTCCAGACCAAGGCACTTACTAATACTCATCCTGGCTCCATTCTTCCCTAAACTCCTGCCTTACATTCATAGGATGTCAAGGTATCTGAAGGGACGGCACATACTCAACATACAGGACTGTGGGACTTCCCAGAGAAGACACCTGTCCCAAAGTTTGCCACAGCAAGACTGAAAAGCTTCATCTAGACTAAAGATAGTGATGATAGTAGGATGCTTATCAATGGGACCAAGCTGCCACTTAATTTCTACAGATATACTTAATCTCTCATCTGGGAAAAAAGAATGCAGCCTTGTTCCCCGTTCACCCCAACGCTACTGAAACAGGCAGTGCAGCAGACACAGACAGACTTTAACATAGCAGTCCTGATGCAACCCTCAGCCCAGGAAAGGACCACAACAATGGGAAAAAAATATAAAGCTGAAACATTGGTAGCTAGAAATAAATTGTTGAATGGTTTAATTAAAATATGTAGAGCTACCTCATGAGTTGGAAGTCTTCTAAAATGTTAGATGAAGAAAATAGTCTCACTAAGGACCAGATCAATGGCTACAAACTATTTAAAGAGGACCTCACTTAATCAATTATCCTTAATAAAAACATTTTTAAGAGGAATGAGAAATTATTGGAAAAATATCCAATTCAGTATTTAACTACAAGGAAATTAAAAATGGAATGGAGTTTCATACAACTTTTATTTAATTTATCTATTATCCCTTAACTTCATATTTTTTCCAGTTCCAGTAATTTCTTCTGAAAATGAGGTTTAGTTTAGGAAAAGGCACAGATGAGGCATGTCTTTATCATTGCCTGTGCTACATTATTCAGTTTTCTCCTTACTGTTGTGGTTTAACCCCAGCTGGCAACTAAGCACCACGCAGCGGCTCACTCACTCCCCTCAGGCAGGATGGGGGAAAGAATCAGGAGGGTAAAAGTGAGAAAATTTGTAGGCTGAGATAAAAAACAGTTTAATAATTGAATAAAAATCCCACCACCACTAATAATAATAATAATAATAATAATAATAACAATAACAACAACAATAATACCAACAACAACAATAATTTGTAGTGGAAAGGAAAATAACAAAAGAAATAAAACCCAAGAAAGACAAGTGATGCAAATGAGAACAATTGCTTACCACCAACTGACCAATGCCCAGCCAGTCCCCAGGCAGCAACCCCCTCCCCAGCCTGCCCCCTACTTTTATTGCTTTTATTTCACCACCACCATGCTCTGGGTGCAGCCTGTCAGTCAGTTGCCCACCCACCAGACAGGCCACTTGTCTAGACCATAACGCATCAATTTCTCTAGGACGGGGCTGTAGACAATTGTCCAAGTAGACAATGTCGACTGCTCCTCCCACATCAACTGAGCAGGTTACTTTGTCATAGAAGGTGATCAGGTTTGTCAAACACAATTTGCCCTTGGTGAATCTGTGCTGGCTTTTTCCAGTCACTTGCTTCATTTGACTTGTGATAGCCCCAGGAGGATTTGCTCCATAACTTTCCCAGGGACTGAAGTAAGACTGATGGGCCTATAATTTCCCGGATCCTCCTTTAAGCCCTTCTTGTAGATGGGGGTGACGTTAGCCTTCTTCCGGTCTTCTGGGACATCCCCTGATCTCCATGAGTTCTCAAAGATTATGGAGGGTGGCCTCGCAATGATATCAGCCAGCTCTTTCAACACGCCCGGGTGGATATTGTCAGGGCCCATCAATCTGTAGGGGTCAAGCTCCAGTAATAGTTCACATACCACCTCTTTCTTCGTTGATGGTGGGTCTGTGATTGTATCAACCTGGACTGTTGTTCCCAACAGTGCTGGTAAAGACAGATGTTTAAGAAATATCAAAAGTAGACAACTGCATGATGATACTTCCCAGGAATATTTACTCATTCTTGAACCTTCTGCAGTTCAGGTTCACCTAAGGATTGAAATTCATCATCACAGGTTTACACTAAATTAAACATCAGGTTTTGGTAATATTTAGGAATGGGCCAAGACACATTAGTGTTTCTATTATAATAATGCAGATTAATGAAATGTTAGGAGGGACAAAGATATCACATACTGCAAGTCTAAGTCACTCAGTGTGTATTCTGAGTTCCAGTACTTGTGCAAATCACCAGTTCACTATTATAGATTCAGTAGTATGGGACCAAATCTCAGCTCCTCACAGTGGGTACTCATGAAATGATATCTTCTTCTTCTGAACTCAACTCCTGTAGGTGGTCAACCTATAAACAATGAATAAATAAATAAATAGCAATATTTCAGAAAGAACAGATCTTCATTATGGGAGAATTCTTTAAAATAAAATATGAAGTTTTCTATTAGGACACCAAATCATAAATATCAATAGCAAATTGGCCTTCTCTCATAGCGCAGAACATGCAAACTCTGTTACACCTTTTACTAGGAGCCTTTTAAAAATAATAAGTGAAGGGTGGGAGAATAAGCAAAAAAGGAAAGGTCAATTTTTCCTTAAAAGTAATATTAAAGTGCTTCTGGGTTTGTTAATGCATTGTAAAGAAAGAACAATGACATAATTGTCTTTTTTTCAAGTAATCTAATTAGTAAGCTACTTAGTTGTTGTTTCTCATATGTACACATTATGATGAAGATTTCTACATAAAACCAAAAATGTATGTAAATGAAAAGCAAGACATATTAAGATCACTCTCATCTCAGATATTTGACACATCCCTGTTAAAGAAACGGAATTCAAAATAATTTAATTTAAGCTTTTCAATGTTGTCAGAAAAGAAAACAATTAATATTATGCATGAAAAACAGGACATCCTTAAAGGTTGTATGGTGACCTTCAAAAATAAAGGAGAAAGGTAAGCTGAACAAAAGAAGGGATACCACACATATTATTTATAGATAATACGAGGGCAGTCACTTGAAGTACTATCATACTTTTACTTAACATTTTAACCAATGCAACCCTCATCTCACCAGTAATTGTTTCCATGCATGAGAATTGTGGAATTCTGAAGGAACTGAGTAGGATGTTTTTTATTGTTGTTGCTGTTGCACAAAGTTAAGAATATAAAAGATATATAAATGCAAGAATTTTTATTTACTAATTAGAAATCAATTAAAAACAGGAAATAAGCATAGAAAAAATGTTAATTTGATTACAGCATTACACAATGCTATTACTTATGATCCTGGTTTTCTGTTTTTCCGATTATACACGTGGAGACAAAACATTCTAAAGTACAAAAATAGCCAAGAAGCAAGAAGTCAACAAAATCAGTCAATAAAATATAGCTACATTATTAGCATCAAAAAAGTCTAAATCCCTGGGAAATTAATATTTTGAGATGTTTTGATGTGTGAGGAGAAAGGATTTTTTCAGTCATGGAACATTAGTGTTAAAAAGATTATTATCCAGCAATCCATAACATTCTTTAGCCCTGATCCACACATACAAACTCCTACTTAAAAATGAATATACTTAACAATGAAGTACATTCATTCACAGCCTTGCTGAAATGTGGAAATAAATTTACTAAACTCATCGTAGCACAATAAAGGCCTTAACAGGAGTAACAAGACACAGAGATAGATTCAGAGAAGGTAGTATTTTGTTACTGAAAAGGCCGGATGCTCTAGGAAATAAGCACAAATTCTGACTTTAACTTCTCTAAACAAGTGAAGATTACGGTATTTTGTATTTTAAAAATTATTTCTAAATTTCTTAAGATATACATACTTTTTATATTAACATATATTTATTTATTTATTACATATATATAACAAATATAAGTTCCAATCTATGGAATAAATTCCTTCATACTCAGAAAAATACCGTTACCGAGAATGTAAACTTATAAATAAACCGTATTTTCACAAGATTTTAATTTTTATTTATCATTTGTAGTTATATGAATGTGAAAATCCCTGGGTTTAGTTTAGAACATAATTAAATCTCAAACTAAACTAGATATTTTGAACAGTGAACAGTTCTTTCTTTAGAGGTGTACCATAATGAACCATACTTTTTTATTCCCCACTAATTACAGTTATAGTTCATAATTCCACTATGATTAGCCTTTGATTACCACACTGCTTTGTGAATAACAAAATAATGACTTCACTTAATTGGTGATACCAAACCATAGATAAAAGCATCACTTTTTTAAACCAGCAAAATATGTAGACTAATAAATTAAAAAACAAATCATGCTTACCTTCATAAGCCCTTTTACCTTCACTCAGTGAAGCTTGAATATGCTTCCGTTTGCATCAAAATTCCATTCTGGAAAATGGTCTAGTTACATCTGGCCCTAATCACCATCACAAACTTTATTTGGAACTGTACTGTATGTATGCGGAAGGGCGTGCAGGAAGGGCGTGGAAGCTTTGTCAGCTTGACAATGGAGCAAATGTATCCAACCAGCAGATAGCCATGGGCTCCCTAAGCTCTGCATCCCACCATGACTGACGCAGCTTTCCAGTCAGAGGTCCAGTGGGAACATGCAACCACCCTGGTATCAGGCTGCAGGCTGTGCCCTGCTCTTACACTGGTATTGGATGGCAGCAGTGTGCACACCTGTGGGAGATAAGCCTAGGTAGAAAACTCCTCCACTTAGATGAAATGGCCTCAAGTTGTGCCAGGGGAGGTTTAGATCGGATATTAGGAAAAATTTCTTCACTGAGAGGGTTGTTAAGCATTGGAACAGGCAGCCCAGGGAAGTGACTAAGTCAACATCCCCGGAGGTATTTAAAAGACGTGCAGATGTGGTACTTAGGGACATGGTTTAGTGGTGGGCTTAGCAGTGCTAGGTTAACGGTTGGACTTGATGACCTTAAAGGTCTTCTCCAACCTAAACAATTCTATGATTCTAATACGGATAATATGATTTCAAATTCATCAACAAACATTATCAACACACTTCCCATTTAGTTACGCACATTCTGTTTAAAGGATTGTTAGGGGCAACTCTTGCTACTATACCTGCTAGTGCTACTTAGCTGTAGACTCTGCAGGAATCAACAAGTTTCATAGACATGGACAAAGCTACATGGATCATTACCAAAAGCCAGATATTTTACAACTTAGGGATTTCTGGTGTTTAGTGCAAGTCATACTTTTCTTCTGCATCATCATCATCATCATCATCATCATCATCATCATCATCATAAATAACAACAACAACAATAACAATAATAGGCTCTTTCAGCTATCTAAAGGCTGTTTTTCTGTTTGTCTTAAGAACAAAACTATTGCTTGTCAAAGAACATACATACAAGCAGTCATTCTCTGAGCCAGATTTCATAGAATCATAGAACCATAGAACGGTTTGGGTTGGAAGGAATCTTCAAAGATCATCTAGTCCAACCTCCTGCCATAGACATGGACATCTTTCACTAATCAGGTTGCTCAAAGCCCCATCCAGCCTGACTTTGAACATTGCCAACGGTGGGGCATTCACAGCTTCTCTGGTCAACCTGTTGCCATGTCTTACCACCCTCACTGTAAAAAATTTCCTCCTTATACCTAGTCTAAATCTACTCTCTTTCAGTTTAAAACCATTGTCCTTTGTCCTGACACTACAGACCTTGGTAAAAAGTCTGTTCCCATCTTTCCTGTAAGCCCCCTTTAAGTACTGAGAAACTACAATAAGGTCTTTCTTAGTGACCAATGTACCTGTAGATACCTTTATTATACTTGACTTTCCTTGCCAAATTCAGCTCCAGCTGTGCCTTAGTTTTCCTGATGTCATCCATACACTTCTTGGCAGCATCCGTATATTCTTCCCAGAATACATGTCCCTGGTTCCACTGTTTATGCATTTCCTTCTTACACTTTAGTTCAATCAGGAGGTCCTTCCTCAGCCATGCAGATCTCTTGCCTTCCTTGCCTGATTTCTTACACGTAGTAATCAAGAAATATTTCCTTAAAAAGCTGCCAACTCTGTTCAGCTCCTTTGTCCCCGAGGGCAGTTTCCCAGGGGGTCCCATCCACAAATTCCTTAAACAACTGAAAATCCACTCTCCTATTCAGGGTCTTTACTCTTCCCCTGGCCCATATCCTTCAAGATCATGAATTTCATCAAGGCATGATCACTGCAGTCCAGGCTGCCACTAATCATGACCTCTCTTAATTAGTTCATCGGTGTTGGTAAGCAACAGATCCAGTAACACATCTCCTCTGGTTGGGCTATCGCCTGGATTAAGAAATTATCTTCGATGTACTCCAGGGGTCTCCTGGACCGCTTACAGCTTGCTGTGCTGCTTTTCCAGCAGATGCCAGGGTGATTTAAATCCCCCAGCAGGATCAGAATCTATGAGCGTGGTGCTTCTGTAGTTGAACTAAGAATGCTTCGTCAACATCCTCCTCTTGATCAGGCAGCCTGTAGCAAACACCAGCCGCAAGATTTCCTTTCTTGGCTTGGTCTCTAATTTTCACCCATAAGCTCTCAACCTGTTCACTGCTGCTTTTCAAAGATAACTCAGTGCAATCAATCCATCCATTTTTCTACATAGAAGGCAACACCTTTGCCTCTCCTTCCTTGCCTGTCCCTTCTGAACAGTTTATAACCATTGATTGCAGCACTCCAGGATTCAGTGACAGTGATTAGATCATAGCTTTCTCGCTGCACAGTGGCTTCCAGCTCTTCGTGTTTGTTACCCATTCTGTGTGCATTGGTATAGACTCACTTCCATCAGGCAATTGACTGTGTCACATTTTTAGAGGGACATGCCCTAATCCCTTTGAAGCATTTCAGAGGTGTTCCCCTGTTGGTTCCTAACACATCAGCAGCCCCTGGCTTTTCTCTGTTACTCAAAACTTTACCCCCTTCCCCTGCTAAGTCTAGTTTAAAGCTCTCCTTATAAGTCTGTCTAGCTTGTTGGTGAAGACCTTCTTGCCCCACTTGGTGAGGTGAATTTTATCAGCTCCCAAAAGATCCATCTTCTCAAAGGTAGATCCATGATCATAGAAGCCAAAACCTTAATTATGGCAGCAGCCAGGCAGCCAGGCAGCCAGGCATTCACCTGTTCAATTCATCTCCTCCTTCCTGAACCCCTTCCTCTGACTGGGAGGGTAAAGGAGCACACCACCTGTACTTCAGATCTTTTTAACATTGCTCTGAGGGACATACAGTCTCTTTTGATGGTTCTAAGTTGCCTCGTTGCTGTATCATTAGGTCCTACATGGAATAGTAGGAGTGGATGATAATCTGTAGGGTTCACCAGGCTTGGAAGCCTCTCAGAGATGTCACAAATGAGAGCTCCTTGTAGGCAACAAACTTCTCCAGAGAAACTGTTTGGATGGCAAATGGGTGCTTTGGTGCCTCTCATTTTAATGCACTGCCATTGATTTCTGTAGAGAAATGTATCTATGCAGCACTTCATGTGGCCTGACAACTACTGAAAATAAAATGACACACCTGGGAACAATTATTAAATTTCTGCCATGCTTTAGAAGTACTTCTGATTTCCATGTGTTAATATTCTGTGTTACAACACAGTGACAAAACTCACCAAATATTTTGATGTTCCTTTTCCCATCGAGAAGATTCAGTAGTGCTGTTCACGGTGGTGATGAGGTCCTACCAAGAATCCTGCATGCAATCTGGGCACAGACTGTCAAGAGGCTGAGTTAAACCTGTAACATTTAAAAAGAAGTTGATCAAAGCATAGAGAGGTTTTCTTAAAAGAGATGACTAATGAGAAGTTTATTTATTTCCCTTAATAAAATGAAAGGTAAGAAGTGATAGGGTTACTTTCTGTAATTATCTTCGTGGAAGAAAGGGGAAAACTATATAAGAAAATGCACAATATTGTCATAGGAAGAAATTATAACCATTAATACACGTGGGCTGATAATTGGAAGTTCATAAATACACGAGTAACAAATTCTAGAATAACATAACAATAGAAATAGTTTTTGTGTATGTAGGACGGGAACTCTAATAGCTTTCAGTAGGTTCTAATATTTTAGGATTAGATCTGTTGACCCTTTCCATCCCATGTTAAAATTCAGGCATCCTTTCTCCTTCAGTTATTGTTTTGCACTTAGGCCCTCTGTTGCTCCCTTTACTCCTCCTCCTTCTCCCACTCTGTCTACCTTATACATCCCTGTTTAATCAGACCAGCTATTTTTTGTCTTTCCACATATGCTACTGTATTTATCATGTAACCAGTTGGAAGCTTTTTTTGATTCTATTTCTCTGACCAAGTATATCCCAGTCACAGACCTGTTATTGCCTACTTCATGTTTTTCTTTGTGGCTCTTCTCTACTTCCTTATCCTCATTTTCTCCCTACATACTGACAAGTTCATCCTGGAACACAGAGTGGAGGTTTGGATTGTGACTGTGTGTGTTAATGCTTTCTGAGATTATTCCATACATATTCTAGTTCTGCATTTTATGAGACAGAAAAGGTAGTCACTGTCCTGGTATTTCTATATTCCTTAACTGATCTCTATGTTACAGTTCAATATTGGTTTCCTCACTTGCTAGAGAGACAAAAAGGAATTAGTTTTGCCAAAACTGTTTACTGAAAGAAAAAAAAGGATTAACTGATATTGTGCAATACCATTAACATGTCCTTAATGGGCACCATCCTCTGTTTAAATACACATCTTCACTCTGAAAAACTCCCTAGGCTTACTATATAGTGCTGCAAGTTACCTAAATTCTACATAGTATATTGTTATTTAAAAAGGCATATATGCTTGAATCATCACATTTATCAGCTGACCAAAATATTTTATTACAATCTGACCTCAAATCCCCAAATTACAGTTTATTTTAAATTTTTATTTTAAAGTAATCTATTACCAAAAATATCAGGACATAAATTAAATGAATACAGTCAGTTGTCTAGTTAACAAATTTAAAATGTTTTTATGAATGGTGTTTGCAATCAGTTCCTTAGCTGACTATAATTTTAAATTAGAGATCTCCTGTGTGTTGATGTGTAAGAAACTTTGTTTAACTGTATTTTATTTCACAAAGAAAATGACAGATTTTTTTTTTTTCAAAGAGAAATTAGTAGAATTTTCTAGTAGAGTCACAACCAGGTTGCAATATTTCCAGATACTAAGAGGTTAGAGCCAGGCTAATAAATACTTTTAAGCTCTAGTTTGGTAGGTGTGCTGTTTCAGTTTCAGGTGTGGCTTTCTTTGCCTGCTTATTTTTCAGTTTCTTCCACTAGCGTGTATAGAAAGACAAAATATTAATATTTAATATGTTCTGTTTATCAGCCTTACTCCCTTTATTAAGATAAGTGGTTCGCAGAGTGGCATATTCTGATGCTATCAGTATGATTGTTCCAATTTACCTTTACTCTTCTGTTTCATGACTAAAGTTCTTTTGCTTCAGGACTATAAATTAAAACATCATTAAGGTGGTGGATGAAAGAAAAATAAACAAATCAGTGAAGACAGTATTCTTGTAAAATCTTCATTCTTAAACAATATATAAATGGCAAAGATCTTGAATCTACTTAGTATTTGAAAAAAAGAGTAAAAAGAGGCAGATGATCACAAGAAAAAAAGAACAACAAAACCAGAAAACAAGTGGAACATGACGAATGGATAATTTGCAGTTACAGTCCAGTGCTAGATATCAAAACACTATCTTTCCTCTCTTTCATACAAATATAGCTATTGCGAAATGCTGAGATTACAAATTAGTAAATTCTAAACTGATAAAAAGGAAATGTTTTTATGAAACATTTGATTAGACTGTAGAACTCAATGTCACAGAAAATCATTGAGGTTAAGGATGTAGTCAGATTCAGATAGATATTTATAATGATAAAAAATCATAGACTTTGACATATTGAATGAAAATTAAAATTTTCACAAAATGAAAATTTTTGGAATAAGACTAAACCTCCTATTTTACAGTACTTTCTAACCACAGTAAATTAGAAAACAAAGAGGATGAGGAAAGAGCTTTCTCACATCTGCCTGTTGAAGGATTCTTATTACAACTACTAAGATACTAGTCATTGTCAGACATATTAATGGACTAATTGCATTTCTGATCTAAGGTGATAACAACAGCAATTCTTATGGTTTGAGTTTTATTTGATCATCAGTGGCTTAACTTTTGGAGTGTACATCAGTGTTGATTAGTATCAGTGGAGGGTTGGTATTTTCAGTATTTCTACAAGCCAGCTGTTGATTGAACAACAAAAATTCAAATAATACACAACTGACTTTATGTGACTTACATACACACAGACGCACATATATAAATCAGTAATTTCAGATATGGTCCTTGTGCTCTGTATCTCAGTTCAGTCACAGGAAAACTTGGAATAATATATGCCTCACAAAGCTACCTTGATGTTTCTAAAGGGAACTAAAATTCTTTGATAGAAATTCATGGAAGCTTGAGAGGTATAAATATGTATCTAGAGAGAGATGTTAAGAATAAACTCAGAGTTTTACAGTATCAAGTTAATGCATATTAAAGGCTAATTCAAAATACTTTTTTCACCGTAAGCTGTTGTAAAGACATTTCCTGTAGACCGTACAGGAGAGATTTTACTCAGTTCTGATAATTTGAGTTGTGCATGTCTACACTAGAATTAAAGCCTTGAAAGTATCTCAGTTATGTACCTGTGTCAGAATTTTCTGATCTAACCTCAGTCAAAAATCACTTTTGATTACAAATTTTTCAAAGAAGGTTATAATTCAAGCATCATCTTATAAAATTCTTTAAACTTCATGACATCCTTTTTGTTATTTGCAGAAGCTATTGATCTACCTGGAGTACGCTCATGTTCTGCAACAATTGAAAGAGTCAGCTTGTAATGTGGTGTTGAGTCTCCCACTCATGTTGTCTGTATTTCACTGCTTCTATATTAAATGTTTTCCTTTTGTTACTTTTTTTGATGCTTAGTTTCAACATTTCAAACATGTTATACAATAATATTAATTATTGGACAAGACCACAGAACTGGAGCAATTTAATATAAAATTCTTAGTGTTTCTCTAATGGCTAGGAGATGACCTTTTGGTCTGTTCATGTGTAAGCTAATGTAACCTAATCAAGCCCCGAAATGACAGCTCTTAGTAATCTCAAGGTATTGACTAAATGAACAAACTGTTGTACCTGCTCAGTTCCTCCATTTTTTGGAGGTACTAGGTGACTGTCCTTTGGAACTCACTGGGCAATTTTCTTCTTGGATAAAAGGATGAATCCTGCCATGAATTTTGTCACAGCCCTTTCCAGTGAGAAGGGTCTTTTTAACCTTCTGGGAAGAGACATCTTAGTTTTGTGAAATGTCAGAAATACTCATCTACCTCATGAAAATCCTCATTACTTAAGGTATCACTTTAAGAAAACTGATGAGCTTTGTGTGCCAATAAACCTATTTTAATCAGTATTTTCTTTAATAGTGGCAAAAACTTCATTTGTTTTCTATATTGATACTGTCCTGCAATCCCATGTCTGTCATCCCAAATCCATATTTGAAAGACTGATAAAAATACTCGATATATACTTCTACTACAGGGAAAACTCAGACTCATAACACAACCTTGTTTTCAGCAACTTTCAGAAATCTGTTTTTAATGTCCTAAGTGACATGTCAACCTTCCCTCAGTTGCCTGATTAACAACATATCAATAGTATGTCAGTTCAGAAAATCAAAAATCGGATCTTTCTTTAAAAAAGTCTGAGAAGCATCTGTGTTTAAGTAAGCAATCAGTCTACCTAACATCCGTTTTCAGAGAGCTCCATAAGATGTTTGTCTACTGCAATAAAGTATTGTGTTTTCTGACGTATTACCGAACACATTACTGCATGATTTTGTCTCATTTAGCTAGAGAATCCCATAAAGGGAATTATAATTAAAAAAATAAATAAATTGTGAGATAATTTACAAGAATATAACCCAGTCTAACAGGATTGCAAATACATCGTTGTGGAATTTGGGCAAACCGTTTTCATTTTCATTTATTTGAACACAAATATCCAATAACATGGAATCCTTGCAACGGATGTAAAATTTCAGGATTAGAGTCTCATCTTTTTAGTTGTCATCATTCTTCTAGTGACCCAGATATGTCATTTCTGAGCATCTAAACACAGGGCTGAGCTGTGGAGCTTCCAAGAAACAATTTTCTTCAAAGCTTCAGAATGAAAATGGTAGTAAGCAGTTTTTAGAACTGTCTGTCATGACAAAACCAGATACACAGGAAAGAATATATTAAAAAAGTGGAAACTGAAGAAATAAAATCTATAAGAAAGAAAACTTTAAAATAACTTCTCTTCTTTTGCTCATGGAAAGGTGTCATTTCAAAAAGCAAGTTAAATTGATTTACAAAGCTAATCACTGCTTTTTGCATAGCACATTGTCCACGCTCTTTCTACTGAATTAAGACTTCTGCTTCTGTGTAGAATAGCCTAATAATCACTTGTATCTAACATACTTGCCCCCACTCTGCTGCTAAGCCATGGAATATAAATTGGGAATATTGGAATTCATTATTTTTTCATGATTATTTTCTTAGGAGCAAAAGTTTCTCTTTTTAACCAGACCTTATACCATGTATACTGAATACAGAAGGTCCAAAAAATGTCTCTAATTTAGCAGTTACAAATTGGGTGGAGGGGATGGAATCAAAACAGATGTTCAATATGAGACACAGATCTCCATTAACTACATCAGCCCTTATTATTCACCTGTTCCAGTTCTGACCGTGGTCAAAGGATTATATCAATATTATCATCACTAACATATATATCGACGTTACATTTCATTCACATAGCAATTTCCATAACAATGACTTGATCCTTACCAGTATAATAAATACCTCTACATATTCTTCCACACTGACTTTCTGCTTGGTATACGGGTATATAATTAAAGAGGAAAGCTGAGAAGACTGAACTTCAGGTGTTCCAAAACAAAAGGTGAGTAAAAAGAACATTAAAAAATATCATAAAGGTTTTTTTTTTAAAAAACAACTCAAATGCTTAATGAACAAATTTCTGTTTTCTCTATCTTGTCTTATGATCATGGCATGTTATCTCAGGAAAAGAGTGTGTCATATATGTTTCTCTTTCACCTCTGTGTAGATATAGTCTCACAATAATGCAGAATCAATTTCCAGTTTGACAATACTGACTGCAAACTGACTAAGGTTGTGCTACCACTTTCTAGAAAAAAATCAGCTAAAGGCTCATGTATTTTCTATAGTGATGGTATAAGGCATCATTTAAATTATTGACAAGACACTTGAAATAATGTTCATGAAATCATTCCCTCCAGACATCACTAGAATTTCAGATTATCCCAAATCACGATTATTTTGGTCAGTCTCAATATACAGTTCTTCAGTGAGGCAGCTGCAATGTTTTTTAAAACTTTCACTGATTTTATTCAATTATCTGATGGAAAATGCTCTCAACAGAATCTTAGGTACTGCAAATTTCAGCACAACACAGGATAATCAAAATCCTTTCTCTTAGAAACATATTGCCCAACACCACTTTCTCATTCTCATTGCATTTCAATGCAGCTTGCACTGAAAATAACTAATGTTACCCAGAAGAGGCCAACACATCTTTCATATTAAATTATAATTAAGTTTTATAAAATATTAATACCCAAATCTAAGTGAGAGAAAAACATTTATAGTCCATTTAGTGCTTTTAAAAAATTAAGAATTTCTATATAAATTATGACGCTGTATCAGTCAAGAGTTTACTTTATTTTCCAGGTAACAAGACCAGCCAGTAAAAAAGAGTTGAAGACTTTCAGCTAACAGGTTAAAAGCACAAATACATACACACAGCAGTTTATACTTAGAAAGAGAAAAGAAAAAAACAAAAACCTCAAACCTTTCGTTGACTTTAAAGAAAATCTCAAACTCTACTATGTTTCAGCTAGCATCCTTATCATTAACACATTTTTATTAGTGCAAGTGTGGTGGGCTGACCTTGGCTGGATGCCAGGTACCCACCAAAACCACTCTATCACTCCTCAGGAGAGTGAAAATATAACAAAAGGCTCGTGGGTTGAGATAAGGACAGGAAGAGATAATTTACCAGTTACTGTCATGGGTAAAAGAGATTCAGCTTGGGGAAATTAGTTTAGTTTATTACCAATCAAATCAGAGCAGGATAATGAGAAATAAAACAAAATCTCAAAACACCTTCCCCCCACCCCTCCCTTCTTCCTGGGCTCAACTTCACTCCTGCTCTGGTGTAGGGTTCACTGTTGACCTCCATGGACTGCAGGGGGACAGCCTGCCTCACCATGGTCTTCACCACAGGCTGCAGCACCTGGAGCACCTCCTCCTCCTCCTTCTTCACTGACCTTGGTGTCTGTAGAGTTGTTTCTTTCACATAGTCTCACTCCTCTATCTGGATGCAATTGCAACTTTTTCCCCTTCTTAAATATGTTATCACAGAAGCACTGCCACCATCACTGACGGGCTAGGCCTTGGCCAGTGGCAGGTCCATCTTGCCAATGCCTAGCTGGCTGGCATTGGCTCTATTGGAGACAGGGGAAGCTTCTAGCAGCTTCTCACAGAAGCCACCCCTGTAGCCCCTCTGCTAACAAAACCTTGCCATGCAAACCTGACACATTTCACCCCTTGCCTCTGTGAATCACAATCCATGTTCATCACACAACATTCACAAACTTTGCTCACATAGACAAAAAAGAATTCTCCACCCTAAAATCAAAACCGCAAACAAAAGTGGACAATTGACACACAATCCACCCCTCATCCCTTCACCACAATTAAAACAACAGAAATTCCCCATGATCATTCTGTTTTCTGACATTGTTCAGTCCATGTTTTGCCTGTTACCTCTCCCAATTTCTATCCTTATCTTGAATTCCTTGTGCCCCACATTGGATGCCAAAAAGGACTGTAATGGGTTGACCTTGGCTGGATGCCAGATGCACAGCAAGCCACGCTGTCATTCCTCAGCAGGAGCGGGGGGCAGAAAATAAGATGGAAAAAACCTATGGGTCAAGATGAAGGCAGTTCAATAAAGCATAAGCAAAGGCCACACATGGAAGCAAAAGGAAACAAAAGATTCTCTACTTCCCATCAGCAGGCGATGTCCAGCCACTTCCCAAGAAGCAGATGTTATATCATATAGAATATCCTTTCGGTCAGTTTGGATCAGCTGTCCTGGCTATGTCCCCTCCCAAGGTGAAGGGAGAACATTGGAGAGACAGCCTTGATACTGTGCAAGCCAAAACACGGGTGTGTGATCAACCTTTCTAGATACCAATACAAAGCACAGCACTGTGAGGGCTCCTATCGCAGCCAGACCCAATACAACAAGATGACAGTCAGCACAAGTTTTGAAGCTGAAACTACAAAATCAAATGTCTCAAACACATTATGGGCAAAGGTAGAAAGCAGTAAAGCAGTGAATTCTAAGCATCAGTAAACTAAAAGTTGACCTGCAATCAATATATAAAAAATAATTAAATTGTTTCCAGAACTGCCCTTAGATAAAACTGTCTTTATTCTTCTCTGTACACTATGCATATTTTATTTTCCCTTATTTTAGGGGAAAAAAAAAAGAAAATGCATCAAAACTAAATGAATAAAATGTCCTTGCCCATGACAAGGGGGTTGGAACTAGATGATCTTTAAGGTCCCTTCCAACCTAAACCATTCTATGATTCTATGCATATTTTACTGTGATTTCAGTATTGCATGTCTTAGAAATTTTTTTTCATTTTTCCTAGACTTTTCTTTTGTGTGATTTCTTTTTTCTTTATTTTTATAATCTTGGGAAAATCACTTTAAGATATTGCTTGAGCTTCCCTGTAAAAATTGTAAGAACTGTGTTAAAAGTTGCAACCTAATAACAGTTATTATGAAGGTTATTTAATACATGAATTTGTTTAGAAGACAAATAAAAGAAGAAAAAAAAAAAAAAAGCTCTGCAGTTGCCTTTCTATGTACATCTTCATAAACACACAAATGTTGGTTCCAATTAGTAAGAAGCGTCTACCCTGTGAGGTAAAAGCACATTAGGAGTGAAAGGACAAACAAGATTCCAACAAACTAGTTCTGCCAGGCGCATGTTAATTCTCCATATGGCTAACTCAGATGCCTATGCAGTGTTCCTGGATGAACAGCTTTGGAGATCAGAGACAAATCCTTGAATATCCCGAGACAGAGGCAGGCAAGTCCAGCCTCACTTGCTAGTTCAGTACCAGCGCCTGTAGCAGAGCTGATAGGGAGTGAGGAGGAGGCAATAGCTACTCTGACAAAAGGGCAGGAGCTTTAACACCAGACTTCATGGAGCATAGGATATCGCCTTTAAAAATGTCACTGTGGGAAAAATTCAAATTCAAATGACAGCCCAAATGGAACACAGCCAAACTTAAATTAGAGTAAACTGTAATTTTAGAATAAGCTAATTGCATAAAACCAGGGTTGCTTGAATGCAGAACTTTTAGTGCACACAGCATTCATCTAGAAAGGGAAATGCACCCCTCAAATTGACTGAAAAAATTTGGATCCACTTGTGATTCCAAATCACAAGGTTGCCATTTATTTTGGGAGAAGAATAGTTTCTACTCCTTTTATTGAATCTGTATACATGGATACAAGAATCTTCTGGCCAGGAGGAGAGAAAGAAAGATGAAACAAGACCAAAAATATGTTCTTGTGAGAGTTGTGGTGAATGGCGTTAAATCCAGCTGGTGGCAGGTCTCAAGCGATGTTCCTCAGGGCCCAGTTTTGGGGCCAGCCTTGTTTAATATCTTTATTGATGATCTGGACGAGGGGATTGAGTGCACTCTCAGTAAGTTTGCAGATGACACCAAATTAAGCAGCAGTGTTGATCTGCTTGAAGGTAGGAAGGCTTTGCAGAGGGATCTGGAGAGACTGGATTGATGGGCTGAAGCCAACTGCATGAGGTTTAACAAGGCCAAGTGCCGGGTCCTGCACTTCGGTTACAACAACCCCAGGCAATGCTACAGGCTTGGGGAGGAGTGGCTGGAAAGCTGCCTGGCAGAAAGGGATCTGGGGGTCCTGGTGGACAGCCGGCTGAACATGAGCCAGCAGTGCGCCCAGGTAGCCAAGAAGGCCAATGGCATCTTGGCCTGTATCAAGAATAGTGTGGCCAGCAGGAGTAGGGAAGTGATTGTGCCCCTGTNATTTTATATGAAAAATTCACCTGGCAGGGGGGTGGGTGATGAGGTACCACAAAGAATCCCCAAGGAAATATCCCGTGTCTTTTCTCTGTCATTTGAATCTCTGTAGAACTCTGCAAGTATATCCACATGAAGTAATAGAAAACTGAAGTAATATAAATTATCTTGCTCATACAATTATTTCCAAGCTAGTTTCATTCAGCTTTAACTCAGGTGTCTCTGCATAGTACTCTGATGTACCTTATTGCTAAGAACTGGGGCCTCCTGTCTCCAGGTTGCAGGACCTTGCTTCTCCAAGGCTGGGGACAAGGACTCTTATTCCAGTCTTTCTTACCATTGATCTTTTAACAAGCCCTTTAAAGCTGGCATTCAATGAAATGTTTCTCTTTTGCAAATTACATTTGCAGACAATATCTATGTCAACCAATGTTTATGAGAGGCCCGCCCTTTGTTAATAGGGAAGAAGCTAGGCTCTCACTCTCATTAGTGTTGCCAACGCTACGTTCCAGCGTAAGTATATTAGTATGTTCTCCATTGTCACCAAATTAGGTCAACAGATCAACCTCACTGTATTTATATGACCAGATTTCTGTGTTTCATGTTGTTTGTTTTAAGGATTGGAATTAGATTTAGAATTCAATAAATCCATTTACTGTATTACTTAGTATTACTTCAACTCAGATTTTTCCATGAGTCCATAGCAATTGACCATGTCTATATTTATTGATTTTTGTTCTCTTTTAGGTTCTGAACAAAGTTCAAACAAGTACCAGAAACAGCACTGAAAAAAACATGTCCCCATAAATTGTCTTCCTTATCAAGCTAAAATAATTCAACTACTATGGTGCCTAAGTGAATACAAAAAGTCACGAAGCATCTCAGTGAAGCTGGACTTCAGTCCCATTTTTTTTCTCTGCTGACTATAGAAATATTTCCCTCTGGTGGGTCTTTTTCCATGAGATGCTACAGCTGCATCATGTCTAACTAGAAATAATTACTGAGACAAGAAGATTGCACTGAAAAACTAGGTCAGAAATGAGATGACTGCAAATATGGTCACACTTGGATTTCTACATACTGGTTATATAACTGAAATGTTTTTGGGAAGATTTGCAAAGAAATTGGAAGAAACTACTTCAGGCAGGGGCTGAAAACCCAGCTGTGGGAAAGGTGAAAATGCCAAATATCTGCAATTTAGTCTTGTCTCTATCTACTAGAAACTTAACCTGTTGTTGGTGAGGGATATATCTAACTTCAAAATTTCGGCTTAATAAATGATGCATGCAAATATCCGTGTAAGTGCACGCACATGCATACACACACAGAGCCATGTAGAGAAGATTTTCAGGGAAAGGGAGGTTATGGATCACTTACAAGAGTATAGAAAGGAAAATAGCGGGGATTATTCTCACAAGGAGGGAAGAATTAGAAATTTTTCCAGAGCATAAGGGGAGAAGGGCAAAATACTGCATCTCCCGAAGCCTTAAGCTCTCATTTCTCTCTTCCTTACACAAGAGGACACATATTGTTTGAACCATATACTCTGAAACAGGTGCTCAGCTAGAGGACAAATAGGCTTCTACAACAGGATTGCAGAAGATGGAACAAGGGCAATATTTAATGCCTTCAGGAATTAATTGCTGAACTCATTTGCAATATAAATGATTTCCTGTGATGTTGGTCCTTTGATCTTTCCCTATCCACTACAAATTAAGGCTCAACAAATTTCAGTTCTTAGGAGTATGTCTACCCTCTGTCATTTACTCTGTTTTCCCTCTACTTCCATTCATAAGGAAAAAGTAAAATGTCTCTCCAGAGACACTCTTCAGATGAGTTTTCACCCAATGCCACTTACACCAAAAGCATCAGACAAATTTGCTTGGGCACACAGATAGATGAAGACATGTATAAAATAAACCAGTTAGCACAGTTACCTAAAGTTAGTCGGAAAGCTTCTCAGCTTCAGTTAGCGGAATTTTATACCGTATTGCACACTGCGAAACATTTATTATATCACATCCAAAATGCACAAAAAGCTGACTTCTTGTAGATTTTAAACAAATTGCATACTGAGAATGTGGTTTACACACTATTACATAACAAATAAAATCTAGCTATTAATACGTAACAACTTCACAGTGAGGATGAAAGTATACCAGTGTTTAATGAGAAATTGCTGTTATAACCTGTGTTTTTACTGATGCTTCTCACAGTTAAGCAACAGGGTATCAACTACACTGCTAAGTTACGTGTGAAGGGCCACAGCCTGATTGCCCTGGTCTCAGTCAAAGACTGGGTAATCAATTTCAAATCCCAAGGGTTCATGCAGACATCATAAGTGACGAGTTGCTGTGCTCCAGTATTATACTACAGTCTTAAAGGATAAAATGAAATGTAATTTTGAAAACAGATTGCATGATTTGCAATATAAATAAAATAACACACTTTTGATTTGACAGAAAAGAACATTTAAAGTAAACACGGCAAGAGCTGGGACACAGAGTGTACAGGTTTAGCTTAGCATGTTTCTTTTTTGTGGTAAATAATTCAGTGGTAAGAAAACCTCAGAATTTTGTTGCTGCTGATAATTAGAAAAACATTTGGTCTCAATATTGCAGTAAGACAAAGTTTTGTGCTAAATTTTCCTAGGATTTTTAAAAATATAAATTTATACTCAGAAAATTAAAAAATGCAAGTCCATCTTTGCTCAGCTTTTGGCGTCAAATTTATTGAGTATCTGATGCCTGGTAAACACTTTTTAGTCTTTGTTTATTTAGGCATATGCCAGTAAACTGTGTACCATAATGAATTAATTAATCAATTAATTTAACTAAGGGACCTGCAGTTGTAAAGAATTTAGCAATTCATTTCTAAGTACTTTTGTGATGGAAGGCTTTAGTAAAAAAAAAGAAGAGAAAGGCAAAACTAATATAGTATATATTTTGGATTAGAAGTAGCAGATAAAACTTACAGGAGCTGTAAAAAACTCATGCTCTATACTTCATGCCCGAGGAATGGTGTGAGTTGTTTTCAATCGCTGTATCAATATAAGCAGCAGAACAGCTTGGAAATGGGTTAACATCTGTCACTCACCCTTGTTTTATTTAGAGGACTGGTCTTAAGCCAGTTCTAAAAATTTATGTCTTTCATAAGACCCATCAGTTTTAACTACCTCTTGCTGTGATTCATGAAATGCTTGCTTTCTGTTATTCTTTTAAAGAATAAAATGGTTTTGACTTACTGCTTGTTTACTCCGTGTCTTTCCTCAATGTAATTCTTGTATGAATTACAGATAGGTAAAGCCAGGAAAACATAGTGCTGGATTTAGTCCACTATATTGAATAAATGGACACATGTTATGTTTGAGAAAGCAGAGCTGTTCTGATGTAAATTTCTAGACTTGGCACTGGGAATAAGACTGTACCGGCAAGAAGAGAATCACATATTCATCTTTCTCACTGAACAGCAGGAAAGAAGTATGTCACAGGAATAATACCAGCAGCTGCTTGAGACTTTTAAATTACATGTGGAAAAATAAAAACATGCAGAATGCTAATTGCTTCAAAAATCTTGTTTAAAACAGTAAGAATATTGACTTTTTCAATCTAATCACTCCAGCTGAGCTACAGTTGTTAATAGGTCAGTTGTGAAAGTTTTAGGAACCAAATTTATAACAGAAAACAAAAAAGGGAACTTATAATTAAATATAAATCTATTTGAAGACACATTTTAATGTTTTAATGCATCTTATAGTAAGATTTACAGTGTAATGCCACTTAAAAAAAATCCAGTAACATGAATTGTTGCCGCTTGAGCTCCCGACCCCCACCTCAAAAATTCAAAGTAGCTTGTTCTTGGGTAAGTTTTGTAACATTCAGGAGATGCTGCATCAAATTCAGTTGAGACAAAAGACTAATTCAGTAAGCTATGCCTATCTTTTTCATATTTGAAGTTGGACCTGAGCTTTGAGAAGAAGCAATAGTTTGTTCATATTTTTCAGATCTGTATGTAGTGCTATACCATAAGGAAAGCTTAAAGAAGCTGTATCTACATCAGTGGTGTAATTAAATATGCTCTGATAAGTATTTCTGAAATGGCATCTTTGGAATTATAATGCTAAACACGGTAAAAGTTTACTTTAGAGCAATTTTGCGAAAGTACCAAATCCCGTATTTACCTAATCTTCTATTTAAACTTTGCCGAAATAACTAGAATCTACTACTTAATTATCATTGTGCTATTCTCCATCTTAGCTGTCCTACTTTAAAGCTTTAATATTTTCTTACAAAAATGAAGTTGACCCTTTTTAATAAGCTTCTTTTCAAAGATCAAATATATCTGTAATATTTCCTCAATTTCTCGGATTCTGCTACCAGTGCTTAAGTATGTATGAGTATCAAATTCTGTTTATTTTAAATTTATTTTGACACTGAAAGAGCCTCACCTTTCTTTATCTTAAAACATTTAGAAAGCTTTGCGTATTTATTTTTCTTTCAATATGTACAGCCTTATTCTTTCGATAGTACAATATTTTCAGGCTGATCATGCCATTCAGTTTACGTATGTTTTATCTAATGTCTAAATCCTTCTTTCCAGTTTGTTTAGAGGCAGACAAAAAAGATAAAACTATGCTCCTTTATCAGTTTTCTTTTAACCTTGGTGGCGCAGAGAAGTAACTATAATCTTAGATTTTTTTAAGGACTGTCTACTAGTTTATTCTCATTTTACATAGAAGGCATAACCGCCAATTATCAGTACTTAATATACTTTAATTTATTCCAAACTCTCTTTTGTAACAAACTAAATAATTCCTTCACAAAGGAAAGTGAGGCATGGAATAGGGGATAGTGTACTTAATAGTGCTACTGTCCCATCACACAGTATCAACTTCACTTGCAACCTACCCACCTTGTGGATCTTTTGTGGATGCTTCAGAGGCAGCTTTCTAGGATCCAGGCTTTAGCAGGGGAGGCAGGAGCACCATGAGGTCAACTGGATCCTGGGGAAAGCAAAGCAAAGGTTGAAGAGCTATGCCATGTGTGCCTCTTTTCTGACATGAAGTGTGGATGAGGCAGATGAGTCAGGGTGTTCGTAAAGAGCTGAAGTGCAAAGGGATAGCTCTGGGATAGCTTTCACACAGTGATGTATTCCTGCTGATATGCAGGATGGATATGACTCATTTGCCCCAACAGACTCAAAGCTTTCCCAGAATAGAGATTGACCTGTCTGGTCCCAGACATGCAGAGTACTTTCAGGCTACCTTCTGAAAGATACAGAAATATAGCCTTAAAGAATAAATAAGCAAAATATCCCAAATCATGCAGATTTCCTCCTACCCCTTCCCAAGGACAGATTTTTAACTTGCTTGATGTACAAAGCCATATGCAGTAGTTGTGGTAGAGATATTGAGTGCCAGGTAGGAAATTTATTTCACAAAGATTATTGATTTCTGCAGACAAATCTCTTGAAATATCTTAGTCTCTACAAATCATACTGGCTCTGGGAATTTCTGGCTTTAGGTTATAGTCTCATGCAATCTAAAAATCCCAGTCCTATTTAGGGGAGGTTCTGCAGCAAAACTCATTCATTCAATATGGAGTTTACAGAGGTAATTTTAAATCCCTTAACTGAAGTGAAACCATTCCTGATTTACACCAGTACAAATGAAATAAGAATCAAATTTTAAATAATGGATAAATAATAAAATAATTTAATAGTTATCCAGCAGAGAAGTAAGGAAGATATTAAATGGAGAAAAAGTCCAGCCATGCGAACTACATGGCAACTGTGTGGAAAAATAACCTGCCACTGATCCTAAATGGCGTAGGTGGAAAGACAAGCTTTCTTGTGTGCATATTCTGTGAGCATATTCTGTCCTCTCAATCTTGCTCTGATCTATCAGTTTCAGAAGTTTTATGTCCTCACTCCTTCTGAACGGAGATCGGTGACAAGTAGTGTCCCTCAAGGCTCTGCATGGGAACTAGTACTGTTCAATATCTTCATCAATGACATAGATAGCGGGATTGAGTGCACTCTCAGCAAGTTTGCAGATGACACCAACCTTAGTGGTGTGGTTGACATGCCTGAGGGATGGGATGCTGTCCAGAGGGACCTGGACAAGCTCAAGAATTGGGCCCATGTGAAATTCATGAGGTTCAACAAGGCCAAGTACACCTGGGTTGGGGCAACCCCCGCTATCAACACAGACTGGGGGATGAAGGGATTAAGAGTAGCACTGCCAAGAAGGACTTGGGGGTACCGGTAGAGGAAAAACTGGACATGAGCCAACACTGCGTGCTCACAGCCCAGAAAGCCAACCATATCCTGGGCTGCATCAAAAGAAGTGTAGCCAGCAGGTCGAGGGAGGTGATTCTGCCCCTTTACTCTGCTCTGGTGAGACCCCACCTGGAGACCTGTGTTCAGCACTGGAGCCCTCAGCACAGGAAAGACATGGACCTGTTGGAGCGGGTCTGGAGGAGGGCCACAAAAATGATCAGTGGGCTGGAGCACCTCTCCTGGACAGGTTGACCTAAACATCACTGTTTAGCTCTTAGTCACAGATCATTCACTTTCATGGTTTTTTTATCCATATTGTTATAATTTTACATTGAATAAAATTAATTACTGGTAGTAAAGTGAAAAATTATGTAGTAATAGTAATGATAATATAGGGCCCTAACTCTAAGAAGGACTCTCTTAAAAGAGGCTAAAGACTTTTCTTTGTTTTACATATGACATAACTGGATTTCAACTTCTGTGTCTAACCCATCTGAATGGAACATGAGGGCGTACAGCACCAAATACACCAGACATATGGATTTTCTGCAATTTCCCACTATGCACTGACAAGATTTAACTGAGGGCAAAACTGGCAGATGGCAGGGGACAAATGAAGATCTTACTGTGAAACGGAAAGAATTGGGAAAAGTGAGAATATTTATTTGCTTTTGCCATATTGTTTATAAAATAATGTCTTAACTTCATCAGAACGTCTGTGAATCGGGAATATGCTGTTACAAGAGACGTCAAATGAGTTCCCCAGATGCTGAAAAGCATGATGTCTCTCTAACTGAAATATTCCTCATTGGGTATAAGAAGTACTTCAGGAACTCATCATTGATCTACTAGCACAATACCTTTGAGGCTTTATATTGACCTGCAGGAGCATTGGAAACAGATTTATTTAAATATACAAGTAATGATTCATCATTTAAAGAGGGTTTCAAACTAAATATTATGGTATACAGAAATAACCTTGCAAACAAAGATCTTTTCTGTTGATCAGTAGATGGCAAGCTTGCTACACCCAATTTTCAGAAAGTGTTCTGCCAGCATTTACAATACAACTATTATGTTGTATTATTATTTCTGATATATATAAATTCATAATATTTAATTTGTTGAATAAATGATTTGCATATCAGATGCTCTATATAGATGATATATCTTTCAAAAATAGTCTAAAGACATAGATTATAATTAATATTATGTATTTACTTCTCTCAGCTAGTTTTTATCTTAAATGACTACATGTTTTAAATCTTTAAGGTTTTTATTTTTATTTGTAAAAATACCTATTTTATTAATGCTAGGGTATTCCTTAGTGTTTGTATAGTTTCTGTATTTTAATATTTGTCTTTCTATCAGAAGCTCTTCCCACAGCTCTTTATAGAGATTGCAACACAGAGCTAATAAACAGGATTACCTTTAATACTTATGACTGTAAACCACAAAACAGCAGTAGGAATATGTTTGGTTTACTATATATTTGCAATTAGTCCTTGATGTTCTGAGCATCTATCTTATCTAATAGCATACTAATCATATTTTTATAGTGGGGAATTGTTAGGTAGATGTAATGTGGCTAATGGGAGAAAAGTAAGTAAATAAAGTAGATAATATGAATATAAGAGAGTGCAAGGAGAATTAAATTCTTAAAGAAATGAATAAATGGAATTAAGGGAGATGATAGGCAGATTGAGAAATCACAATTTTTAATTGTCTGGGGCCAAATTGCACATCGAGTTAGGTCTTCCCATACAGTTAGTCTTGTTTGCTGTCTTGAATTTCCAGAATGAGTGTGAGGAATCTGTATTGACTTTTAGTAATGGAAATTGTTTTCTAATATTAGCAGAGGGTTGTTGCAAGATTGGCACTGAAGTTCATTTACACAGCTTTAGGAACAGAGCCACACATTGCTACTACCTGACCTTGGGACTCCATGTAGCTCTGCAGGAGGAAACTAAACTGCATTATCTTGGATTTGAGGGTTTTTTGTTTGGTTGGTGTATGTGTGTGCATGTGTGTGTGTGTGTTTGGTTGTGTTTGGTTGTTTGTTTGGGTTTTTTTAAAGGAGAAATTTCAGTAAATATTTGACTTAAAAAAATTAAACACAATTGCTTTAAGATGATAATAAAATACAGTAAAAAAAGGTTCCTTGCAATAATAGTGTAATCTAAGTCATAACGACTTCTTTCAGGTACATATTATGTACAAGGGTGGAGAATGGAAAACAGTATGGGCTAAATGTCTCAATGGCCATGGAAGTGAAAGTGGGGTTTCTGCCTTTTTTCTTATTAGGTCCTGCAAACCAATGGCATTCCTCTTTGTAGATTTGGTCCTAGGGATAACTGAGCGTAAATAGGAGAACAAATCATTCTAACAAGCTTATTTACAAGCAACAGACCTGTTTCACAAAAGTTTTTTAAAATCAAGACAGACATTTGTTTGCATTGAGAATATGGGATGAATTTTAATATATTATATTGAGTTTTTGGCTGGAGTAATCTGAAGCTGTTAACTATGTTATTGCAAAACTGATTGCATTCTCACTCTTTCACTACGAGGTGCGTCTGCTAGCACATCTTTTGTTGTTAACACAGTCTGAGACCATGGAATCTCCATTTTTTTTATAGGTAGCTCATCAAAGAGATGAGCATCAACCATGCATCTAATCTATGTGCCCAATAAGTGGGCAAACACAGAATAATAATTTTCATTATAGTATGAAATACACTTACTATAGTACTAAAAAGTCAGTGAACTGAAAAATAGTAAAGTACAAGGAAAACAGAACAATATACATACACATATGCAAACAGTTTTGAAATTCCATAAGGTCTGAACATAAGAGAGAGTTCACAATAAAAAGCTCCAAGTTGTAGCTTGTTAATATTCCTTCAAGAAGATCACAGTAGGTCTGAAAGTTTTTTTTTGTTTTTGTTTTTTTTTTTCCAAGTGTGCTCTTTTCTACTGTGGGATAAAATAAACTTCCATGGTATTGCAGCTGTACTATAGCAGTAATCAGTATATCAGGGAGAAATTGTCACTTCTTCTGCAGACGTGGAAATAGAATAATAGCCTCAGTGACCTTTTGTAAGTCTTTCTTGTTACTTTCTAGTTACTCTTCTTCACTGTGACAGGTTTATCTATTCTGGCTTTATTTTACATAAAACAAATACAAGCAGAAGTTTAAAGACTTTGGTTTCCTATCAATATATACTTCATAGTATGCAATGTGCAAAAATAATGTTTAACAATAATCTATTTTATATCCTTTTTTTTCCTTACGAAATATAAACACTTAAAAGTGAAATTCTGTACCTGAGATATAAACAATTTGGAAAAACCACAAATGTTTTCTGTCAAAGCCTGCTGCTAAACATAAACAAAATTTTATACAAAGTTCATCATGAACACAGTATCACTTTGAAAAATTAAAAAAAAACCAACCAAACAAACAAGAAACAAAAGATCCTTTCTTAGAAGAGGATTATATAAAATAAGCAAATTTGTTCATATACACACACAAACAGATACAGCTTCTAAGATGAAAATTTTAGATGTTTAATTCTATGTAGTTTTTTCCATGACCTAGTATATGTAAGGTCCACTGGGGATAAATCCCTGATTAGTTTATATTTATTTACCTCCAGTAATTTTTGTGTAGTTTCAGAGTTCTTCTGACCCATGTTAATAAATGAAAGCTATTTCTTATAACACAATTAGACAAGACTAGGAAATGTTTCATAGGACAAATTTAGAAAAAATAGTCATTTTCAGATATATTTTTGAATTTTAGTTGCTATAGTAACAACAGATTTCTTCTTTGCTGCACATTTCTTTACCGTATACTCAGAGCTCTACGTGACAAAACAACAATTTTACAGTCTACAATTTAGTCTCAAGAAAAAGATTTTCTCCCTCTGGGAGAACATGATTAGACTGGAGCTTACAGAGCTGCTAAAAGTTTGGGGTCTGTCAGCATTTCTGACTTAATTTCAGGGGTTTATGACCTACTTGTAAAACTTCTTTATGGAAGGAGGCTTAGCACAGTTGTCTGCTTCTGGAAACATTCTTTAGTGGTTTTAATCAAATTTTTTCAAATCCATTTCACAGCTTAATTTATAGGCAAATTAAAAAACAGTAGACGAGTAGTGACTTCTGATATCAGTTGTGCTAGCTCATAACTTCATTTTTTTGTGGGTGTGAATGAGATAAAAAGCTGATGGAGTGAACCAGAAGCACAGCATCAATAAAATGAAGGAACTGATGGAACTGAGGTGGTAAAAACTGAATAACTTCCCCTGAGCCTCACAAATCTTTCCAAATCTTCATGTACATATAGCACACTGGCCTATTCAGGTAACAGCGTCAACAATACATACTAATATATAGAATATATATTATATTAAGCTGTAAGAGTTTAAGATTTGTTTTCGAAAGCAAATCAGACATATAATTCTTTCACAAGTAGATTCTTGATTCCTATTCAAATTATCAGTGGGTTAGTGCTAAAATGCACAAGAAGATTTGGGCTGAAGATACATGTAAACTCTTAACAGTACACACAAAGGTTCAAAATTTCCACTGACACCTCTGACAACATGTGTTCTCATCTGGTTTGGTGCTTCTGAAATTTTAACCATAGAACTATTTGCATCATTAAAGGTACAGTTCTTCTCCGAATCCGTTCTAACAGGCCAACAACTAGTAATCAATTTGATGACTGAAAGATTTTAGCAGGAAAAAATTGTTTAAATCCAGGAAATCAAGCTAGAGAAACCATGCTCTGGGAGCTTTCCAAAGCTAACATGACATTTCCAGATTTGAAGCACAAGCATGGGTTCTCCTGAGTGATCAGCTGCACTCCTTTGGGAGCAACCCAACATTTTGGGCAGGGATGAGCTGCCACAAGTGGTGGGCTTCCTAAAGTAGCAAAAGTCATCTAAAGACAATGTGAGCGTATCTTAAGTTCCTAAATCACTTCTAAGCCCTGGAAAATATACTTTTCATTCTGAACTCTTATTTTCTTTGTAAAGTGAAAGGATATGCTTACATAAACAGACTTACTCTGGTGGTTAATTTTCCAATTCAAGAATGATCTCATTAAGAGATTAAGTGTTTTTGAAGAAAACCTCAGGGTCTACAAACAGTCAGCTCATCTAACACATATTTCTTACTACAAACTCTTCTTTAGCAACAGTGGGAATTCAAAAGGGAGAAAGACTTCTTCTGTAGCCTGTTTTACACAATATCTGGGTATTAGGGAAAATCTTTTTCTATACACAGCTAAATCCAAAGCAATTTCTGGCTGACAGGACTTTACGCAAACTAAATATGTTACACTACTTCTATAAGCTGACAATAGAATATGATCTCAACCTCTAAAATCTGGTCTACAGAGAGTCTTCTGCCCTGTGTGTTTATCAGAAAACAAAAGCAGGTGCCTGAATAATACAGCACCTCAAGTGATTACCACTTTTGAGCAGATATTTAGTTGTACCTATTGAGGGTTTATACCCTCAAGAATGGCAAAGTGTAACAGAAAAAAAGTCATGACATTAGTCAGAGATGGCAGCACAAGATCAGTCAGGAGCATATGTTTTCACAGCTGCACATTAGAGAACTCACTGAGTCCTCTACCTGGATCAGGGTTCCTAGGCACAATAATAGCACAAATAGTAACTTGTGCTCAGATGTGTTAAGCATATACGTAGTGAAAAACAAACCCCAAACATTAAAAGCCAGCAAATTGAAAATTTTGTAGCAGGAATTACTCTGTGTGATATTCCTGCTACTTCTCTCATTGAAATGTTCTGTTTTCAATGAGGTTTTTAGAGTTCACACTTCAGTGAAGTGAAAGGGACATAGGAGATATGAGTTTCCTGCTTTGCTACTGTTGTTTGAATAGCAGGCTATTCATTAGTGCTTTACTAATGGTTGTGATGGCTGTGTCTTTGCAGTGGAAAAGGTCATCCTATTATAAAAACAGCAGGCACAGCATTTTCTGAACAGCGTTGCACGCAGCCAAATCTACCATCAGAGGCCTCACCAATTTTTTCCACCTGCTGTTTTCTTCTTTTTTTATGAAATCCTGACTTTTTTGCATTATTATGTTAGAAGTTTCAACCAGACATTTACAAACTCTACAACCTTGTTCCTGTTGAGACCCCCTGATCAGATCAATAGAGGGAACATGCAGGAATTTCACAATAATGAACCTTTGATCTGAGTGCTAATGGGCACTATCAGCTGCTTATGATGACCTCTAATGGATGCACGTGCTCCTTGGTTAGCGTGGTTTCCAGCATCCTTGTGCTGCTTTGATATGGTGAGGAAGAGATAGGGTCAAATCCCAGTAATTTGCCTCTAGCTTGATTAAAGGACTGCAGAGGCATAACTTCGTCTGATACAGCTCAGGAACCCTCTGAGACTCAAACACTCTCACAGGAGAGAGGAGGGCAAAAAACTACTTTGTCCCTGTCTTCATGAGTAATACAGGTTCTTTTCTTCCTAATCCTGCTCCCACATGAAGTCCATCACAAGCTAGTTCTTTGACAGCAGCATAATATATATAGAATATCAGCAATTAAATGTCATTTAAGTTATACGGAAACCTTTTTGATATGTTTCTCTTTATTAGTTTCTTACAGATCTTTTTTTTTTTTTTCCTAGTTTGATTAAGAAATGGAATTTACAATAGGAAGAGAACTGTAGAAAAACACTAGGTTAGTCACAGAAAATCAAAGGCAGAAAGGAAAATGTTTTTCCTCATTCCCATAAGGCAGCTTGGTTATTGACCATTGTCCTTAAGGCAGTGCTTTGGTCTGGAATGTGACAGTAAAACCAACATCTTGGAGTTCTCTGTCAGTGACTTCAGTCTTTCAGCGTCAGATTTGCTCAGATTTCCTTTTTCTTTTCTCTTTTTTCCCTTGTGAATGCCAGTTTCAAGAACTAAATTGCCCTTATTCTTCCAGAGAAAATTTAAGGTTTTACCTGGTCACAGATTAACAACAGCAGTGGAAATTTTGCAGTCCAAAGGGTAGCCTTGATTACAGTAGGGCGAGCTCACCAGAGGCTGATATCAATAGCCAGGCTGCATAAATGCACATGAGGTCACCATTTAGCCTGGAGGATCTCAAACCCTAGTGTAACACTCCAATAGCATAAATCAGAAATCATCAAATAATATTGCACTGTTAGAAAACTTCAGTAAGCAGAGGTTCTGGTCTTACATGCCTGACAGGTGGTACGAGAAGAAAAGAAGCTGACTCCAGGCTATGTTTGCTGAAATGACAGGAAAAAAAGAAGCCTACTTTTAGAGGAGAAAAAAAAAAGATCATAATAAATTGTGAATCCAACCAATGACATCCAGCATATTTTGAATAAAACAATTAACCTTTAAAGTCACTCTCAGGGAATGTCTGTTTCATTCACCTCAGGCTAAGGGAATGACCTTCCTTCACTCATCCAGTACCTTGTAGGCTGCAAAACAGCTGTCCACATTATAATTTTTGTTCTTCAATGAGAGACTTTCCTGTATCTGTTAGTGGGGAACAGATAGTGGTAATGAGGTGTACCGGATGAGTAATCAAGATTGTGGAATTGTGGACTTATTCCAGGCAGATTGCTTGCAAGTGAAGCTATCTGTAGCATACGTCATCCATAAGTCCTGCAGAGAAAGAGAAGAGCTATGAGATGGGTAAAGTATTACTCTAGGAAATTTGTGCTTGGCAGAACTGGATTTTTGAAGGACCATGGTGGCACGCTCTAAATGGCACAAATCTAGTCCAATGCTGGTGGACTTGCTGTCCTTAAAAAAGCCCCTATAGCTGGTTTAAAACAAACTCGTAGAGAAAGCAAAACCTCCAGAATTGTGCAGATCCACCACTGTGAACATTTGCTTATGGCATCATTTCCTTTATTAGGAGCACTTTGCTGAGAGCTCTAAATGCATAAGTTTGATTCTGTTCACACACTGAGGAATTTTTACTACTGAAAAATAGCATTGAAGATCCTCACAAAAATTATCTTATGTTAATTCTATCAAACGTGTCTAAACCAGTGTGCTCTAATGTTATGTGCACTGCACAACCGCTTGGAGGAGAAGGTTCTGTAGCTAGGTCTGATATCAATTCATGACAAGGCAGTGACTTTTTCTTTCTGTGCTCCACAATCAAATGAAAATTTATATGCTGTTGAGACCACCACATGGTGACAGACCTCTTCTGGTCTGATCAATATTCTTATCAAAGGGTCATATAGAATGAGGAAAATGATGAATTCTGGAGTCCGTCACAGTTTACAGCCAGTCCAGAGTCACCTATCAGATGATGACCCAGACAGCTGCAGAAAATAATTCTCCATTAGTATGGAGGAAGAAATTATACAGAAATATTTTTTGTCAATAGAAAGATATAACTATACCCCAGATGTTTCATCTTTCACCATTATTCTGTCGTCTTCCCAAGTGATTTCATTTCCTGCAGTACTTCATTGATCTGTTTAAATAAACATTCTAGTCTCTACAAGAGCTGGAAAAGAGTTTGCTTTCCTCCAATAGAAATAGACCTTTTGTAGTAAAAAAAACCCCTAGATTATTCCTTACAAAGGCTAGAGAACTTGAGTTGAAAAATCCCATTGGCCTCATGCTCCCACTTTTGTGAAGGTCAGACTTCATCTCTTACCCTGGGTGGTATTTGCTTCCCTATGTGGTGGTATTAAACAATAGTTTGTTGGAGAGTTCTTGCCCAGAGAGTCAGAGATTTAATCTAGGTCTTCCCATCTCCCATTGTTGCCCTGTGTGTTGTCCAGTACTTCTTAAGTGGGCAGCGTATAGGTAGTCCTTTGAATATAGAACTTCTCTTACCATGGGCTAGTAAAATGAGATATCTTTTATTTCTTCATTTGTTGTATCATAAGTTTTCATTCTTGCCTATACTGTGGCCCCTCTAAAACAAAGGAGTGTAAAGCAGCCATACACCTTAAACTTTTTTTAGTCTTAAGAGTAGAGAACTCTTGTAAATTAGGAGCAGAAGTTATATAGCACCTCACACTAACCTGTTCACATAATTTACTGTTTTCAAAGCATTTACCAAATAACTGCCTGCTATTCTAAAACTTGGTTCCAACTTTCCCTGTAGCATTTTATTCTTAATGAAAGGAGACATCGTCATGAGGTTTTTACTGATATATTCTGTTTAAGACTGACCGTATTTAATGGACCGGTTTCTCCACAGAACTTAAACAGAAGCTGGGTTACTGTCTTCCAATTTTGAACCATCATAGAGCACTGGTACAATCTAGACACCAAGCTGATTAGACCACCCTGTATTTAAGGATCCCCACAACTATGATTTACAGTGCAGGGAATTTATGATTGAAAATAAAAACATCAAATGATTTTTGGTTTTGTTGTTTTGATATCTCCAAGGTAGAATATCTCTTCTCCTTGACTACCTAAACAGCTGTATGTTTCCTTCGAGCTAAATCTAAACTGATACAGAATTTAGGCAATCCATCTTATTCCATTCATTTAAAATGTTATGCTCATCTAAAAGTAGGCATACAGGAATAGCTTGAATTAGCAAACTCCTGAAGGCTAAATTCCACACTTTATCACTATGTAATGCATAGCTATAATAATCTATATTATTCTTTAATGAAATTTGTGTACCTGGAATAAAATCCATTGAAGAAACTGGTATTAATCCTACTAGAACGGGTCTAACACAAAGTATAGAACTTTTAAAGAGTGCTGAAAGAATACACCTTAAAGAGTGAAATTTCTAAATAGGTAGACAAACAAATGTTGAAAATCAAAATTTTTGTTTGTTTCCACGTAGACAAAGGCTGCAGGAAATGAGAAAAAGGAGCAAAGAAAATATTTAGAAATATCAGGGGGAAGCAATACCTCATTCTGTATAACAGTGATTTCTTACTCTTCTGAAGAGATTATCTATAGCTACAGGATACTTGTTTTAGTAGAGTTTACTACTATTTAGCAAAGAATGTCCCTAACAAAATGAAAACAATGTGTAAAATATGAGAGTAATTTTCAGTTATTGGTTAGGGGGAGGGAAGAGAGACTAATGTGATGGTACCATAAACTATGTTTCATAATGCAGTTCAAACATTAAGTAAATGGTTATTTATCGCAAAACAAGAGTTCACCTGACTGCTGCGTACATTGAAGAGCTAGTATGTCACTACATATGGAACTAGCCACTCCACTAAAGCCGTGGTATCTAATAGGATATTAGAAGCTTAGACTCAGATCTTTAGGGAAAAGTTCTCTATTCCTCTATATAAACAGGAGTCGGTGTCCTATTTTTGCTGCTGTTTCCTCATAGCACTTTATCTTAATCCACATTAACCCAGTGTGTATCTGTGATGTGAAAGTAATGTAGCAGTATTGTAATTAGCTATAGTAATTAAAATTCAGCATTTTGCAGAAATGGTTGACCGTGTTTTGCATACTGTATTCTATACTTGTTATTTCAGCCAGCTATTTGACACACACTAAATTTCCCTGCAAAAGCATTTTCTCTTTGCAGATTGAAAGATAGAAGGTTTTATAAAAGGCTGTCAGTGTTGAAAGCTCAGTAGACATAGGGAACTGCTAATTGCATAATATAGTGCTGCAAAGCTAGTTAATTTTCTTAATGAATGCCATAAAGTAGTTTTCAAAAAGGATCAAAACAGGAAATCATGCTGAGTGACCCTTATTTGGAAATCACTTCTGAGGCAAACAGGAAATATATCAACAGACCTGGTATCTGATTCTTCAAATGCTGACGTACACCCCCAGCTTTCTGCAAGTCAGAATTTCCATTGGGAGAGAAAGGGAAGTTCCATTGATGGGAACTGGGTTACCCAATGTGAAGCGTGGTTACAGCAGTGATGCACCCTCCTCATCGTAGTTTTGAGGCACTTGTGGAAGGATGAATACTTACACTCCAATACTTCTGTTACTTACAGCCCTGGGGGGCTGAAATGGGGTTCTGGGATGTGCATAGGTTGGGTGAGACCCTGAAGGGCCTGGACAGGGACAGTCATGCCCATTACTGTCCTCAGGGACCTGACCATACATCCTGAGACATCCACCTCTTTCATTAGCTCTCTTCAAAGAAAAGACAAAGTTTACCATTTTCACCAGAATGATAACTTAAAAAAAACAATAGGGAGAGGGACTTTCAGATGTCAAGTTCCTGTTTAACACAATTAAGTGCCTAAGTTCCCTTGTTCAAGTGCATGGGGAACTTGACTGCCTAACTGTATATAATCCCTGGAGCCAGAGAAGAAACCTTAAGACATTTACAATTCAAATATAACAAGGTCGCTTTTGGATCTGGTAATTTTGGCAAAAGGACATAAATCTTTTAATTATTATAGAAATGCTTCTGCAGTCTATATACTTAATTACTGGCTTTGGGATCTGATATACAGACATATTTTTTTGGCAGTAGGAAAGTAGTTATGAGAAAATTAATCTAATACAAAGGAATCATTTATTCAATGACATATCTAAATATGTTATTTTTATTATCAGAAGAATAATTCCTTATTATGTTGTTTTTATTATCAGGAGAATAATTTCTCATTTAGTTATAGCATATACATACCCTTTCATAACAGTTACTGACAATGTCTGTTCATGAACTACAAGACATCACTATTGTAATTGCATTGAATATCGTCTACAATTAAACTGACACAGAGTTGAAAATACTCTAACAGAGTATTATTATGTAGGATTTTCTGTTTAAGTTAAATATTAACCTATAAATTAGTGAAACAAATAAAGTAGACAAAAATTATAAGTTGAAAGTAAAATGTTTTTGATTGCCTTCTGATTACCCCCACATATGCCTCTTTCCCCCTGGCATAATTAATGTGTAGGCTTTTACTCCACTTCCCTGTCTTGCTTTTTGTCTAGCCTCATTGGATTCTAAAATTCATCAGAATCTCGACTAGAATCGGAAGGAAGCTAGTGGCTATGGTCAAAATTCATCAGTGAGTCATAGAACTTCAGTGAGCTGTTGAAATGCTTACAAAGGTCAATGAAGTTGTATATCAAATACAAACTTTGCTTTTTTTTTGTATCTTCAAACAATGGAGGAAAAAATTATCAGCCAAATTATAGGATTTACCTTTTGAGACAACTCAATTGTAATTACTCATCTAGGAAAAAAAATGCTGTACAATTTATATTTTGAGGGTAAATCACTGAAATCACTGAACATCAGGATTTGTTTTTTTTCTTATGAAAATCATTGTTAATACTAAAAGCAAAGAATAACTATTTTGTATGGATTATATATAACTCCAGGAAAATCACACCCACAATGTAAGCATTCCTGACTCTTTTTGTACTTGGTAGCCTCATACGTTTTATTTTATAACCTAACAGCAAACTGACAGTAACCTTCTAAGAAGGTTCAAAACTAAGCTTAAGTATCATTCAACATATTTTTTTCCAACCTGCCAGAATTACACAAACATTTTAGCCTAATAACAGTTTAGTGTCATTGTACAATCTATGTTTTATGATAACACACATTTCACAGTCCCTTTCTGGAGTGAAAAATAGAATGAATATAACTCTCCAGTGGTCAGTAGATTTGCTGAAAACCCATTTAGAAAAAGAAATTCAAGTGGTCTCACTAGGGTATTTCATTAAATACTACCTAATTACCCAAGTGTTTTCTTTTCTTTTGAATATCAGCTATTTCATTTCCTAATATAATTAAAGATGAGTCAGAATGTAGAAAAAGATAGGGGAATTTCATGAGACAAAATAAAATCCGATGAAACTCAACTGAATTCAAGATTTAATATCAGGTATGAATTTGGATTAATAGATTGACTGGATAAAGCAACTGAAACAAAGATTCTCCCAAAATATAAATATGCCATACAGAACAGGAGACAGCTAGTGTGTCTGCTCCTGAAACCCAGGGATTCCACAGTAAGAGAGAAGGAAACATTGCAGCAGACATGAGGGATCATCTTCCCCATTAACTTTTCTCCCACTGTCCCTCATTGGTAAGAGGTGTCTATGTTTATTTTACATCACAAAACATAAAGATTAATATCTCTTTTAGGTGGTTATTAGTAGTGACTATAATCCCTAAAAATAGCCACCCTTCTTAGATTCTTACTATGTTTAAATACTGTGGATTTTAAATGTTAACATATCCTCTGTCAATAATCATCTTTGATCTACTGTTGTGTTACACAATTATTTTTTTTTTTAAAGGTGTGACCCATGGAGAGGTCAGCACAATACAGCTCATAGCAGTTGAATCCTTGTCTTCCCCTATGCCAGCCTCACAAAGTTCAACCAGGCCAAGTTCAAGATCCTGCACCTGGGTCACGGCAATCCCATGCACAAATACAGGCTGGGCAGAGAATGGATCAAGAGCAGCCCTGAGGAGAAGAACTTGGGGGTGTTGGTAGAAGAGAAGCTCAACATGAGCTGGCCAGAAGGCCAACTGCATCCTGGGCTGCATCAAAAGAAGCGTGGGCAGCAGGTTGAGGGAGGTGATTCTGCTCCTCTGCTCTGCTCTCGTGAGACCCCACCTGGAGTACTGTGTCCAGCTCTGGAGCCCCCAGCATAAGAAAGAGACGGACCTCTTGGAGCAAGTCCAGAGGAGGGCCATGAAGATGATCAGAGGGGTGGAGCACCTCTCCTATGAGGACTGAGGCTGAGTAAGTTGGGATTGTTCAGCCTGGAGAAGAGAAGTCTCCGGGGAGACCTTATAGCAGCCTTCCAGTATCTGAAGGACGCCTACAAGAAATCTGGAGAGGGACTTTTTACAAGAGCATGTAGTGACAGGATGAGGGGTAATGGCTTCAAACTGGAAATGGGTAAATTTTTTATTAGATATCAGGAGGAAGTTTTTCACTCTGAGGGTGGTGAGGCATTGCGCAGGTTGCCCAGGGAAGTTGTGGAGGCCCCACCCCTGATAGTGTTCAAGGCCAGGTTGGATGGGGCTTTGAGCAACCAGTTCTAGTGGGAGGTGTCCTTGCCCATGGCAGGGGGGTTAGAACTAGATGATCTTTAAGGTCCCTTCCAACCCTAACCATTCTATGATTCTCTGATTCTATTGTTCCCCAAATTAGTCTTTAGTCTCTTAATACAATCCTTCCTTTTCTTCCCTCTTGGTAACTGCCATTTTCAAATCAAAATCCTTGGCAGTCAGCTCTCTAATCCTTTCAGACACAGGTTTTTCAGGAGTTTTTTCAGCACTGACCTCACCATTTGCTCATACTGTTATGGCATCAGAATTGTGACACATGAATGTTTCATATTCTTATGCCATTACCACTGCAGATTGTTCTTTTTCATATTCTTCAGTACTTAATTATGGCAACCTGAGTTATTCCTTAAGTTTTTGGAATTCTTATTTGTGAGTGTTAGCTGTTAGTGTAACTAAAGTGTAAATAATAAACAAAGGTACATTTGAAGTTATTTAAATGACACTATTATGTGAAGGCATGGAATACTCCAGGTAATGGATAATACGGAAATTGCAAAGCCATGTGTGCTGGAATGGGTAGTCCTGTTTTGTTGTAAATGGGTGGCCTGCAACAGCTGGAGTATTAGGGAACTGGGGGAAGGGTTATATATTCAGTTAAGTTTCAATTGACTATATCTCAAGGAGTTCACAACTAAATGCCACAAAAGCTACAGAAGTCAGCTGTGGGGAATTTGATGAAATTGTATTAGACTTCAAGTGGGTTCTGAAGACCCTTTTTCATTTGCATTTTGCTTGAATATTTATGGATGTGATCCAGTATAGAAAAAAAAAGGACCTGAAAATCAAACTGCGCTATGTAAAGCTCCCTCCGTTGTGTAAGGGTTCTCAAGAGGTGATAACAGTTGACATCCCCAGAAGGACTTATTCTACAGTAAGGTTTCACAAGTTCAGTCATGAAACTAATGTCTGAATGTAATATTTTTAAAAATACCATCTACAGAGAGCAAAAGTTTTCCTCTGAGATTCGACTAAATGCCCAAAATCTCAGTGTTTTCAGACACAAAGCTACTATAGTCTCATATAGGTTCTGATTTTATTAAGAGAAGCTCACAAACCTTTAAAAGTAAGTCATTCTTATCTAAGTAAGTGTTCTACAGGGGGAACCAAAATACATGTTTTTGGTATCTCAAAAACAATGTTTAACAGGTACTGGGGGGAGGGAAGTGCTTGGGGGCAGAGAAGAGAGTAGCAAGGCAGAAACAGAATCATCTCACTTCATATAAAACCTGTAGCTGTTAGGTTAGGTCCATGTTTGAAAACGTCTTGATTCAAGCCTGTCTTATCTCTGGCTCAAAACATCATTACAGATTCTTAAAAATAGAATTTGTAAAAGAAATCAGTTGTTTAATTATAGTGCTTGTATCTTGGGTTTCTGTCCAGATTGCCTCATTTGCCTGACAAGTTTTACCCTCCCTTCCTATCCCTTATTGCATCTAATGTAGTTTGGCGCTGGGAACACTTTGTAGATAGCCCGCAGAAACAACATTTCCTCCCGTTACCCAGATGGGTTATTCGGTAAGTACAACACAAGTGACCTTCTCACTTACATATTTTCAAATGCTCTTTTCATTTGAGCACCAACCAAAAGAGTATCTATTCTTCCAAATATAATAAAGATATCTTTATCTTAGATTCTGAGCACAACTCAGACAATAATAAGAGAACCGTATTTTGATTATTTATTCCAGAATCAAGTTTCAGAATTCAAACTAGTGCCCATCTATGACCAGTAAGTTTCAGTGAAGTGCTCCAGTGGGAATTAGATTTAAAAATATTTCAGTACAAGCACTTCCGTCTAGTAGTGACAGATAATTATATCTCTTAGATAAACTCCATTAAAAGAAATAGAGAAAAAAAAGGTAGCAAATTGGTAGTGAAGTTTCAATAATTTTTATCCTAGACAAAATGGAAAATTTTAAACTGGTAAACAATGTACTTTGAAGTAAACACAAGACAGCTATGAAACAAACCAAACACATTTTCTAAGGGAATTTAAATATCTATATCATATGTTTATGATATTACTGATAAATTTTATTTGTATTAGACTAGCATTCCAAGGAAGCTTAAGTGTGAAAATGTTGTTGTACTAGGTGCTCAACAAACATATAGTAGAAGATGACCCCCAAATTTTGTTTCTTTTCTTCTTGTCATATGCATAAGAACCTTTCAATGGTTTTGTTTGAAAAACTTAGATGGGGTCCTCCAAAGAATGTAATAATCCAACTAAAGGTACACATCTATATCTGAGCAATCTGTATAGACTCCCTTAACACTCTACAGAGAAAAGATGTTTTCTGTGATGTGATTTATCTTAGTCTACAGTTAACACCTAAAATAGGTCTGTTCAAATCTGTCCTGAATATGTCTGTTTCTCTCCATTGACTATAAAATAAACCCAGGCTGAGCAATTCAACAGCATATGCATACCTTTTAGGCAGTTAAGTGAAATGAATCTCATACTTTGAATCAGATTTAAGGTAATTAGGCAGATGATGTCTCTGGTGCACCAGTTGTGCTTCATCTTGCTGTGGTAATCGAAAGTATAGCCCCTCCTGTCTGTTTCAGGATTTTGCCTTCGCGATGTAATCCGCAGAAGGGAACGCCTCCTCAGCCCCCAGCCGCTCTGTCAATGGTGCAGGAATAGTTTCCCTTTTGCCAGTTCCACAGTTCAAAACTGCCCCAGCCACTTGATTTGCAACTGTGCAAATAAAGGATATCTTGCCTGCTGAAGATTAATAATTAAGAGTTTTTCTTTATTGTTTTTAATACTGGAAATCAGCATTCTCTGTCTGATCTGGCAGATTTTACCATTGTTACCACTGATACCAGATTACATTTTAAATTTCTCAAACTGAGAGGCTATAAGGAGATATTTATAAATAAGTACATAATGGTACTACAGCTCAGGCCTCTCTGCTTCCTGTTCAGTAATATGTTACTATGATGTGTGACATTTCTCCTTGAGTATTTTCTAAAGAAATAAGAGCCGAGAGAAATTTAGTGATATGTTTCCAACATTTACATTAATACTTTAATGTTGTATTATATTTTACAGTCTGGAGTACTTTAGGTTTAAAACCAAGGGAACTGCACTGATAAGGTAGATGTGCTGTCACTGCAAGGTCAGGCCAGGTTCATTGGTACTTACTAAAGCAATTACACTGGCTGATAAACAAATATATGCATCTGATGAATCGGGATGGTGTCGTTCATTTTCTTTAGGTTAAGGAATATTTTGAAGTATATCTGATTAGAAATTGGACTGGGCCCCTAAGCAGTGAAATATTGTCAGAATTCCAATAGTTCTTATTGGACTGCTTGGAGTTACACAAATTATTTGTCTGTTACTTTTTAAGATTATCTTTTCCCTTTTCAGTGTCTTTGAAATTTTCAGACATGGCCTATAAGGATGCACCTTACCCAGCTTAAGAATAGACTGTTTCATTATGTTCTCTGAACTGTTTTGCAGCTTATTTTATGGAAGTCTTTCATCTCTTCTTCCCTTGTATATTGGTTGTAATTCACTTTTATTACAAGATTTTGGCAGTAAATTGTACTTTTCAGGTCTGGCATTCTTTTTTAGGACTCCCTGTAATAGTCACTTCATGTTTTTTTATATTATTTATTAACATTAATTCAGTACTGACCAGTTGGGCCCAACGAGAAGCACTTGGCTGTTGCTGTACTAGGAAGAGGTTATTATTCAAGAGTCTACATGTCTCAATCTTGTCTGTGAAGCTATTTTTACATAAGTAGGTAAATATGCACATGTTCAGATATGCGTTGTCTATTTCAATGTGCTCTCTCCAGACAAGGACAGGTGTGGTTCAGGAGAATGATACAGGTCACAGCCGCCTTCTAGCCAGCAAAATAGACAGAACTCTTCTTCTCTGGAAAGAAAGTGTTTAATAACATGGATAAGATGTAATGCTGTGCCAGAGAAAGAACTTAAGTTTTCATGGCAATGATAAATTAACCTGATACCCTATTATGGATATGAAGCTAATGTGTTCCACGTGACGATGCTTATGAGACTGCTGGATGCAGAACTGCTCCGGGAACATGTTATGCAGATGAAGAGATGAATTAGTGTGAACACAAGCAAGATCTGGTAAAGATTATTTTTCTGGGACTCTGTACTACCTTAAAGCAGCATTCAAAGTCATGGTCTGCTAGCAGCTTTGTGTTGAGCTGTACTTCAGCTTGGGCCCAACTTGTCTGTCCTCTCTGGCTTGGCTAACTTGTTCAAAGATAATTCACAGTTGACTACTTTGTAGTAATATATCTGGTTTTAATATTCAAAAAAACCCTCTTCCTTTTCCATCTAGCACTACAAGAACAGGGTGTTTAATGACCAATCAGTGCACATGTGAGTTTATGTGATTCACCAGACACACATTTATAACATCCCTACTAATTTAATGCACTACATTGTCACCTATTTACAATATATTGACCTACAGTGAAGCAGAGGATGGTAACCTACCAACTGCTTGTGTCTATCTAATAGACCTGTCACAAACAGATACATTAAAAAAATATCCCCCCTAGAAAGGCACATTTTTCCTGCTGCATTCTGTATTACACTATAATTCCAGGAAGGCATATTTTAATTTACAGGATTGTACACTGACTACTTTTAATACAATGTTTATTTACAATATTATAAATAGAGTAAAAAGTACCATAGAAAACACATTCAACCTACAAAGCATATATTCTACATACCTCTGAGCCAGTTACGGTAAAATAAGATTCATAGGAGAGGATTCATCAGACCAAATGTGCATATATGTTATCCAGAGACCTACTGTATGTAAATTGCACTAGGTCCTCTCTGTAGTCCATGGAGAAAGCTACGCATTTCTAATGTGTGATTTATTGGACCTATACTAGAAGTGTCCTTTAAAGTGTAATGAATCTTATAGAAGTGCTTTGTTCTAGCTACAGAGTGCAGAAGCAGTTTAGATAACCACCTCAAATATAAACAATCAGATTAGAGACCTTTAGATTTCAACAGCCGAAAGACACGTATTATTTTGTATTCAGTTCTGCGCGCTGAACTCCATTCAGCTGGGCACAAAACTGAAATCTTTAAGATTTTAAATTCTGCTCAAAATTTTTAAAATATGGCTAAAAAGCGAAGAATGTCATGTAATAAAAGCACATTGGGTGGTTACACAAGGTGGGAGAGTAGGGTCTAGACTGGCAGTAGAAGCGGAGGGAAAAAGAAGCATGAAAGAATGTGGTATTTAAGAATGAGTTACTCTACACTGTATTCCATCAAATGTGTTTATACCTGACAGGAAAAGCATTGCATCACAGCTGTAATTTTTAATGCATCTTTGTGTGTGATGCTATTCAGTGTTGAAAACAGTTCATTATGAAAACATGAACAACTGCTGTAGTTTGAAGACCATTTTGTTGACAAGAAAATCATTTTAGTAGTCTAAGCTTTTCTTTAGGAATTACAAAAGCATAATCAGAGCTGCTAAACACATTACAAAGGAGACAAGTTGCCTGCAAAAAGACTTGCAATGATCGTTTATTTGACAGAGAGCTATTGCAAACAAGAAAGGCCAAAAGACATAGGTGATAATTTAGGTGTGCGGGCAGAGTGCAAAACCAGATAATCTTTAATTCATCTGCGATGATTCTCAACAGTATAGTTAAGTGAACTCCTATTCTGTATTGATTTTAAGACATGCATGATTTCTCTAAGGAGAAAGAAACTTTGCAACATGATCTAAACTTTGCAACATGATCTAAAGTTTGCAGAGGAAAAGTCAAACTTCTAAACGTATCTAAATGACTGTATCTCATCATGAGGCATCATATTCATATTCCAGAAAATTTCTTAGACATGTATTTATTGTGCATATCACTAATTGATCCAAGGACCCTTGCAACTCTCAAAGATGCACAGACCGAAGGATAGATCCAGTACATAGTTTAAGCAACATAATATTCATTGTCTGATGACTGTGATTTAAGCATCTGGCTTGGTACCTTAGGTGCCCACGTTCCAAGGAATAAATGTGGAGAATTATATTCTTCAGAATGAGCTCCACAATAAACAGTAATTGACCACTGCAGAGGTAACTAGACTTTATACAGAGATGCTGAGTACAAATATCTTGATTCTCATCCTCTAACTAGTTCTTGCATATCTAGCTAAGTGCCAGGGGGTGTTACTTTCTTCTATTGATATAGTTAAAAGCAGAGAGCGGTGTTTAAATTATTTCCATAAAATGCAGGCATAAAGGGTAATCCTTGTATTTTTAAAGTCATCTTTTGCAGGTTTCTGTTTCTTAGAGCTCACCTTCTTAATCCTTATCTCACCACAGGGACCTTTTTTTGCACTGAAGTTCACAATTCTCAGAAGTCTGCCCAAACAACAAATCTGTAGACTTTGAGGGTAAAAGCAGACTGAGATGGTAGACTAAAAGGGGATTGGGACTTGTAGTTTTCTCCTTTTTATGCAATTTCATACTGGGGAAAATGATTAATAACGCACTGGGCCAAAGGCAAAGAATAGAAATCATTAAAAAACAGAAAATATTAGGGCTTAATGTGGGATTCCAGATTTAATTTATTCTTCAATCATTTTTGGTACATTTTGCATTTAACAACTGCTGCATCAAGTGCTCCAGCCGACCTCCAAGGTAAATATCCAAATCAAAATTCCTAGTGTAACTCATATTTCCTTATGCAAAAAAGAACACTTTTCACAGGAGAGTTGAACAAACTATAACAAATGAATCACATTTTCTTTTATGACAGATTAACTGTTCCTGTAAATATGGGAGAAGCAACAGATATCATCTAACAACTTTCATAAGATTAACATTTCAGTTTTGGTAAGCAAGCTAGTAAAACATGATCTAGATGAAATAACCATATATTGGGTGCAAAATGCATAAGTCTGGAGTGAAGGCACAAGTCAGGATGAACCTGGATTACCCTCCTACACTCTAAAAAATTTCTTACTAGAACTATGCCTTTACTGATGACTCTGGGTGTTGCATATTTCTTTTAGTTGTACTCTACAAGTTCTTCAGAAAGTCTGACAGTAGCATTGAAAGAACAGACGAGAACAGCCTGAAACACATAAGGTTCATGAAAAACAGGGTTTTTCCTAGTGGAGCACCAGGGAATGATATAGCAGTTAAATAAATTTTATAAAAGTAATGTAGATTTTCAGTGTTGGCATTATGAGCTTAGTAATTTAAACATTGTACAAGGTGAAGTTTTAATTTGTTGGAATAAATCTCAATAGTATATACATTAGTTACAGTGTGCTGTAAACTCCGAGAATGATTTGCCCTTTCATAACTATCAAAGACATTTATATAACTGAACAAGAATGTAACTTTTTTCTAACTTAACTATAGATTACACTCAATGCTATAGGATTTAAGGCTTTCTGGTCTTGTAGTAGGCCATAAAGCTAACATCTGCATCATGTTTAACCTGTCAGTCTAACATGCATAGATCTTTTTTTTACAATGAATTTTGTTATCGGTTATTTTTATATATGTTTTTATGTATTTAAGTTAGATAAAGTTGATGAAATATGTCTTGTACTTTGAGAAGCAAAGAAGTTTCTTGAAGAATTGCAGTTTTCAATTGTGGCCAGATCTTGCAAATAGTCTGTCTTTTAGATTTTTTACTATTTTATATGAAAACTTCTGTCATGTTGGAGGATGACACTATCAGCTCATCTTTACTTCAAAACCACAAAAAGTCTTTGATTGTGCTGATCCTCAAACACAGAAGTCAGTGAAGATGAAACTGAGGTAAAGGATTTGGCTAAAAATTCTCAACTGTAAAGTGATCTGACAGCAGGTTTCAGGAATCTGTTGTCTCCCATAATGTTGAAGAAATTCTCTGCTGCATTCCAGCCCAGCTAGAGTTTTTCAAAGCATTATGCATGGTAAACAACATTAAATACGATTGAGAGTTTGCTATATAAGAACTGCTCTGTAAAATATTGACGGGACAAAAACAATCATGTTACTGAGTTGGTTTTAATGTTTTGTCCTAGTGAAAATCTAAATTACATCGTGGCTGCAATATTAGCTTTAATTATGTAGATGTGTAATGTTAACTCTAGCTTAATACTTCGTATGCTTTTAAGAATCTAAAAGCTTGCTTCTGGGTTGTAGTTGCCCACAGCCAAAATATTCAAGGCAGGTGTCTTCCATTTCATCTAGACTGCTGAGTACTTAAAAGAAAATTGTATCCTGTTCTGGGCAGGACTGATCCTAGTTATTCATGACTCTCTTCTAATAACCAGAAGATCTTTGAGTCAGACTTGCATCTTTTAGGCTGTGAATCTTGCAAGTGTTCAATATATCTTGATTAATGAATGTTCTGAGCTCTGGAAATGCAAGTGAGCTGTTGCTTACTGGATATAAATAGAATGGATCCATGATGTTTGAGAAGATAATAATTTGCATCGCATTCAGCCTTCAGTTCTGTTGCAGACTGTAGCCAGTCACGATTGATGAAGCAATATATACCTCTCTGTAGCTCTCTCGAGTTGGATTTGGCTGCTGTAATGGAAGGGATGAGGAAAGTTCTCTTAGCCTGCAAAACAGTTTCAGTATGAACTTTGACAAATTCATTATAATTCATATTGCCTTTATTAGCTTTTGGGTTTTTTCTAACAGTATTTGAGCTTTCACCTCTCCCTCTTTATTCTGCCTAGAGTGCCACAATAGTGCATGCTACTGTGTACGCTATCAACAAAATGAGGTTGATGAAGGCAAAATATATAAATGGAAGAAGCTAGTGCACAATTATAATGATCAATTAGTTTGTCATCTCTTCATCCCGTGAGTGAAACGTCCGAATCTGAGACCAAATTTTGATGGGACTAGACTATTGGCTTGTTAAAAGTCCTTCAAATGTCATTTGTCAAAACTAGTAGAAACTAATGGAGCCATGACTTTGGAGTTGTCTCAGATTTATTGTTCTTTCTTGAGAGCTCAGGGTTTTGTTATTGGCTCAACAATAGACCATCCAAGAAAGCCTATGGCTTTAACGTTCTTGATTTTGAAATGTGGGATCAAGCTCAGCCCACTGGCTTAACCATAAATGATGTCTAGAAATCCTAATGGGGTAAAGAAAGAGCTGGCTTTGGTGTTTTTCTTCTCATGTCCTTGCCACTTTTAGATTCTTTTTAGAAAAAAATGAAAAAAATCTGTAATATTTCCACACAAGTTTATGGCCATCAACCTATGCGTGTGGTTGTACTGAATGCAGAATAATGAAAGATGCACAGTTTAAATTTAGATAACTTTCATGTTTGTTACTACACTGCAACAGATAAAATGTCAGTAACAATAACAAACAAAAAAGATAAAACAGCTATAACAAAGATTTTGCCCATGGAAAAGCCATTCAGACATGCTAACTATAAGCCATTGTATATTTAGTTCTTTTTTTCATTTAAAGACACAATGTTGCCAATCCCATTTTGCACTTATACGCATTTCCTAGTTATTAAAAAAGAATATACATATGCAAATTATATTCTTCTCAGTTGGCAGGATACAATGCATAATGCATTATCAGCTTAACATTCAATTAATACCATCATTTACAACCCATTGGAAATAGACAATTCTAACAAGTTATTATGTGTTGGAGTAACAATAAACTGCTTGAGCTGTAACGGAAAATGAAACAATGCGTTAAGAACTATTAACTAGCATTCTGTAAATAAGCATTGCATAGAAAACAATTGCTTTGAAATGGAAAGTAGTCAACTAGTCCAAACATTCCAGGATTTGGTGAGCACTACTATTCCAGAATGTACTTTAAGTTGGTGTCCAAGACTAGATCCTTCTTCCAGTATAACATTGTACCATCTTTACTGAAGACATTGTTAAAGCAAGGTCAACCTCTAATTGGAAGAATCTTGCTACTGGCTCAATGATAGGCCATGCAAGAAAGTCTATGGCTTTAATGTCCTTGATTTTTGAGGTCTGAGATCAGGCTCAGCTCACTGGCTTAACCATAAATGATGTCTAGAAGTTGTAATGATGCAAAGGAAGAGATGACCTTGGTGTTTTTCTTCTCATGGCCTTGCCACTAGTAGTGTTTTTTTACAATTTATTGGAATGTTACCAGAATTAGCCATTATTATAAATCAAAACCTCAAATAATCTTACTAATTTTGTAGTGACACCATAGGCTGGAATCTGTTTAGAGGTTTGTGAGGATATATTGGAAATTTCTTGATCAGCTTGTTTTTTCGATGAACATGATTACATCATTTCGTATATAATTTATATATCTTTTCAAAAGTTGCACTTTCAAACAACTTGTATGTTAGTAATACAGTAGACTCCAGGCAACTCTAATCCATGAATTAATAAGCTTGGAAGAAAGAGAAAAGGAATGGATCAGCAGCCAAGAAAGTACAAGTAATTGTTCAAAAGAACAAACAAACTTAAGGTGCTAGCTCAGCTTCAGTCTTGATTGCACAAGACAGAAAATATTGAGCAGGCTCCAGCTTTGTTTTAGCTACGTAACTATATAAGAGCTGAGCTATGTAACTCTTTAAGTCAAGTAAGGAACATAAATAGGTGTAATTGAAGCTCCTATAAATCATTACGAAGAAAGATAAAGAGAAAACAGATCCATTGCTTAATGAGAAAGGTGAACTAATGATTCATGATATAGGGAAGACTGAAGCAATTGTGACTGTTAGCTGTTGGGCATAAAAGAACAACAAAATAATAGAAACACAGGTGCAAATAGGAAACTAGTAAATTAAAGAATGCTTACTTAATCTAAACATTCTAAGTCAGTATGACTACTTTAAATTCACCTTAAAGAGCTGAAAGACTTTCTGAAACAATTTGATCTATTAATGATTTCCAAAAACGCAGGGAGGATGTACAGGGTCATAAAATGTAGGACAATTTAAAGGAAAAAAAGGTGTACCAAGAAAGTACAAATTAGCAGGTTATTTTCAGTATGAGGAAAGATACTGAAATACATTCTTAAATAATGAATTTATAAGAATTACATAAGAAAAATCCAAAATGGATATATAGAGAATAAATTATATCATACTAATCCAATTTCTCTAGTTGATGGAGTTGCTATCTTTGTATACAAGAAAGAAACATTAGATGTGATAGATCTTGACACAGCTTTTCAGATAAACTATTCTCTTACTCTCAAGAGCAGACTAAGAAGCCATGGTCCAGACAGAATTAGAAATAAATTTGAAACTTTACTAAAGACTACTTACCAATAACTCAATGTCAAACTGGGAGGTTATTTTAAACATAGTCCCATTGGGACTTTTCCTGAGTACTGTTCAATGATTTCATTAATGACTTGGATGATGGAATACACAGTGCACTTCTATAGTCTTGATACAACATCTCCTTGTGAAGCAAAACAGCATGAGAATTCAGAATGACTTTGAGAAAGTGTCTGTATCATACAAATAAGTTCTGTAAAGGCAAGTTTATGTTCTACACTTAGAGAAGAAAAGTCCCAAACTATAAATACAAAATAGTGCTTAAATGTCTAAGCAGTTGTACTATGGTAAAAAATGTTCTGAAGTTATAGTGGGCCACAATTTGAAGAGGTATCAGCAATTTGATGGTAATAAAAAAGGGTAAACAAAATTCTGGAATGTGTTAGCAAGAATGTCTTAAATAAGGCATGAGATAGTTATTCTACCAATTTTGATACTAAAAAAGCCTTAAGGAGAGTCTGATAACCACTTTGGGGCAAAATACTTTAAGAAAGGTGTAAAACAAATTGGACAGCCCAGGGAGAGTGACAAAATTACTTTATCATTTTAATTTTCAGCAAGAGTGATTTAGGTGTCGTGCAAAATATTTTAATTCTAAAGACAGTAATGCACTGGAATAGTTTACTTACATAGAAGTTGTAAAATACTTTTCACTGAAGATTTTCAGAGATAGATCTGTGAAAGGAGTCAGGGGTCTATTGAACATAGTTTGAAAAGATGAAGATGAACAAGAAAACCTGAGGGAGTATTTCCATGATTCTACAATATTTTTACTTGCTGTCTTCTTCCCCCTATTTCTGAAATGACTGTGCTTCACTAATGTTGTCTGATGTTTAAAGACTTTAGAAAAGAGTTTTTGATTACATCTGCTTTAGGTTATCATCATCTTTATGATATTCTGTATAACATAGGACATAAAGCTACACCAGTGATTCCTAGATGATACATAATTTTTACTGAAATTTATTTGAACTAGATATTTGAATTCCTCAGGTATAGTAATGCCATCAGCAGGTTGATTTTATACATTTAACCAATACTTTACACTACTTTTATTCTATACGCTAATGACCCTCCATGAAGACTACCTCCAGCCTTCTGAGCTACTTCAAGAGTATCCTATTTATATAGTAAAGAACAAGATAATGCTACGTCATAGTTTGGTCTAAAGTTCAGGGCAGAGAACAAGTAGTTTCAAACTAGTGATAGGTTCAAAATGCCATCTCAACCAGTTCTTCTGAAATAAGAGCATTATCCTTAAAAGTATTTCTCAGCTTTCTAGTGTGAAATGGACTGAAAGTTTGCTCTGTTTACTCTCCATCTCTGCTGTGTTCCTTAAGTAGCCTGAGCCAGGAGGAGAAGCAATCTAATGGACTGACTGAGGAAAAATTTGAGACTGCAGGGTGAGGCAGAATGATCTACAGCCATGTTACAAGAGGACTTAGATTAAGCAAAGTTTGAGAGTCTTGTAAGAACTGGGCAGAGTTCATTTCAAAACAAAAAGTTGAGAGCTTGACCGAAACAAATGTTGGATGCCAGAACTCACCAGAAAGAGAAAGAAAAAAAAAAGAGAGGACAATTGTTTATGATCCTTTTGGGTTGATCCTTGTCTAGCCATTTGGAGTTTTCAATCAAGACATACCTAGGAAAAAGAATGGGAACACATGACACATTTCATCCACTGACATCCCATATTGTCCTAACTGTTCTTAGGTCAGGCAATTTCCTGACCTGTTATAATTTGTGTAATTAGCAACCACCATTGGATCACTCTTACTAAGTCACTCTCTGAATTTTAAAATGTTAATAAAAAAGCTATCTAAAATTGTTCTAGTTTACATGCTAATAAAATCTAGGTTTTATGAGCTCAAAGGCCTTTTAGTTTTCTTTTTGGTTGCATAAATTTCACCATCACAAATTATTCTGACGTGATCATGGTCCTGTGCACAAAGCAAAGGAAATATGGTCAAAGGCAATATCAAGTAAGAAAAGTAGACAACTGGAAATTCATAGCTCTTACAGATGAAGATGGGGTCATCTAAACTATCTTTTCACTAGTGAAAGATTGTTCCTGATATTATATTTTCTGTTATAATGTGTGGGCTATTCTAGAGAACATAATATTTCGTTTTTTGACCACATCCTCTGTCTTTTTCCTTATTGTAATAGACTTCCTAAGAGGTTGTTGATTCCTGGTCCAAAGCTGTATGATTTTAATCATTGGTGTATTTCTTGCTTACTTCTCTTAATCCCTGAGAATCCTAAATCTATGGAAAAAATTAATCTGACATATGACAAAGACAGCACTTTTCTATTTACTTTCCCATAAGGTGAAGCTGGAGAGAAAGCAAGACAAAAAGGAATTTAAACGTCCCAGCTTCTTTATATTGTGGTTTATTTTCATTTACTTTGTTTTCTGCATAGAAGGAAATGAAAGATACATGAAATATGATGGTTAAGAGAATATGGTTATGTCGTGGGAAACTGAACACAGTCTTTTGAATTTGCTTCCTTTTTGTGACAAATTATTAGTGAACAGTAACTTCTGCTCTTTGGCTGTAAATATAATAAAGATAATCTTGTTCAATACTGGTAAAAGAAAATTATATGAAGATGAATTAAAATCAGGTTCAAGTTTATCGAAAGTTGTTTTGTTGAACTTATTTTTCCTCACTGGATGAGCTCAGAGAGTAATAGTAACTTTGCTTGGACAGAATGACATACAGTTCAGCCCTGTCATCCACTAGTGTGAATGTAACACTGCTAGAGAAGGAAACTTGGTATTCAGATCATCTTAAGCTGATGCATAGCAAGTAGATAATGGTCTTTCTCCTGTCTGGTGGAGTTTGGGATTAAGAAGACAATTAGTTTATGGAAGCTCAGTCATGATGAAACAGATGTGGTTCTAGTGGGCTTGAGGAAGCCATTCATAATAAACTGAAATCAGTAGCAACGTTTTTCACTTAAAAAAAGGTGAGGCCATAGGGGGGCTCTGGGACCATTAACTCGATGACAGTGAAAAATATACTGCTGCAATGGTAGCATAGTATATGTGCTGGAATGCGTATACAAGTATGTCATTTTCACAACATAGAAATAAATACACTAAGTGAATTAGCATCATAAGGCCTCTTATTTTAGCCACTGCACTAGGATAGAGGCCAGGAAAAGCAGGAAGAGTAACAGACTTTTGGAAAACATAACTTACAGGGAAACAGTGAAGCATTGTTTATTTTGCTGAAAGGAAGTCTGGCTGGGGCACAGTCACAGAAAAGGTAGCTGCAAAGAGGAAGGAACTAACCTGTTTTCATGCCCGCTGCTAACAGAAGGAAAAGGAAGAAGATAAATTAACATTTTACTAATAGGGACAACAAAACTGGTAGTTTCCATTTTTAAGAACAGGTTAGACAAGTATCTGTCAAGATTGATGTAAGCATGGTCAATCTTACTGGAAAATTAAAGGATGGAATAGCTGACTTCTTGAACTATTCTGTTCCTTCCAGACATATTTGTCTGTGATTTCTAAGGATATATCTGCCTCTTAAATCACAACATTTACCTGCTTTTGGTTCCAACATGGTTATCTAGGCCTCCTGTTATACACCTGCCAGCAGAAGAGACATTTTCACCTGCTGTAGTACATGAGTCAATAAGAACAAAATGGTCTTTCATTATATATCCCTGAAAACCCAATAAAGGAATGACAATGTATTTGTACAAGTACTGTACTCTAAAATCTTAATAAATTCTCATGGCTTAAGGTGTTTCACAGCTAGGATTTTTTCAGCTGAGAAAGGTCCAACAAAACTGACTCATAATTCTTCACTTATTTATTGTCACATATGTGACCTAAATAACATAACTTTTTTTTTCTTAAATTTCCTTATAGCAATAAATATTTTGCTGAAAGTGGAGAATACGTTTCACTAACTGGAGATGGATTCTTCAAAACAAACCACAGTATGCGTTTTTGAGGAGACAGCCCTATGAGAATGTAGTTTTAGTACTCTTACTCTAAAAGGGAGTCTTATTTCTCTGTACTTTTGAAGTATGTTCCATTAAATAAAGATGAGTTTGGAGTAATATTTCTATGCAGTCCACTACTGACTTTTGTAGCCAGAGCTCTGCATCTTAGGAACACATCATAAATTCCCTACCATTTTTTATCAATAATCCTAGTCCATTTTTATGCTAATTTGATATAACACAAGACACTTTCACTGAAATTATATTCATACACTGTCAAAAAGATGAGGTGGTCTTCTAATTGTCTCTTTATTCCTCTAAAGGGAGGGTCTTTTTTGAAAAGTTATGCACGTATCCAGCAATGTGAGGAAATCCATTGCAACAGAATACTTTATTGGTATATTTCAACGAGCCAGTCTATGATTCTATTTGTTTTAAAAATGTTCTTTACATTTAAAAATTTGATTCTTTGACCACAGTCATCTATACTTTCTTTATACTCTGAATGGGATACCATTCTGTCTTAATCTTATCACTGCTTGGGCATGATGGGTTTACTGAGGCCATCTATTTAATCTTTTGCTAAAATTCTAGTTTCATTGGCAGTATCTCTGAATGACAGTGCCTAATATGAGTGTGTAGTGGACTCAACAAAAAAGATGTACTTTGATTTTTAATCTGATTTGAACACATTATCTTTTGGGTTATTAAAATCATAGAATGGCTTAGGTTGGATGGGACCTTAAAGATCATCTAGTTCTAAACCCCCTGCCATGGGCAAGGACACCTCCCACTAGACCTGGTTGCTCAAAGCCCCATCCAACCTGGCCTTGAACACTATCAGGGGTGGGGCCTCCACAACTTCCCTGGGCAACCTGCGCAAGTGCCTCACCACCCTCAGAGTGAAAAACTTCTTCCTAATATCCAATCTAAATCTACCCATTTCCAGTTTGAAGCCATTACCCCTCATCCTGTCACTACACGCTCTTGTAGAAAGTCCCTCTCCAGATTTCTCGTAGGCATCCTTCAGATACTGGAAGGCTGCTATAAGGTCTCCCCGGAGACTTCTCTTCTGCAGGCTGAACAATCCCAACTTACTCAGACTCAGTCGTCATGGGAGAGGTGCTCCACCCCTCTGATCATCTTCATGGCCCTCCTCTGGACTCGCTCCAAGAGGTCCGTCTCTTTCTTATGCTGGGGGCTCCAGAGCTGGACACAGTATTCCAGGTGGGGTCTCACAAGAGCAGAGCAGAGGGGCAGAATCACCTCCCTCAACCTGCTGCCCACGCTTCTTTTGATGCAGCCCAGGATGCAGTTGGCCTTCTGGCCTGCAAGCACACATAGCCAGCTCATGTTGAGCTTCTCTTCTACCAACACCCCCAAGTTCTTCTCCTCAGGGCTACTCTTGATCCATTCTCTGCCCAGCCTGTATTTGTGCATGGGATTGCCGTGACCCAGGTGCAGGACCTTGAACTCGGCCTTGCTGAACTTAATGAGGTTGGCACAGGCCCACCTCTGTCCAGGTCCCTCTGGATGGCATCCCTTCCCTCCAGCATGTCAACGATTCCACACAGCTTGGTGTCAATGGCAAACTTGCTGAGGGTGCACTCAGTCCCTATATCCATGTCGCCCACAAAAATGTTAAATGGTACCGGTGCCAGTACCAACCCCTGAGGAACACCACTGGTCACTGCACGCCACTTGCACATCGACCCGTTGACCACAACTCGCTGAGTGCAGCCATCCAGCCAACTCCTTATCCACCGAGTGGTCCATCCATCAAATCCATGTCTCTCCAATTTAGAGACCAGGATATCATGTGGGACAGTGTCAAATGCCTTGCACAAATCCAGGTAGATGACATCTGTTGCTCTCCCCTGATCCACCAATGCTGTAACCTCATCATAGAAGGCCACTAAATTTGTCAGGCACAATTTGCCCCTAGTGAAGCCATGTTGACTGCCACCAATCACCTCCTTTTTTGCCATTATCCTAAATTTTCCAACTATCCTAAATTGCACAAAGGCTAAGTGAGATATCATGTATTGCTTAAAATTAATGTCAAAAAATTCAATCTATCTCATTCATGAAAAATTGTTGACAGAGTAGTCAAAGTATTTCTTAAAGGTAATATATAAGCAGAACTGTTCAGGTTTTTTCAGTCATCTTTCATGACATGTAGTGAACATGCATGCACTTACACAAACGAATTTCTATGTCATCTTTTCAAGAAAGAAGATGGCTTGTTGCACTTCTACCTTTTCATTTTTGGAAGTTTGGGTAACAAATTCGTCCTGACCAGTGTCCTACTCTTACAGTTAACGTGTCCCACTCCATATTATCATGACAAGTGTATTTTTAAATTTGGAGTGAAATGCTAGCTGCAACTGGTGTAGATGTTTCAGAATTCCTCAGCAATGAAACAGATGAGCAGGCTACATGAGTTCCTTTTCAGGATGACTAACTCTGGACTGAAGGAGAATGGGAGTGACCAACACAAGAAGAGAACAGCAAGCTGTTTCTGATCAACAGATAAAAGAGAGAAACCAGTCTGAATGCAAGGTGTCATTACAGACATCACAACACTTATTATTCAGCTCTTTTGCTCTGTGAGGGGTATTACCATAGTTAAACCACAACGTCCATAAACTGATATAGGGTATACATGGATGAAATAATTCTCTTCTCTATCCTTCTCTATCAATTTTTCATTACATTATTTAACTACGGTTTTAACTTTTTTTTTTTTTTTTAAGGCCTTTTCAAAGCAGACACCATAATGTACATATTTTCCTAGTGTCATGCAGATGCACACTTAATACAGGTTTTTTTCTGCAGAAGGAGTTTCTTCTTAAATCCTGGAAGTTTTGCCTCTGCAACTTCCTTATAATGAAAAAGTAATGAGTATCATCACTCAAATTAATGTGAACTTTATATAAAAAAATTTTCATCAGAATTACAAAAGCAAAATAATTCTTACATTCCAGAAATGATAAAGAAACACATATTATTTTTTTTGTTTAAAAATGAGAAAACAAAATAAAAGGGAAGAAATACAGAGTGAGACTGAGAAGGGTTAGAGGGTGGAAGGAACAAAGGAAAGAAGGAAGGAGGGAAGAGATTGTAGTCAGCTTTCTTTCATCTTAATGGATAACATCTTTTTTCCCATCACATTCTACAAATTTTTTAGTATTAATATCTAAAATAAGAGGAAAATAGATTTGGTTATTCCATATAACAAATACCAGAATGATGTGTAACAATATATTCATTACACAAAAATCAGAACTATCACATTTTTAAAAAAATAATTAAGCATTTCCTTAAATTGTCATTATAGTTAACAAGGCACAGACTTTGAGAACTTAATGTAATATGTGATATTCTAATTACTGTTGCAATAGCAATGAACTATACATGTAATTGTATTTCAGGTGGCTGCTTCCTATTGATGTTACTTATTAATCAGGTAGGAGCATTTGTATTACATAAGCAATTACACTGTTAACCTGTTGTGTTTTATATAAAAGGTAGATATTACTGAGTGGTAAAAGCATAGTACTGACCATTGAGATGACATACCATATGCCATGTGCTTCACCCTAGGGAAATTAGACTCAATAGGTACCTCTTTCTTGAGTTAATACATAAGGATATACAAAAATTTTAGATCAGGAAAAAAACATGTAGAATTGTTAGAGTTGGAAGGGACCTTAAAGATCATGTATTTCCAATGCCCCTGCCATGGGCGGGGACACCTCCCACTAGACCTGGTTGCTCAAAGCCTCATCCAACCTGGCCTTGAACATTTCTAGGGATGGGGCCTCCACAACTTCCCTGGGCAACCTGCTCCAGTGCCTCACCACCCTCAGAGAATTTCTTCCTAATATCTAATCTAAATCACTTTCAGTTTAAACCCGTTACCTCTCATCCTACTGCCACACTCCCTGATAAAGAGTCCCTCCCCATCTTTCCTGTAGGCCCCCTTTGAGGACTGGAAGACTGCTATAAGGTTATTTAAAAATTTTTAATTATATATTGATTAAACATGAATATTGATTAAACTGGAATACATGATTAAACTATAATACTGTGTCCAGTTCTGGGCTCCCCAGCTCAAGCGGGACAGGGAACTAGCGGAGAGAGTCCAGCGTAGGGCAACAGAGATGATTGGGGGATTGGAGCACCTCCCTTCTGAGGAAAGGCTGAGGGAGCTGGGACTCTTGAGCGTGGAGAAGAGAAGGCTGAGGGGAGACCTTATTCTTACTTGTAAGTATCTAAAGGGTGGGTTGGAGGAGAATGGAGGCAGGCTCTTTTCAGTGGTTCCCAGTGACAGGACGAGGGGCAACAGGCACAAGGTGGAACATAGGAAGTTCCATTCAAACATAAGAAAAAACTTCTTTACGGTGCGGGTGACAGAGCACTGGAACAGGCTGCCCAGGGAGGTTGTGGAGTCCCCTTTTCTGGAGATTTTCAAGACCTGCCTGGATGCAGTCCTGAGTAATATGCTCTAGGCATTCCTGCGTCAGCAGGGGAGTTGGACTAGATGATCTCTAGAGGTCCCTTCCAACTCTGAAAATTCCATGATTCTGTGATTTTAGTCTACAGTTTAGTCACAAACTATCTGTTAGGAAAAAATATATAAAACAGCTTCTAAAAATATGTATATGGAGAAAGGCCACATCAGAAAAGAGCATCTTTTGTTCATGAGAACATCACCTTAGCCAGATTCCATCAGTCTCCAATTTGTAGAGACCTAAAACAGGCCCATCTGGTTGTGACTCTCAGAAGCCCTGCCAGAGAAGACAATTCAATGTTATATCTCTGCAAAGAGGTAAAAAATATGCAGACACACTGGCGGTGAAGACAACTCAGAAACTGTCTTATGCGTTGCCATAGGAAAAACTTGTTTATAATTAATACCAAGGAATGGTATGCAGAGAGACTTTCGCTTATACTTATTGCTATGACAACCAAGGCCAGCCAACTTTGTTATTTGCCCTGTGGGAGGGCCAGAAGCGGAAAAGCATAGAGGGGTCACACATGCAGGGAGGAATGGACAGGACAGGTGACCCAAAACTGACCAACAGGTTATTCCATCCCATCTGCATCATGCTCAGTATAAAAACTGAGGGATCAAAGGGTCACTCTCTTTCTTCAATGGCCGGTGTCCAAGGAGAGTGCTGTCAGTTCCTCTGCCATTGATCCTGATACATGCATTCCCAAATCCAGATCCGGAATTGAGTTCCCGTCTGTTGCTGATTTCAGTCTGGGACTTTCCCAGTACCTGCTGGTGACATGATGGTCACCCTGGAAGCTCAATACAGTTTTGTATATATTGTATATATTTCATTATTTTCCTATTAGTATTATCTGTTCTTTTTATTATTTTATTATTAATATTTCATTAAAGTAGTTTAGTTTCTTTTCAACTCATAGATCTCTCTTTCTCTCATTCTTCTCTCACTTGGGGGAGAAGTTAGAGAGCACCTGTCATTCGTTTTAGTGGTCAGCCCAGGTAAAACCATGGCAGCTCTATATATAAACAACTAGTTTTATATACAGACTCCAGTTGCATCTGACCGAAAATACTTTCTTATTGATTAAAAACTATTGGTTGCCCAAGATAGGATGGAAACTTTGTTGTTTATTTGAACCAAATACATTTTGACCTGTTTTTCCAATGTTCTTCGCAACACATTCCTCTGTGTAGCATATTTTTGGTCCTACATAACATTTCTCCCTAGATGTTTGTTTTAGAAGAAAAATACCTACTTTGAAAAAAAAAAAAAAATTCCTCTCCTCAAAAGACTTTAGTTTGCTATCTAGTAAAACATAAATAATTGGCAGAGTAATGATGGTATGATCCATTTACAAAGTAACTGAGCTTGCTAGTCCGTTGTATAGCTTTGCTACTCTTGTATGTTTTTTAAACTGTCTGTGAGAGTAATTGGTAGGCGGAATGTTATAGAATGGCAACCTCTACATATACTTGAAAATCCTGTTAGAAACAATGTGATAGATGACAGTCCTTGAATTCTGTGTCTGCCTATTAGTCTATACTATTGACCCTTTCCTAGTTAGCTGTTTTCATACTTCAAGGAGAAAATCAATATTTATCATGTTCCACATGAAATCTAATGTAAACAAGACCTTGGAAATGATAGGTCTTTGTGCCTTATATATTTCTTAATATGTGAAAACTGCAGCTACATAAAAATAGTCTCCAGAGATTTAAACTTACTTGCATAAGTAACTTCAAGGTAGTATGCTCTAGCCTGTGAGTTTATTATCATTAGAGGTATGTGAAGCTTAGTTAGTTATCTTTGCAGATGCTCATGCAGATGTTTTCTTTCATTTAGAGTTAAGTTGATTCATACATATCAAATTCCAGTTGAGCTTAAAGGCTGTTTGAAACCCAATTCTCCACAGGCTAATGAGAACGAGTTGTTTTCAGATTTAGTTCCGTGAGTTTCTGCAATGGCTATGTGGTAGAATAATCCAGCTCTTCAGGACAGAACTATTGCAGTATATACTAACTTGGTTTCTCTAAAGAATTTGATTTTGTATTTTATCTGTGTGTGTTTAAAATGTATTCCATTCTCAGTGCTTCTGTTAGCCACCAAGTGTCTAAGGAGGGAGAAAACTCTGCCTTGATTATTCCAATTTTTGGTCATGTTTGTTTATTTTTCAGTCTTTCTCTGACAGAATGGAAATTAACAGCTAGAGTAAGTTTTCAAGCTGGAGAACAGTGTACTCTTCTCTACTGAATTGTCTTGCTTTGGGTTAAGCACATCACCACCATATCTATGGTTAGTAAGGAATTCTTTCCTAGGTCAAAATGGCAGTTGTTTTGCTTTTGGTGTGTTGGATGGTCTTTTCCCTATAGCATGTACACAACAATTAGTCTTTTACCACAGTCAATTAGTTGTGGTAATCCATTTGTCAAGGATGATACTTTTTAACACCTACTGCTCAGCCTTACATAACCATCCAGCCACATAGCTCATCATCTGGGTTTCCACTTTTCACAACAGTTCAACACTCAAGTCAATGAATTGTTTGTTCTATTTAATGCATTGCTTTATAAAATAAGCAAATATTGTGCATTATTGTGAATAAGAAAATATCTGAGGCTTTTAAAATTATTGTTTTCTGGTTTAACAAACCTAAATTGTCATAATTCAGGGTCTGAACAAGAGTTATGCAATATTTTATGCAAGGAATACTTGGGATCCATCACAGTCATCATCCCCATTTGGAAGTGTTCAAAAAAGTAATAATCTTTTTCTTTTCCAAGGTAATGCATCATTTAGAGCAATTTCTGGTTTGCTGTAAACCACATTAGAGTTGTGTTTGTGACAGGTCAAAATGGATTCCATCAATTTCCTGATATGACAAATAAATCCTCTTGATGCTTCTCTATATTTTGTTTTGTAATCTCCAACACAGGAAAGCTGCCCTTTGTTTATTTATTTTTAACTTCTCCTCTTTCTGTCACTGTTCTAGTGCTGTGAACTGACTTTTAATGTGAACAATGGCATGCAATTTTTACATGTTTGTAAATTAAGATAAAAATTGCCAATGTGGTACTTCACTTCCTTAAAAGAGACTTTATTTAAAAACCCAGTTATTAGAACTGTTGCTCTTATCAGAATAGTTGGTTTTTAATACGTGTTATTTATTGATACTTGAACTTAGATTGACTATGTTGAAAGGGTGTTGTCCTTATGGTCAGAATAAGACATTTGACTTGTATCAATTTTTGCTATGAATTTTCTCTATCCTTCAACTAATTCAATTTCTTTACACGATGTATTTTACTTCTTTTTGCATCAGCATTGAAGAAACTTTACAATTATGTTCTCACTGCCACAGATTCTATCAGGATGATATCACATATTATTAGAGGTGTCAGATTAAATGTAAAAAATCTTCACATCTCTAAATTTGTTGTCATAAGTACAGTACTTAATTTTCATCTAATATTCCACAAAAAAGATCACAAGGACTTTCTGACAGCATCTTATTCCTTTATTTTGAAAATAACATTTTTTTAAAGTTAGTTTATTCTTTCAATGAGCTGTTAAATCATTCTGCTAAGCAATTCATTTAAGCAGTCCCTGGCTGTTCAATATTAATTGTGCGAATTTATAGTCAAAATTTTCCTATACCTTTTTACTTCATTTGTCTGATAACATTTATGTGTGTTCTGACTTTGTGTGAACAAGCAAAGCGAAAGGGCCATTTGGATCACTCCGGAAGCAGAGAGGAGAACATACTTTCTCTTGGGCAGCTATTGGGCTGCTTAAGGGGGAAAACATGCCAGAGGCTGCAGAGGAGCAGAGAGTAGTCGGCCACAGCACAGATACACTAGCAATATACACATCCTAAACTCTACAAGAGGCTATGCAAAGTTCATCACATATCAGAAGGTCATTGAATTGAATGAAAGCAATGATTCACAAAGAAGAATACAGCAGGCAGGAGAACATTTGCATATAAATAATATTGATTTCCATCCATGACCCTTTGAACTTTGTCCTTTTTTTAAATGTAACATTTCAAATTCATAATCTAAAAAACCTTACTTTTGTTTTTTGGGAGTTTGTTATGAAGGCCAAAGTAGATCCGTCATAGATATTTCACTGACCAAGATCCTGTCACAAAGGTATTTAACACTTTTTGACTCAAGACATTATGACCTAAAGATCTATTTTTAATTGCATTATAATCTTTATTTTCTTCTAAGACGATCTCTTGAAAGGAAATTAAATTTGATGGAGACAGCAGTAAAGTTTTCAGATCTGACATACGTGACTACGGAGAAAATAAGCATAGTGGTAGCTGAAGATTAACCTCCTACGGCTCAAGGCTGATAGTACCGTTCATGGTAAATGAAACTTCATCTTTTTGATTCATAGCTGTCACAGATTTAAATTGTTGATTCAGATATCATATAGTGTGTCTGTGACAGCCATGAACAATAGTGTTGCAGTCATCACAGCAGTTTGACAACTCATCATTCTGAAAAACAAGAAAAGGAAAAAAAATCTTTGCTTTTCAGGATTAAAAGGAGAGGGCATTTATTTCTCCCGAAAAGAATAAAGTTGCAGGAAGCATCAAATTATATGCTTGATTCCTATTATTTTTTCTTATTTAGTGGATTGCAGTCCTTGTGAGGGATTCAAAATTTTGAATAGTTCTAGTATGGTTGATAAAGCCTGTTTCTTTAAGTTTTTCTTCATAACATTTAGAAGATAGTTCTATCATTTCCTAGATGACTGTGGTACCAAACTAATTAACACAGATTTTAAATTATTTATGTTTCAAGAGTGAATGCTTTCACAAGATCGACAACCAGAGTTGCAGCTCCTTATTTTTTATTATGTTGACTGTAATATCTTGATATTTTTCTTGAGTTCCTAAACAATTTTTACATTTCAACTTTATTTGACACATTGTATCTATTGGCTGTAGATACTAAAATTCTCCATTCAAACTAAAAATCAATACAGAGACTTGTTATCTAAAGTAAAATAATTTCTCTTTTTTGTCTCTGTGCCCAGCTTGCTTTGTAATCAATGCATGGTGAGCGGATCTGCATTACCAGAGTTTCTCATGGACTCTTAGTCTGATGTACATGAACAGTTTCATCTATGAATCAGATATGATATCTCTCCTACAGTCCTTCTGAGGTCTTGGGATTTGTTTCAAGCTCTTCTGGCCCCGCAGAATTGACTACCAAAGTCGGTGAACTGTAATGGTTTTGTTGTAAGTATTGTCTATTAAATTGTTGCTTTCTATATTTTCATTTTGTAGGGGTAGAAGGAAATACTGTGCTTTTCACCATAAAGGGACACAAACTGGCCATAGTACCCTGATAATCTGTGGTTTTCCTGAGACTGAAATTTCTGAAACTCCTATTTCTTTGGGGTTTTACAGATAACATGACATTTACATTAACAACATAGATTGCCAAGTTTGCCATAGTGTTCATAATGGGATCAGGGAGCAATTGGATATCTTCACCTCTGTTTAGCTACCCAGTGACAAATTTTGCTGTTACAATACGCCCAAGTGTAATCTGCTCTCTCTGTTCTTTCCTACAGTTTCCTTCACTTTCTCAATGTATATTCAACTAAGCATAATTGTTATTTTCCAGTGCTGACTTTTGTCTTTTCCTTAGAAGACGGTTACATCCATTTCCTTAACTCTTGGAACTGGAGCTGCAACTAGTTCTAGATGCCTTCAGAGGGTTAAAATAGAAACAAAAGAAACAATAGAATATTTCAGTTGGAAGGGACCTATGAGGATCATCTAGTCCAACTGCCTGACCACTTCAGGGCTGACCAAAAGTTAAAGCATATTATTAAAGGCATTGTCCAAATACCTCTTAAACACTGACAGGCTTGGGGCATCAACCACCTATCTAGGGAGCCTGTTCCAGTGTTTGACCACCCACTCATTAAAGAAATGCCTCCTAAAGTCAAGTCTAAACCTCCTCTGATGCACCTTTGGACCATTGCCACGTGTCAGCTAGCAACCTGAAAATTTCACCTCTAGTATTAACATTAACTGCTGCTAATGGCCTTTTAAAAAAGTCTGTATGACAGTCTAATTAATAGCAGTATGTAAAAATAAGATCATTGTATAGTATTACAGAATCACAGGGGTTGGAAGGGACCTCTGGAGATCATCTAGTCCAACCCCCTTGCCAGTACAGGGTCACCAAAAGCAGGTTGCACAGGATGGCGTCCAGGCAGGTTTGGAATGTCTCCAGAGTCAGAGACTCCACCAGCTCTCTGGGCAGCCTCTTCCAGTGCTCTGCCAGCCTCAAAGGAAAGAAGTTCCTCCTCATGTTCAGGTGGAACTTCCTATGTTCCAGTTTGTGCCCATTACCTCTTGTCCTATCACTGGGCACCGCTGAAAAAACACTGGTCCCATCTCCTGGCATCCTCCCTTGAAGTATTTGTAAGCATTGATGAGATCCCCTCTCAGTCTTCTCCTCTCCAGACTAAAAAGACCCAAGTCCCTCAGCCTTTCCTCATAAGAAAGATGTTCCAGCCCCCTAATCATCTTTAGAGCCCTCTGCTGTACCCTCTCCAGCAGTTCCCTGTCCTTCTTGAACTAAGGAGCCCAGTACTCCAGGTGCGGCCTCACCAGCGCAGAGTAGAGGGGGAGGATAACCTCCCGCGACCTGCTTGCCACACACTTCTTGATGCACCCNTCACGCCATCGTAGAAGGCTATTAGATTAGTCAGGCATGACTTCCCCTTGGTGAATCCATGTTGACTACTTCTGACAACCTTCTTTTCCTCCAGATGCTTTGAGATGACGCCCAGAATGAGCTGTTCCATCATCTTTCCAGGGATAGAGGTGAGGCCGGCTGACCTGTAGTTTCCTGGGTCTTCCTTCTTGCCCTTTTGGAAGACTGGAGTGACATTGGTTTTCCTCCAGTCTTCAGGCACCTCGCCTGTTCTCCAGGACCTTTCAAAGATGATGGAGAGCAGCCCAGCAATGACTTCTGCCAGCTCCCTCAGCACTTGGTGGGTGCATCCCATCAGGACCCATGGACTTGTGGATGTCCAGTTTACTTAACTGGTCTCTGACTTGATTCTTGTCAACCAAGGGAAAGTCCCCCTTCCTCCAGACTTGCTCTGTTACCTGCAAAGTCTGGGGCTCCTGAAGGCTGGCCTGAGCAGTAAAGACTGAAGCAAAGAAGGCATTCAGTAATTTCTGCCTTCTCTGCATCATCTGTCACCATGGTCCCTGTCTCATTCAACAGCAGGCCCACATTTTCTCTGGTTTTCCTTTTGCCTCGATGCACTTGAAGAAACCCTTCATGAAAGAAACCCTTCCCTTCAAAAAACCTTGACTTCCTTTGCTAGATTTAATTCCAAGGAGGCCTTGGCTTTCCTCGTTTCATCCCTGCATACTCTGGCAACATTCTTGTAGTCTTCCCAAGCAGTCAATCCCTTCTTCCACGTACTGTAAACTTCCTTCTTGCACTCGAGCTTTTTCAGAAGCTTCCTGCTCAACCATGCAGGTCTCCTGCTTCCCTTGTCTAATTTCTTGCTCTTAGGGATGCACTGATCCTGAGCTTGGAGGAAGTGATACTTGAGTATCGACCAACTCTCTTGAGCCCCCCACCCTCTAGAGTCCTAACCCATGGGATTTCTCCAAGCAGTTTCTTGAAGAGATCAAATTTAGTCCTCCTGAAGTCCAAGGTTACAATCTTACTTCTCGTTTTATGTCTGCTACATAATCATGAACTCTGTCTTCTCATGATCACTACAGCCGAGGCTGCGCCCAACCTTAATGGCCTCCACCAGTCCCTCTTTGTTGGTCAGTACTAGGTCCAGTAGTACACCTCTCCTTGTCGGCTCCTCCACCACCTGAGTCAAAGAGTTGTCATCAAGACACTGGAGGAACCTCCTGGACTGTACATGCCTAGCTGTGTATCCTTCCCAGCAGATATCAGGGTGATTGAAGTCCCCCGTGAGAACCAAGGCCTTTGATTGTGAGGAGGCTCTCAGCTGTCTGTAGAAGGTGTCATCAACTTCTGCATCCTGATCAGGTGGCCTGTAATAAACCCCCACAACAGTGTCTCTCATATTAGCCTGCCCCAATAGTTGTACTGAAAAATAGTTCCTCATATCTCCAGGGCCACTCCTCGTAAGTGTGAAGGCTCAGTCTATTTTTGCTTCACATTAAACATATTGGAATAAGATTTTCTCCTTCAGTGATGCAGTCAAGTTTGTTATGGTATTGTACAGGAAATATGCATCATCCTTCACCATCCTCCTTTGTGCCCTTGCTGTTATTGGAACAAGAGGGGAAAAAAATCAACTTTGTGATCACCATTAGGGAAGCTACCCTACCATTCCTCTTACAGAATGAGGAGTTCTTTTCTTCAGCATTCATAGGAAATACCTCCCTAACTGATTAGTTAATTCTGTTTGACTGTTTAACTTACATTGTTTTCTGTGCAGCTACTCAATCTTCCTATACCTACTAAATTCCTGTTCAAGTTGTTAAGATCTCTTTAATTACTTGTTTTGCTTATGTCTGTAAATGAAGAGAGAGTAAGAGCTGGCAGCACATTGAAGTTATTTTCATCTAAGATTGTCTGCAATACTCTGGTGATGGTACGGTTCTGCCTCAATCTAGTTGGGATTATGGAATTAGGCTTTTAAAAGAGTTGGACTGTTGACTGTGTACTGCTGGGCTGATTTAGAAGTACCACCTAAAGGTTTTCTTTCATGTTTTTTTGACTATTTCCTATGAACGTTCTTCAAAGCACCTTTGGCTGAGTTCCACTGCCAAAGAACATATACTTACATATCTCCTGGAGGTTTCTTCCCACTTCTTATAATATGATGTGACATTTTCCATATTTAAAGTTAATATTGTATATCACAGTCCTCAACTCAGACGTGCATTTTGAAAAATAAATCTTACCAAGTCCTCACAAAAAAGAGAACTCAGGCTACTGGGTAAAGTTTAGACTTGAATTGCATAGATGAGACAGATACACAAGTTTATAGAAAGCACGTTCAGGTCAGTGATTATAAATAGCCAAAATTGGGGTCTTTTATAATTCATCATGATATAAATCAGCACAATGATTCATGTGCACATTTGCCAGGTTTTCAACATCTGTTGCTTAATATTTCATGATCATTAGTCAGCATGGCTCATCAGTTGCTTTTCCAGCATTTACAGTAGCTGATTGATCAAATCAATAACTTTGTTTACTCCATTCAGTTTGGCACATTGCTTTGTTCACTATGAAAAAGCCAACATATGCTTTGTTTTAATATTCAGTTTAGCATAATGGAAGAATTCTTGGTTTGAACAAGATATTTACCAAGTTAACAGGATTCCTTTAAATGGCCTTGAATTCACTTACAATTGTTTCATCTAGAACTTCATGACCTAAAATGGGCTTCTGCTGACTCTCAGTGGAAGTTCTCTCTCAAAATCTAATTTAATTAGAGATGGCTTTCTAGCTGGATAAAGTATGTTGCCTTTTGTCTTTTTAGCAAGCATCTGGAAATGCTGAAATCTCTTGTTTATGTATTTTTTAGGACTTTTATGTTTTCTTCTTGGATGACATTTGTATCAACTTCAAGTGAAGCTGGTATGCAGATGTCTCCAAGGTTTCTTGTACAACAGTAACAAATGGGACAGGCTTTGAACTACGTGAAACAACCACCATAAGGCAGTGCAAATGGTGAGCTTAACACAATAGTTCGGATCTTAATGCTTCTGTGTAGGTGCATTGAGATAGACAAATGCTCTGAAATGAAAATTAAATAATATGTCATTCCAGATTGAAACTTTTTGTGGTATTTTAATTCTGAATCTTGAATGTAGAATCATAGAATAATAGAAATATTTAGGTTGGAAAAGATCCTTAAGATCATTGAGTCCAACTGTAAACCTAACACTGTCAAGTCCACTAAATCTCTAACAATACTTTCTGTATAACATAGACCAGAGTGAAAATCAAATATATTAACAGGCTTTTGAGGTTCCCAATCACTTTTCATTCTTTAAAGCCTTTGCTGAATTTAGCTAACTTCCTTCTAGTCTCAGGTATTGTTTATTTTTATCTCTGCTATAGTGTGATTGTTCTGATTGTTATCCATAGCAACATTCATCGTAACAGCTACTATTTTCTTCAAAGGGGTATGTGTACATCAGATTTCTCTGAAGATCAGTTTTAGGTTGGTTCCATCTTTCACACTGCACAACTAACTGAGTTTCTAGTATCAGTGGCTACATTTTTCAAATTTAGCAAAGCTAACAAAATATATTTAATGTTGCATTTACTGTAATGGGGAATTCCCACTCAAATCTATTCCTCTATGAAATGTAAGTATTCTTTGGTAATAATGAGGATAGCTAAAAAATGTCATCTTCAAAACTAAATATGAAAAGATCGCTGACTTGTAAAGGTTATAAGCTAGTTCTGTTAGGGAGCGTATAGAGTTATTTATTGTTTATTCAAAGGCTGAGTTAATATTTATGATGTGTAAAAAAAAGAAAATCAAATAAAATATGAAGAAAGCAACATCTCCTTCATATCTGAAAACTTCAGTAGGGAATTTTAAAGCTTTTATTATTTTCGTTGTACAGCACAATAAAACTAGTTCTGAGTTGTTTTTTTCTCATTTGTGACTCCCCATTTCTCAGTAAATGAAGAGATACACATTATTCTTGCCAGGTTCTTTGTATTATTTGAACCCTACGATGAATTGCTTTCATCTCTAAAAAAAAGTAATAAAATATTGTTATTACTTGATATTTAGAAGGAGCCAGAATCTGCTTTGTGTTTTACAGAGGTAAACTCCTCTTGACAATGTGAGTACAATCAATCAGTGACAGAAAATTAAGCACTTGGATCATTGTCATACAGTGATTTTTAATGGAAGTTACTAGGAAACTAGGTGGTTTTTTTGGTAGAAAATGAAAAATAGTATATAGCTATTTAAATCTTGTAGTTATATTTTAGTTTTGTCTTCTAAAAAAAGAAAAAATATTTTAATCTTTAAAATTACTCAAAATGAACACTGACTCTTGTAAAAATACTGACTTTTAATAGCAAAAAGAGAAAACTAAGATATAGCATTGTAATATCACACAACTCAGAGTATTTAACTGAAAAATTGAAAATAAATTTCAATAAAATTTAAAAGAGAAAGTATTTCTTTTGGTAGAAAAATGTATTTTGTGAGAGAATGTTTAAAAATGTTTCACATACTTCTAGCAATTTTGTTGGTATATGTACTAGCATGAACTGCACATATTCATAGTTTGGGAAGCATACTATAGAAATGTCTTAGTCTCACTTATCCCCTTTTACTATCATACTTAACACTTATTTAGTAGCTTTTATTTTCAAGACGGTCCACAGATGTTGGTAAACTAAGTCCAGGTTTCACTGACCTGCTTTTTGTTGTCTTTGTCGTCCTGTGTGCGCTTACACTGGTTTAACTGAACTTCTTGTGACATGGGGATCCACTTATGTTAATATTACTTAAATTTTGAGAACTGTTTCTCTAATATCTGTGAAGACATTTGAAAGCAAAATATGGTTTAATTACCCACAGACCCTCTGTTCAGTTTATCTCCCAAAAGAAAGGAATAATACAGCCACTTTCTGCCCCTCATCTAAGTCCATCACCAAGTCAATAAAATCAAGAATATGTAGAAAAATTTAATCCATTTTGCCATCATACTTCGTTTTCTTGCATCGTCTAACCAATTTTAAGACAGGGTCACATGTGCCGTTTTAGCTGCTACTATAAAAGCCCCGAAACTATTGCTATGTCATTATACCGAGTACCTGCTTGATCTTTCCCCCAAATTAAAACTGTGGTAAAAATTTATTATGTGATTGCTCTGAAACCGTTGAAGTCAGAATGAACAGAATGGGTTATGCCTTCACTGCCACATTATTACTGAAATGCTTGAGAGGCCTCAGAATTGTAACAGAGAAGGCAGAGTGAAAAGGGCAGTAGCAACAAGCAGGAAGGGAGTGAAAAAGGCCAAAGTCAAGCCCTTTGCAGCCAGCTGAAAACCAAGGCTAACTAGAATAGTTGTTGAAATTGTAAATGTCAGTCCCAGATGTACCATGAACTGATGCACCAAAAAGCATAAATTGCATGCTCACCTTGGGGTCATGTTTAGAAAAAATTGAGGGTTTTTTCCTCATTTGGGAATTTTTCCTTTTTACACTTCTAATTCCTGACTTGGAATTCTGAGATAGTTATTGGCTTCCAGAGCTGAGAGCAAATAAAAATGGACATGTACTCCGTAGGTTGTAATATATGACTATGGAGAAAATGTTTCTGTGAGTAATGAATTCCCTTTTCTCCAAGTGTGACAGGCAAATCTGCTCTATAAACCTTTGTTCCTCAGACTGCCAGTAGCTGAGACAGTACATATCTGTCAAAGACAAAGTGTCTGAAACTAATTGCACATAACTCTAAGCCTTCGTTTTCTCCACAGCACATTTAAATTTGTACTTAAAAAAAAAATAATCTCTAACCTTTTCCCCAACCTATATGCTTTACTGTAAACCAGAGAGGACATCTTAGAAACTGTCAGTTCTAGCTCTGTAAAATATATACAAATATGCTATTTGATAATATAAAAACTTTAGAAATAATCACCACCCCTCTTCCAGAAGATTTGGCTAGGGAAAATACACAGCTCTTGTGAACACAAGAATATAACAGCTCTTAGTTCAAGTTTCATTTTTCGGGTTAAGAAATAAATTTGTCTGGTAAGGAGAGAGCTCTAGATGTTATTTCCTAATCCTACAATAATTATATTTTTTCTGAACCATATTAGTAGTATGATAGTACAAACAAGTGATTGTTATGTTGTTCAAATATGAGAGTGTAGTCACCCCCGTAAGGCAAAAATATGGTTTGGGAAATTACTAGTCCTGTGTTGGACTCAAAAGTATTCCATTCCCTGTCTGCACCAGTAGATAATGGAACAAAGGAAGCTCTTGGGTGAGATAAAACAAGAATTACCAAGTAGAAAAAGGAGAAGTCATTACCTCCAGATGTATTTTGTGAGATCCTTACTCAAAACCTGAAGTTCAGTTTGTGGTGTCTATGCTTTAGAAAAAATATTTACAAATTACAAAGGACTCACAAAAGGTGTGCAAGAATTATTTGAAGTCTAGAAAATCTACCTTACAGATAAAGCTAATAGGAGTCCAAATCACTCAGCTTAAATAGATATTATTAATTGGTAGTTTGATTACAATCTGTAATTACCTGCTTAGGAAGACTTTTGATATTAGACAGAACTTTAACCTATCGCACAAAAGAACAGCAACATAAGTGGGATGGAAGATGGTTTAAAACCCCACCTCAGTTTAAAAATAAAGTATGTATTTTAAATCATGAAGATATTTAACCATTTGCTAGTAATGCTATACATTCTCCATCACATGAAGTCTTTATATTTGAACACCCATCATCCTTCTAGAAGTTGAGCTCAAAAAGAAGTTATGGATGGAGGAATTATTGCTCAGAAACCTTTTGCCGGTGTTATGAAGTGAGTTGGCCTCAATGATTGTGTGCCCATTTAGGCTTCAAACGTTTCAAGGTTCTAATGTAAAAAGAGGTAAGTGACATTTCTTTTTTTCACTTTTAAACTATTACTAAAGGACTGTCTTCTAGCACACTACCATTTTTTCCTCCTATATTTTTTCCTTCTCTCTCAACCATAAAACCTACTTTGTTTTGACAAATAACTGGTACTGAGGATCTAGTGAGGAAACTAGAAAAATCACAAATTACTTCAGTCAAAGTCAGTTCTTAATTCAATGGAAAGCACATAAAGAAGCTGGAGTGAAACTGTTTTAGTCCTTTCTTAATCTACACATATTCCACTTTTCCAAACCGTAAACGAGCATATCAAATTACCGCTACGGCGTCATCACAACAAACTCCAGATGGCTTATAATAACTTTAGCATTAGTATGGCTGCTATCTCCCACACCACCAGCTACTCAAAAAAGCTGAAGTTTTATATTCATTAGTAATTCTTTTCATGGGTAATACAGACGTTATAAAACCCTTCTTCTGCATCTTTCTCTATTAAATTTTTGTAAATGACTGATCATTCTAGCTTTTTTCTGTAACGCAAATACAATGTTACTGCCATTTCAATGGCATTTAGGATGTATTTGTGCTATCACAGAATTATCAAGTTGACCTTTCCATATGGTATTTCAAGTATGTCTTGGATTTCTCTTACACAGTTTTAGACTTTGTTATGCACAAGGGCTATACTTGTGATTAACCTCATATTACTTAATTGTTAGTATATGTTGCTCACACATTCATCTCATATTTTTATTGCTTAGTAGGATTCCCTATCCAAGAATGTATCTTTAAATATGGACAGGGCTGGTGCACATTATAGCTCTTTCACTTAAGAATAGGCATTAAAAGAATTACTAATCTTCAAGATGAAGCTGAAATAAGACTTCAGATAAGCAGTGTGATTGTTTTTATATGTATACAATGACTGAAGAATTGGATTTTTTTTTAATTAAGCTGTACATCTGTAGTATATAAAATAGGGTTGGGTAGGCATTCAAGCACTGGGCCACTAGTATCCGTGCTGTTTAGCACCACAAAATTAACAAGATATAAAACCAAAACAGATAAATTGTTTGTGCAGAGTCCTGGCATTAAAAAAAAAAAAAAAATGTTAACAAAAAAATCTCTCTTCTCTTTGATTCCTGTAGTCTTTGGGAAATTTGTATTTTGGGAATATTAATGCATACATGTGCAGGAATACATGGATTGCATATCTAACTCTTGTCACTATTTTTCCCTTTTAATGTAAGCAATGTCAATCTGTAATGGAAGCAAGTTAGTCATTTGGGATATAATAGGAGGTTGGAAGACCAGGCTGTTCTAAAATTAATCTGTATCAATAATGACTTAAAAGCCAAATCTGACTGAGTAGAACACAGTTCACATCTCCTTTGACAGGTAGGATAAACAGTGCTAAAGCCACAGAGCAACATTACAAAAGCATATAAGCATAGCAAAGATAAGTGTGTTCATTCTCCTCCAGAAAATTATTTTGAACTAATATTTTAAAGACTGAAATGAAAAGATGATTTCTTTTTGCCTCAGTCAACAGAGTGCATTTTAATGCAAAAGCATCTTAATATTTAGGTATTGAAAACAGATAGGTCTGACTGATTTTCTGATACTTTCACTCCCATGTAAAAATAAGCAAGATCAAGTTCAAAGCAGGTAACTGTAGTATAACCCTAGATGGATATAAGTTTTGAAAATACTTACAATTACTGATCGGTAGTTTTTCTTTTCTAATAACATAAAAATGTCCCTACAACTCATAATGATAATAACATAGATTTGCTACTTTTGTGCTCTATCTACTACACATTTACATTAGTAGTTTATATAAAATACTTGGTTTTTTGCTCTCCATTGGGCTGTTGATTTCTGTCCAGTATTAATACCTCTAAGGATCCTTTATACTCTGTCTTCTTTTGGAAGTTTCAGTAACTGGGCATTTCACTGAATCTGAAAATTCTTTAAATGGATTCTTAACACAAAATAGAAAATGCATCTATAAATAATGGAAGGAGGTAGGCCATTGATTTACAACAAACTAAATGACAGTACTAGATGTATATTGACTCGTAGATTTGTAATTGGGTCTATTAATAATAGATGTTAATATTAGATTAAAGATGGGTTATATAAATAATGCAAACATGTATTAGAAGGAAGTGTGATAAAACTTAGAACTGGAATTTCCACATATGTAGAAGTCATGAATCTGCAGAACTGGGGATAAGACTGCCAGGGAATTTGTGAAGTTACAGAGTAGACACAGCTGAAAGTCACATTTTAGACTCTGTGTTTTCTGTGACTTTCTGGTCATGATACTTTGCTTTAACTGTGTGGTTATTCTACTCTAATTTTTATGTTACTGAACGTTTATTTCCTGTTAGATTATCAGTGAACAGTCAACAACATGTAAAAGGCACCTCAAAAGCTCATACTGATGTTATCATATGGTGCAGGGATCTCTATACCTTTCAAAAGCTGGCCCTCATGCACAACTTGGAATTCATAACAGCAGAAAAACTGTTAGCTGAAACTGTTTTGCCTTGAGTTGGATTGAGGAGTGCTGTGTAATGTTAAACCATGCTGTAAGAATGTTTTTCCAGACCATAAGGATAAGAAAAACCCAATATTCTCATTTTCACCTGTGTTCCATATCCTGTTGTCTTTACCTTACAGACCTTCTCTGCTTCACATCAGTTCCTCATCTCTGTGTAGACGCTGCAAATTCTTGCTATAACCCTATGGTATGTAATCCTTACTCTGTGGAGGAAATGGTTCTCATCCAGGAGTGAGAGGTGAAGGAGTGATCAAAGGACTTATGTCCTCTTGCTTCTATGCTGGACTCCAGTTCTTTATTCTTTGAAAGCAAAGGTAAGATGTTATTGAAATAAAAGGGTTTATTTGTTTGTGGGTTTCTGGTTTTGGTCAGTTGGGTTTTTTTTCATTTCACTGGGGGGAAGAAGGAGGTCTCTTAATCTTGTATCTGTGCTCCTGCTACTACTTTGATTCTTTTCTCCTCAAACTCTTTTGCCCACTCCTGGACAGACCCTACTTTGTCATGGATGTTCCTACACATTTGCTACAAGAAAAAGTGGTTGGACATTTTGATGGTGAAATATAGGAATAAATGTAAAACAGAGGACTAAAACCCATTTTCCCAAAGTTACTTCTCATCTCCTTCCCATTTTTCTTGTGCTCAAAATATTCAACAGAACAGCTGGAGGAATTGTTGAAGCTTCTAAATATAATAACTTACACACATTTGAAGTGGACTTTTTTTTTTTTTTTT
>VYXH01006480.1:101199-123622 GCA_013397275.1 Burhinus bistriatus
TTTTTTTTTACACAGGCTTATGAATACCATACTAAAGTGCATAGTGTCCTCAGTAATCCTCTAGATAGCACATACAAAAAAATTACAGGTCACTTTTGTATTCATTCCAGAAAATTTTGCCTTTATACATGAAATGGAGTTTTAGAGATAGCCTGTTGTTGTGGTTTAACCCCAGCTGGCAGCTAGGACCACACAGCTGCTCACTCAATTCTTCCCCTCCCCCTAAGGAGAAGAGGGAGAAAAGGAGGGAAAGGAGAAAAAAAAAAAACCACCTCAAACTCATGAGTTGTGATAAAGACAGTTAAATAGAACAATAACAGAAAAGGAAAATAAATTATAATAATAAAAGAATATACAAGATGAAGTAATACAACACAAGTCACTCACCACCTGGTGAATTTGTTGCCTAGCTCATTCCAAGCAGTGATTACAGATTCCCACCCCCCAGCCAACCCAACTGCCATTTATACACTAAGCATGACATCTATGCTATGGAATATTCTGTTGGCCAGATTGTTCTGTCTATGCCCCCTCTCAGCTTCTATGAGAGGGTTAAAAAAAGTCCTTGACTAATATAAAGATCACCTGGCAACAACTAAATCAATTTGCATTATCCACATTCCTTTCATGTCAAATCTGAAAGAGCAGCCACTAGAAAGAAAATTAACTCTATCGCAGCTGAAACCAGGACATCTATGAACTATAATGCACATTGACTGAAATATTTGAAAGGACCCTTCAGTTATTTCTTTTACCTTATTTTACTCTTCAGAAGACGAAATGAGCATTTCAAGGTGATGCAATGTGTTCCTTATTAGCAGTAAACAACCTCATAAAACCTGGAAGAGGTCTAGTCAAGGCCAGACTTCAGAAAAAAAGAAGTGTAGAAAGTCATGCCAAGTTGCAAACTGGGGAGATACCTGACTAAGTAAAATGGCACTTATTTAATAAATTGAGTCCATTTCATGTTATTTTATTTTTTTTTGTTTCTTTTTCATAATTTCAGAATTCTTGAAACTGTCTAAAGGAAAAGTCGGTAAGTTGTGGTGGACTGGGTTCCTTTCATTGATTCAAACTCAGCAACTGTGTTTCACCATCCTATGTTTTCCAGTACGTTTTTGTTTTGTACAATTACCTCATCATTTCCCATTGTCCTTGCCCTTTCCTAAGATTTTTCCCCACAATTTTTTTTTCTTTTCTTTATCACTTCCCTTTCCCCCCACTTCTCTTTTGTCTTGCCTCATATATTTCTTCTTCAAGAAGGCATGCAGAAGACATTTAGTAACTGATACTGGTGCCTTTTTGTTACTGAATTTTCATTTACTTTATAAGAACAAAGAACACGAGGTAATGAAACAAAAAAGAGTCATTCAAGTGACAGATGCTAAAGGCAGAGACTGTAAGGAACAAAAGAACAGAAAACAATCATATATAATTGGGGTGGGACCTCTTGTTCTTTCCCCACCTTATGTTCTACAAATCCAAATCTAGGAACAAAGTCTGCCCTGCCAATTTAATCCACCTGAAATGAGTTAGATTTCCTTGGCAGACACTAAAGTAAGATGAGAATCAGAAGCTGAGTATTTAAAAGGTTGTTAAAGAACACTAATTGTCAGCTTTGTAAAAACAGTGACACTTGACTAAAAGACATCTCTGGAAGCTAGAAGCACTGGAAAGGGGAGATACTAGTTGCTAAGAAAATAAACCTGTAGAAGTACAGAGTGCTTAGCAAAACAGTGTGAAATATCTGAACCAGTAAAATCAAGTAATTACTTTTAACAGCTAGTCATCCCCTGAAGGCCAGCATGTGGCCTGAACATACATGCAGAGCAAGGTGGCAGAGATGTGGTAACTTAAGGGACAAACGTATAGGAGAGCTCTCCTGCACATTGCACCTAGAAGATACACACCATTCACTCATACAGAGACACTTGAACTAATCTTTAATGATTTAGCTAAGCTACCAGAAACAGCATTAACTTTCTATTCAGAATAATTAACACTGATGGAAAAGAAGGTACATTTACCTGCACAGAATAGTAAAGAGTGGAATAGTCCCATATAGCAGCTTTAAGCATATGCATTTATTTTTATTTCCTTGGAGTATAAGCATGCTCTTCTTTTACTCACTCCCTAATATATTCTAATGAGGAACAAAATGTAAGACTACATCTTTACAGAAGGAAAGAAAATCAGTCCAATTCATTAGAGAAACCTGCATTTAAAACGTTACTACAGAAGCTGGCTTTAGAATGTGAGAGGAAAAGGAAAATTAGTCTATTTTCCCTACTTATTTATATTCCTATATACTAAATCAGGGCTGTTCAAAATACAGAAAAATTATATCAATATGTCTTAGAAGTAACTAAGTTTAAGAGGATATTCAAATAGTATTATTGCCATAGAGATTTGTGCCACGAAAGACAGAAATTGTATCACTCAGCAAAAGACATTTGCCAAACATTGATGGCATTTTGTTCTACGCTGGCATGAATCAGAAGTAACATACATATACCTGTGAAGTTAGTTGTATCATGTTCTCAAAGCATAGACTCCATTAGAGATGCATTGTTTTTCATTTCAGAAGTTCAGGTTAGAGTTGTTTAAAATTGTGTGCTAGTTCTTAAAAATAAGCACTACACTTTCAGATGACAATAAGGCATGAACTATGGTACACACTTGCTAAACTCTTGAAATTCAGAAGTCACATAGTGATGCACTTTGATTTGTGCATAATCCTCTTCATGAGAGACAAGAAAACCACGTTTATTTCGTTCCTTCCCAATAATGCAGGTGTACAACTTTCAGCCTAGGAGATACATAACATTGTCCTTAATGAAACTGCATTAATTCATGTGCACTTATTTCCAAATTACACAAGAATAAGTGAGATCAGACTTGGATTTTTAGAATATTTATTTATACTTTGCACAAGTATAACAAAAGCAGCAATAGCGTCCTCATAATGAAACTTGCAGTGAGACTAGCACTTTAAGTGGGATATCTTTACAAAGTCTGAAATATTCATGTTTCTGACTAGAACATGACAAGACTATAATGGAGTTTAACATACCACTGAAAGATTAGATTAAATAAAGCTGGAGATACCCATAAACATAATTCTCTAATTCAACAGCAATGCAAATAGGAAAGTAAGGTTTTTTTCACATTTGTTTAGGAGTTCATATTAAGAGTTAAGATGAGGCTTTTGAATGGCTAGGTCATCCAGGTGTGAATGATACTCAGCTTTATGTGCTCACACTTATTAAAATATGTCACCCAGTGCTACAGTAACGTCTACCAACCTGAAACAGAGTATAATGAGATGGATATGTAATGAATACTGATGATTATAAACTGTATATAAATAGTTTACTGGATTAGTTAACTAGGTAGACATATATTTGGTGACACTTCCCTGTTTGTTCAAGTATTGTGAGTAAAATTTATATTTTTACCAAGGACGTGCTTGTTAGTAAAACTGTCCTCTCTAGATTATGAAGTAATTCAGTTCAGTATGAGTAACTCAGCTTTTGTAATTAGTATAAAAGTGGTATCTATCTATATCATGGCATAAATGCTGCTTTCTGAGACAGGACAGGAATGATGATGAAGGCTGATGGTAAGGCTTCAAAATAGTTCTCAAAGAACCTCTAGGAAAAAGGCTACCCACTGCGGAGTTGTGGCTACTACTGTTACAGCTGGATATATACTGTTCCCTAGATGAAATGTACAGGCACTAACTGGCTGACTTGTGAACTTCAAGCCTTAACTGATGTTGCACTTGGACCTCTACCTTTCAAGTTTTTCTTTTCAACTTTTGTGCTAACTTTGCAAGCAAAAAACTCAGAATTCTGGCCATCTGTCTGGGTTTTCCAAATGGTTAGTGGTCCAGTTAGGGTGGAAACTGTCAGTCTTCCAGACCACACTGCCGATTTTCAGAAATCCAACATGAGTGGCCCCAAGCTAAATCAACAGAAATCCATTTGTGAAAATTTACTCTGTGTGAGTCAAACGCATCCAGAACATACCGACCACCTATGTGCTTGATCTGCTTACTGGCAGCAAATCAGGCATCAAGACGTTTGAGTTTCTGCCTGGGTTCAGAACCACAAAGCAGCACACTCAAGAGAAGTCTGATATACCCAGACATGACAGACTTAACGTATGGAGTTACAAACAGTCTGATGTGGCCAGAACTATTATGACATACTGTGCTTTACACAGATCAAATATTTCGTAAAGTCTGCAAAGCAGCCTTAAGTTTGAAACTTCCCAGATGGTAATATGGGGAGGTCCTGCTCCTTAAGACCAGTCAGCCACATGTCCAGAAATCTGGCCTGCTTTTTGAATTTCAAAATATTGACGGGTCTGGCATTACACCTAATGGGGCTCTGCAAAAGTCTATCCAGGGCTAATGTAATGGACTAGGAGTGGTACTAGCTATTTCTTCATTTGCATATCCCTCTGATCATGAGTAGGCCTATGTGAACCTCATGAAGTTCAACAAGGCCAAGCATAGTGTCCTACACCTGGGTTGGGGCAATCCTCAATATCAATACAGACTAGGTTATGAATTGTTTGAGAACAACCCTGCAGAGAAGGACTTGGTGATACTGGCAGAGGAAAAACTGGATATGAGCTGGCAATTTGGGCTTGCAGCCCATGAAAGCCAATCATACCCTGGGCTGCATAAAAGGGAGTGTGGCCAGCAGGTTGAAGGAGGTGATTTTCCCCTTCTACACCACTCTCATAAGACCCTGCCTGGAGTACTGCATCCAGCTTTGGGACCCCCAGCACAAGAAAGACACGGACCTATTAAAGCAGGTCCAGAGGAGGGTCACAAAAATGATCAGATGGTGGGAACACCTCTCCTATGGAGACAGGCTGAGAGTTGGGGTTGTTCAGCCTGGAGAAGAAAATGCTCCGGGGAGACCTTATTGTGGCCTTTCAATATATAAAGGAGGCTTATAAGAAAGAAAGAGAAAGATTTTATCGAGGCCTGTAGTGACAGGACAAGGGTCAACAATTTTTAACTGAACATGGTAGATTTAGATTGGGCATAAGGAAGAAATTTTTTGTGATGAGGGTGGTGAGACGCAGGAGCAGGTTGCCCAGTGAAGTTGTGGATGCCCCATCATTGGCATTGTTCAAGGTCAGATTGGATGGGGCTTTGGACAACCTGATTTAGTGAAAGATGTCCCTGCCCATGGCAGAGGGGTTGGACTAGATGATCTTTGAAGATCCCTTCCAACCCAAACTCTTCTATGATTTTTTGATTCTATGAAATTGCTATATACTATTTTTATTTTATTTACACTAATATAAAATCTGTCTCTCAATCTTCATGTACTATAGTAATTTATTACAGGGATCTCTATCCTTGCAGCTATCTTGTTATAACCACGGCAATGCAAACCATCTAAATTCACCAATAAACAGTTCTTGAAGTTTCAGAGTAACCCAAAGGCATTAGACACCTAAATCCTATTCAATTTAATGAGACATGTGTGCCTAAAATCTTCAATGTTTTTGAACATCCCTGCCTGAGAAAACATTTGGGTTTTCTTAAAACCCTCTATCTTAAAACTACAGCTCAGAGAACTAGATGCTGAGCAGATTTTATCTCTATTAAGAATTTCTGTGTCACGAGGCCCTTATGTAATCAGATCACATATACAGGTCACATTCTCAAGGCTAATGAGGTTCAGGTGACAAAACTGAGGAAAAAAGTTACAAGGCAACTAAAACCAGAGCCTAAATTATGGCTGCCTAAAGTCGTAGAGAAACAGAACCAGAACTCACGACTTTCACTCCAGTGTTATTAATGGCAGGACTACCCAATATGCACTCAAGTCTTTTCTGTAAGGCACACAGAAAAGATGTAGCTACAAGATATGTATGTTGTTCCTATTGAATTAAATGATAGTGGGACTTCTGACTACAACAAGGATGTGTCGCTACTTTTGCATGATACACCTTGAATGTGTACATGTATATAAAGCATTAGTATGAAAGGAGCTGAATAAAATAGACATAATACCTTGAGCAATCAAAAAATGTAAAAGAATTTCAAAGTAAAAGTTCAGAGAATGTTTGCAGTCTTCTGCCCATAGCTGAGAATGCCAAATTTTGATGCACATTTTCAGCTTTAACAAATGAAAGATTGATAGTGGGAAGCTGATTGTTATTCTAGTCACTATTGTCCTTGTTGATTTTAGCTAGAACTCTCTTCTGCTGTCAAGATCAGTTTATATTCAAGTGTGTCATAGTATCTAGTGACAAATGCAGACAGCGTTGAGATATGGTCAGTATAATTTGCAAGCAGTGACCTTGGTTAAAGATTTGTCAGACTGTCTACTTATTAATTTCTTTTTCTAGTGCCTTTTCAAGTTAAAATGATATCAGGAATGGTTAATCCAATCAGTAAATTTTTATGGGTAAATATTTTCCCTCAGATTAAATTGATTTTAGTTTACATAGGACTGTGAATTTCTCTGCCTAAATCAGCAGCAAAATAGCCCAGAGTGAATTGTTCTAGGTCTTCCCTACAGCCTCTTTTTCAAGTACCCTTTATGTTTATGAAAGAAGCAGGAGTGACACAACTGTGAAATTAAATCTGTTACTTATTTTCCGAATATAGAAAATACAAGTCGGGCAGTAACAGTCAAAGTCTCTGCACACAAGCCAGGCACTGTCTTAACTTTCTCTCCAAGAGGCCAGCTCTGCATCTGCAAGTGTGTTTATCCTCCAACTCATTTATTCTTTGGGTCTTTTTGTGGAAACTGCCAACTAGGTTGTCAGTTCTGTTGGCTTCCTCTGTAATGTTGACACGTCTCCATCTCTGTAATGTTGATACCTCTCCATCAAACAAGGCATGACTCATTCATTTAGTATATTAATTTAGAAGTATCATTTGTCTAAGATGCACCACCTGTATTCCAAGTTATGCTTCATATGTCTATAACAAAATAGTTATAGTACCCTTATTAGACTTTGCATTGTATTTTGAGACCAGTTGCTTCCTGAGTACTCAGACCCCTGAGCTTGTAGATAGGGGTAGGGAGCAGAATGAAGTCCCCATAATCCAAGGGGAAATGGTGAGTGACCTGCAATACCACTTAGACATGCACAAGTCTATGGGGTCAGATGACATCCACTCGAGGGAGCTGGCGGAAGTGCTCACCAAGCCACTTTCCATCATTTACCAGCAGTCCTGGCTAATCGGGGAGGTCTCAGTTGACTGGAGGCTAGCAAATGTGACGCCCATCCACAAGAAGGGCTGGAAGGAAGATCCGGGGAACTACAGGCCTGTCAGTCTGACCTCAGTGCTGAGGAAGGTTATGGAGCAAATCATCCTGAGTGCCATTACGGGGCACATGCAGGACAACCAGGTGATCAGGCCCAGTCAGCATGGGTTCATGAAAGGCAGGTCCTGCCTGAGAAACCTGATCTCCTTCTATGACAAGGTGACCTGCTTAGTGGATGAGGGAAAGGAGGTATCTGGACAGGCTGGATCAATGGGCCGAGGCCAATGGTATGAGGTTCAACAAGGCCAAGTGCTGGTTCCTGCACTTGGATCACAACAACCCCATGCAGCGCTACAGGCTTGGGGAAGAGTGGCTGGAAAGCTGCCTGGCAGAAAAGGACCTGGACGTGTTGGTCGACAGCCTGATGAATATGAACCAGCAGTGTGCCCAGGTGGCCAAGAAGGCCAAGAGCATCCTGGCTTGTATAAGAAATAGTGTGGTAAGCAGGACTAGGGAGGTGACTGTACCCCTGTACTCGGCACTGGTGAGGCTGCACCTTGAATTCTGTGTTCAGNCCCTTCCAAACTAGGTGATTCTATGATTCTATGATTTGTATATAAATACATATACATAATTACATACATACATAATGCATAGACACATATATAAATAAACACATAATATATATATGTATGTATGTATGTATACATCTATCTAAAATATACAGCCAAGTAGTTTTAACAAAAATAAATGCTAATTGTATAGAAAATTCCTTGTGCAAAACTTAGCATAAACAACACAATACACACAACAGCCATCACATTTTCATTGTGGTTTATGTGGTTTTGTATAGAATGCTTTTTTTATTAATTTATTCATTACCAGGATAATACAGAGCAAGCAAATAGATAAGGGTATAGTCCTGGACATGTATCATGTTACATTTGAACTGCAAAGTAGCACTGCTCTACATGTCATATGTTAAAAAATAAATTTACCACACTAAGAAATGTTATTCAAGGTTTGCAAATACTAGGTCAGATCCTGACATGTATAAAACAGTGAAGCAACAATGGAGCTCCAATGACTTTTGCCAACTAATACTTATACCAGCTAACTAACTTACACTGGTAAGTCTGTAACTAAATCTAAAAACCGGAATGATTTTGCTATATACATCTATTTAAATATACATGGTCCAGCTAACATAATGATAAATTTTCGTGTTGCCTTTTCATTTTACACCACTTAGCTGGCAATAATAGATTAAAGGATGATTGTAGAGAAAGCCACTAGACCAAATTACTCTCAAATGTTACGAATAGTGATCAAGTGTTTAATTTAAAAGTTAGAGTACTTTTACAAAAAAGGATGGGGGAAATAAGTGCTCTTCATGGAATGTTTATTGGTGAAATACAGTATTTTGTATAATATCTTTAGTAAAGCATACATTCTAAACAAGGAACCAAAATTACTTCAGACAGGCATTAAGTTAAGAATATGAGAGGGAGGGAGAAATTAAGATGCTGATGCAAAGGAGAAAATATTTTCACTGTGGCTTTTCAACAAAGTTGAGCTGTTGGTAGGATTGATAGTTAAAGACAGGTTCATAAAAGTAAGAAACTATTTAACATAACTGAAAAGGAGAAAAGGTCTAATATATCATGTGACAAATGAGTATCATCACAACAGAAACACATATCCAAATTGTTTTATAATTTAGGGCCCTTGTCTTAAGTAAGATGGAATTTGTTCCTCCTCTCCTTACTTATGTTAAAGCAATTAACTCTGGAGTTACCTATGAGTTACTTAGGTAACTCATATCATCAGAGATCTGTTCAACCAGTTTTGTAGAGTTCTTCACAGCGTATTTTGAAGGAGAGGGGGTAGAGATAACAAAAATGCTGTTGGAGTAGATCTGTCAAAGCTATGAAAACAGTAAATGTGGGCTCCATTTTCTTCAGGATCACTATGCCAAGTTCTCTTTCATCTAAATGTTAAATGATGACTTCATCACCTCCGTAGTGGCTGTTATCTCCTCTTCACTTAGCTCCACACAATCTAGGACCCACACAGAAGATAAGCTGCCATCTGAAGGACACAGGGAACATAACTGTCCTCATCCTTACTCTAGTCTTATAGATCCTTCTCAGTCACAGTCATGCAGGCCATAGGCACAGTTGTTCTGCTGATTTTTATTTTTTTCTCTCTCTCTTAGAAGAGCTTTATAGTAGCAGCCAGTGCAACTCTTTAGAAATAGTCTCCTTCAATCAGTCTTGGCTTCTCCTGTATGCTTTGTGAATAAAGAAGCTCGTGGTTGATAAATTCAAACACTAATAAGCAGACCTAGAGAGCCAAACTCTACTAAGATCTAGAGAGCAATCATTGAAACTTTTTCTGAGCATTGCTTCCTTTACTAATATGTAGGGGCTCTCTGTTCAGGTAATTCCAGTAATACTTTCTTGGCAATCTATGATTACTACAGATACCCTTAAGCGTGAAATTGTGGCTTTCAGACTTCCAGTTTGACATGTTTAATTTCCCTAGAGCTTAAACATTCTATGAATATAATGCAGTATATAAGCTAAAATTCAATGAAAGTTACTCTGTAAAGGTGCCCAAGGTAAAATATTGCCCTTCACTTTGTAAAGGCATTAGATATACATACTCCGGTATCTTTTTTCAGAATTTGTATTTCACTGCATTTCTGTTCATTACTTTAGATATTATTTGCACAGAGGGACATTATCTTTTCAGGGGAAGATGGAGTGTATCCTGCATGAAGTATGAATGCATTACTATCATTTTAGTTTGATAGAGTCTATGGAGGTTCAGGATATTGTCTATAATGGATATATCCAAGGAAATAATTTGCAGCTGTGGTAGTGCATGAAAGGTCATGATTCAGGATGAAAATGGAAAACAAAGTTCCACACTAGCTTGAATGAAGTCTAGTAAAAAGAAACAAAGAAAGAAGTTCCAGGTCTGAATAATGACAAATGCTATTACTTCTTGAGACAATGTGATGGCAGAATGTGATATTCACTGGCATTACCTTCTTTAAAGTTTTACTACTTCTGACTGCTGTTGTGTCATATGGAGCTACACATAAATTCTTCCATGGAAAACTGAAAATGTGTACAATTTTGTTTCTTTTCTTCATCTAATTAATAAACACAGCTTTATATAGATATTGCTGTATATTTCAAATTACTTTAAAATAATGCAGTTAATCGTTGATATTTTTTCTCATGTATTGGTACCAACCAAAATGGTACCAGTGGCTTTCACTCTTCCTGCTATTTTAGAGTCTTCAAGCCTGAAGGCTGGCTTTCCAGTTGTAGGCTTTTTATTTTACCTAATTCTTATTATGTAAGCAAAGTGCAATGAATATACTTCTTTTTTTTTAAGTGGGTATTGTAGCAGTCCCATAAACACTCATTTCTGAGCCATTCAAGATATATTTAGGAGAATGAAACCATACAGGATGCTCCAAACAATATGGTGTAAAAAGGATTAAAATGAAGATTGTGGAGTCTGGATGTAAAATATGCTAAATCGGGTAAGACCTGAGAGACCTTACACAAACCTACCTGCTACTGCAAGAAGATATCACTCTTTGTAATCTCATGGAACTCTTAGATTAATAACTTTTGCACTGCTGAGGGTCTCCAGGGTTTCAAAACTCTCCAAGGGGCTGGGCTGCCTGTGCTCAAGGGCAGCTCTGGTAGGGTGCAGCCATGCAACATGTAATCAGGCTGCTGTGAACAGAGCTGTGAGAAGCTTTGTCAGCTCCTCCTTCACCTAAGACCTGCACTTAAGCTCAGGCCCTCACCCTTGGTTCGTGTGCTATGGGAATCATAGCCTGTGCTGTGTTGGAATCATGCCTGTGTTTGAACATATACCTCACTGGTCCTCATCCTGACCCGTTGACTTGACTTCCTGGCTTGACTTTGGCCCTATCTCATCTCTGTGGACTTGCCTGGCAATCACTGGACTGTGGCTGACCCATGATACCATCACTGCTCTGTTCTCCTTGCTCCAGAGCCAGAGGTCTGGCTGAATCAGCAAGGTCACAAGCCCTGCCAGCCTTGCTGCCTCTCTCTCTTCTGGGCTCACCTTCCCTTGAGTATCAGTCCAGTCTTGCTGCTGTGCCTGACACCATGAGCTACAGCTGAATTAACATTTCACTGCTCATTTATTATTGGCATCTGTCATTCACAAGTAATGTACCAACTCAGCTCTATTTGTCAGAAAAGAGAAATTTGGGTAATATGTTGACAATAAAGGTTTTCAGATGTCTCTCCACCAATGAGACTGTTAGGATTACATAAGGAAAGCTCTTATCTCTGCCACAGCGTACATTTTTAGCTCTGTATGGCAGCAATCATATGAAGATGGGCTATATACTATTTTGTTTTGCTTTTCTTCACCATCAGAGGAAATACACCTTATTTCCACGCTGTGAAATTGCTCTGGTGATACATGTGTCACATTTCATTGCTGGAATCTCATCTACTAGGCTAGTTTGAACCGGTACATCGCATTGGCCTCTCATTCCTGGGACTGTGGTTTTGGTAGCTATAAACAGAAATTATACTTGGATATAAGAAGTTGAGCAGCATGTCTAATTGTATGTTTGTGCAGATATGCCTGCATTGTGGACTGCTTAATGAAAAATGTTCAAGAGGATTTCATTTGGACTTTGGACCATGTATGTTTCAATAGTAACCAGGAGAACCTGCATGCTTTGGGTTTTGTTTGTTAGTACCCCTTTATTGTGCCCTGTATCAGTGTAATTCACGACACTTGAGTAGATGGAGACTGAGCTGTATGCTTAGGTGGTTAAAAAGTGCTGTACCTGCCCTCTTCACATCTTAGATCATGCTTGCTATGAAACAGTATGAATTATAAATATTTTTTAAGATCTCAGAGGTCTGGACAGTTAGATAAGCTGAGAATGCTTATATATTTATCAATATCAAATTGACCCTTCCAGCCTCGATGCTTGTGCATCATCTACTACTAAGGGGTTTTTTACTTTTTTTTTTCTTCTAGTATATTTATTTTTTTGCTGCTGATAAATTATATATGTATTGTACCTACCATGTTCATGAGTCAGATTATGTAGTGAGAAAGATGTGTTTAGAATAAATTTCCTTTCTAAAATTAGTGTAGAATTTTCAAGTTATTCTCCTTCTACTGACTTTACTGTTATGAAACAGTAACAGGCAAATAGCCAAATTTCCATAGGATAATACTGTTTTGAAAGTAGCTATCATCTTTGTCTATGCTTTATTCTGTAGAGTAATATCTGCTTAGCTCCTAGAATACTTCACTGTTGCAACAAAACCCAGCTGTTATGTATGTCTCCTTACAATGGATTTTAGAGGTTTTTTTTTATTTTCCTTAGAAAGATCTAGGGATGACAAGATATCTGGCCAAATTATAATCGTTATGTAATTTTCTCTCTCTTACACATCTCAGATCTTCATTGGACAGCTGCCCAGACGCAAACAAACAAGCAAACAAATAAAAAATTTCATTATATTGGCAATAATCATCTTGTAATTTGAATAATAATTCAAAAAGGCATAACTGATACGAATAGATAGAGTGCATTATTTACTTACCATAATACCTTATTTCTAACGATTCTGCAAAGACTTTAACAGAGCAGCATGAGCAGGTGGTATCAAATATTAACCTTGACAAACACTGTCTGCAGCTGGAAAACCAACAACAGCTTTTACTCTGAACATTTTTTCTCAGAAGTGATATCTGAGGTTATATTGCAGAAATAGCATGTGTAATGTCTTGTCATGTGATCAGACTGTATCAGCTATAACTCAAAGGGGAAAGAGTCATTGCATGTACACTTTTCTGGGTTAAAAAAATAATGAAAAAGCAACCGATTAGCTGCTTTTTAAAGTCATGTGTTGATGCTAAGTTTACATTTTATTTTTTGAAATATAACATTAGCAGAAACATTAACATAATAAGCAAGAGTTATCTGCATTTCCCTCACTAAGTAACAAGCAGCCTTTCTCAGTCAGAGCTGGTGGTATTTTGAAAAAAAATAACACAACTGAATCCAACAAATTGGAGAGCAAGTAGTCTTTTAGAGCCAATAGGAGATATCAACTACTGGCCTTGAAGTCCCATTTTTTCAGACGATAAACAGTACTAGCAAATTAGCCCAGATGCGTTGATTGGAATTGGTTCAATGTCTTCTCATCAAAGTCTACCAAAGAATGGGAATAGCCTCCTCTATAAGGGACACAGTCTGCACAGTGCTTTAAATGTAAGCCAATGTTAAATTATTGTTGTATTCTTTAGCTATCACTGCAAATAAGGCTGGAAAAAATATCCTTAATAATGCTGAAATCTAGGCTTCTCAAGTTAGATCAAATTTATCTGAGATTCAAAATCTCCTTTATTTCATTTTAGCTTGAGTAGAAAATGAAATGGAGAGTTGCAGCAAAGTCTTTATAGCTACAGTTGAGGAATAAGAGTGAGAAAATAGAGAATAATCAGGCATCAGGTAACCAGGCCACCATATGGATAAGTTACTGGTGAATGTTTTCAATAGGCCAGGAACAAGGGTCAGACATCCTTATTCATAAAGCTGAATCTTCTTGCAAGCACCTAATGTAAATGACTGTACAATTCTCCCATCTTGCTTTATGGATATGGGAGTGATTATATATATTTTGTCTATCTAACGTTGCGTTCCAGGTGTGTTCGAAATATATGATACTTAAAACTCAACAGCCTATGGGAGCTATTGTCTAATGCACTATCTTCTATTCTACTCTGCCCCCCAGAAAAGATACTGCTTACAATACATACATTTCTGTCCTGGTTTGAGGTAAAACAGGACCAATTTTGTTCAGTGGCTTTACTTTATAGTTAGGCCTCTTCTAACTGCTGAAATTAACGGCATGTTATGCAGAAACCGTTCACTCTCAGAGTGATAAGACCCGTGTTTACAGTTGATGCGAAGGAACGGTATGCAGAGAGGCTCTTNTTACCCTATTCCTTTCTTTATAATTTAAAAAATGCTTCTTCAGGCTGAATTGATTCTTTGTGCTACAGCACGCAGTTACAAGGAGGTTTCTGCTTCTCCCTGCAGTGACTCAGGAGTTTCTCAAAGACAACCTTCCCGCCTCTTCAGATCACTGAAGTTCAGCTCCACAAACCCCCGAAAAAAAAACAAAACAAAAAAATTTTAAATACCTTTTTTTAAAAAAAAAAATAATAGAAGTTGAAATGCTGAGGTAAGGGCTAAGTATAATACACAGAGAATGGGCAACTTTGGGTACCTCGGAAGGGGATCCATAAAATCCAGTACACAGAGAGCCCTCTGTGTATGCCGTCTCTTTGGGTTTAAGATGTTCAGCAAAGAGGGCTAAGCAAAATTTTATTGCTTTCACACAGTATGTACATAACTACAACCTTGAAACATGTTAATGGGAATTCTCAACTTTAAAATACCTGACTGTGTGTACTCAGCAGACTGTAATAGCACACCCACCAGCTGGCTCAGTTTGTTATATTAAAGAAACAGAACCAGATAGAGAAAAAACAAGAAAGTAGCTGACATGGTTGAACTGTGGAGCAATCCTGTGTGAGGAAAGAGTCTCCTTTTCTGGTCTCTACTTCATGGATTTCTTATACATTTTGCTTTAAAGCGGGGACTGGATAAAATGCATAAAGTTGGGGATGGAGAGGACCCAGAAAGCAGATTGTCTAGATCCTGTGCTGTGTTGTAACCACTGGGTTACTAGACCAAAGGTAGGTATGATTGGGCTGGATGATTTTCAATCATAAATGTTCTGCTTTCTGCTCAGAACGGTGCGGCTAGGCTGGCTTGCAAGCATTACAGATGCATCATACTCCAGGAGGTGGAGCTGAGGGAGGGTGAACAACATTAAGTTGTCCTAGGCATCAGTTAAACTCACAGCAATTCTGGATATCCATGATTGAACAAACTTAGGTGTCAAGACAACTCTATAGGCAGTATTTTAGGTATCTGTGTCCTCTCAGATCAATAAGGAGCCAAGTGAAAGGGAAGAAGGAAGAAGTGTGTGTGTAAAAGTTTAAACAGTATTATTAGGCTCAGACTATTAAAATGTAATGTAGGTTGTACTTTAATCACTATTGTGGCTTTATGTGACTGGTTCAACATCTTTAAAACACTAATGTAAGATAGCATTATCCTGATGTAGTAGGATAGAAATGTCTTATCCAGCTGAAATAATTCCCAATGAAGTCTTTATAAGTAGTGTCTGGAACTTCAGAGGGATGGAAGCACCTTTGTTGCAGCAAAACCTTTTAAAAAGGTAAATTAACAGTTTCACAACTATATAATCTAGTAATTATTGTGAACTATTTCAAACTAGTGCATATTATAAATGTTTTTTCTTATTCTGGAGCTCAGACACATATCCATAAGATGGAACTGAGTACATCAAAATGGAATACATTGCCAATAGCAAAAGGATTATTCAATACGATCAATATTGTGGCATGAAACTTAGGGGGCACAGAGTTTGGAATTTGATCCTGTACTCTTACTCCCTGCAGAACATGTGTTAACTTCAAAGGTGGTTTTACTTGAGGAAGGAGTGCTAAAAATCAAGCTTTTGAAAAGGAAATATAAATGACATATAATTCAACATGCAATGAAGTTTTTTTTCTTTTTAAGATTCAGAAAACAGTAATGGTGTTACCAGCACCATAGGCTAGGTCCCATTTCTGTTACTATAGGCAATATGGGAGGGCAGAGGAAATAGTGTTTATACTAAAATTCTGGTAGAACGTCTGCAATAATATTCTGTAATAGAAGTTTAATTCCTATCCTAATAAGATTTATTCATATGCTTAAGGGGGAATCAAACAAAGTAAGTATATTCTTGTAGTTTAACAGAATAAAATCTTACACTTTGTTCATAACACTTATTTCTGCAGAGAACTGCATGTGCAAATATCTTAGGTGTGTTTAAATCAATCTGAAGAAAGATATACAAGCTATACTCTGAATAAGTATTAGTGATTAAAAAAAAACCAACTAAAATATTCTTCGATTAACTCGTCTCCTACAGAATCAGGTAAGTTATGTTTTTCCCCACAACGCCGACGGAAAACACGGGGAAAGAACCAAATATTATTTGTAGATGCTGTATGATCAGGTCTCCAAAACACTTCATTAAAACTACATGAAGGTTAGTATAAATGCAATTGTTGAAGAGGCAGCTTATACTTAATGAAAAAAGTTTAAATACAGATATTGGCAGTCAGTTATTGTTTGGCTTCTTGTATGAGAGCAGCTCTTGAAGGATCTCCTTAAATTCCCATGGCTTCTGCCTACATTTATAAGATGCACTCATGCTTGCAGATATTCAGTGCTCTAAGTGGAACAGTGGGAGACAAGCCTGAATCTTATTCCTTATTTAATTTGAAGCAGGAGCTGACAGTAACCTTTTACATATATCTTTGTGAGAAGCAAGCACTGAAGCCTAAAGTTCTTTTAGCTTCTGGTGACAGCTTTTTTGGTATGTCTTCACAATTCCCCTCATGCTATGTTAACGCACAGCTTGACAAAGGGTCTACAGCTTAAATGTGATGGTTTTAGTCTTGTTGGTACAGTTTTCTGTTCATCAACTGAATAGTGGAATGTTTGCTAAAATTTATTCTCCTGTTGTCCAGAAGTGCTACAGACTAGTTCAGATGCTGGCATTTTATTCAAGATGCTAGCAGATTGGTGGCAGCTTTCATTAGTGTTCCAAAGGAAAACACAAGTGTTACACACATGTAAATTCATTTTCTTTTTGATTACTTGCAATTATAATCTGCAAACCTTGCTGTGCTGCAAAAATATACGAAGTCTAAGAGTTCTTGAAGAGACATGAAAGGAACTAGCAACATAACCAAAATGAAATTGCACTATTACACCAAAAATAGTATTTTCTGGCACTAGATAAAAAGAGAAAAAAATTTCTTATATTAATTCCTGTATTTCTCTTTGTGCGTGAGATTAACCACCACCATTAGACAAAACATAGGGCTCTTCAAATAAAAATGTGGTATTGTTCAACCAAAAAACATTGTAAGGGAAATGTTTAAATATTTAGAAATAATCCAGATATAAGACTTTTATATTCTAGCCAATTCTTTCACCTTTCTAATAGTTTTGGTATTTTCCCCCCCTTTCTCTTAAAGAATAAATTTGAACCCAACATTTTTTATGCTATTATATTGTTCTGGGTTCTACATTGCCTAATCTTACAACAGTAGACAATGAACAGATTCTTGTGAATCATTAGGAAAGTTTAGAAACATCTTAATACAGTACAAGATCCAGTGTTTGATATAGTTCAAATAATCTGCTTTAAGAATTTACTATTATTTTATGCTGGTTTTATTTCAACTATATGCCCTGCTCCAAAACCAACAACAAACTCCTCCCCCTGAAAATTGTAATTTTTTATTGTCTTCAGCAATGCTGTGGACAACAGGATCGAATGCACCTTTCCCACATTTGAAGATAAGACCGAACTGGTATGAATGACTGGCACGCTGGAAGAGGGCTGACATCCACAAGTACCTCAAAAGTCTGGAGAAATGGAGCAACACAATCTTAATGCAGTTCAACAAAGACAAATATGAAGTCTTAACCATGGACCCAATGCAACAGCATAGGCTAGAAACAGACTGATTAGGCATCAGCTCTGTAGAAAGCGCTCTGATGGAGAATAAGCTGAACATCAGTCTTAATGCACCCTTGTCTTGAAGGCTAAGGACATACTGGCTGCATTCGCAAAAGCACAGACAAGGGAAGTGCTTATTCCCCTGTGCTCCACTCATTAGGCTGGATGTGGAATACATTGTCTAATTTGAAGACTCTCAGTACAAGAGAGACAAATAAATTGGAATGAGTCCAGTGGAGAGCTGCCAGGATGGTCAGGGTCCTGAAGCACCTCACTCATAAAGAGAGGCTGAGGGAAATGGACTTATCAGCCTGCAGAAGGCTAAAGAGAAATCTAATTACAGTCTTCAACTATATAATTGATAATAAGGAAGAAGGTAGAGCCAGACTCTTCTCAGTGATGTGGAGCAAAATAAGAAGATATAATCATCAAAAGTTGCATCAAAGCAAATTCCTTTGTAATGTGTGAGGTCAAGCACTAGAACAGAGTGTCAAGAGATGTTGTGCTATCTCCATTCCCAAAGATTTTCAAAACTTGGTTAGGCATGTCCCTGAGCAACCCAATACAACCCTGCTTTGAGTAAGGAATTGGACCAGATGGCCTCCAGACCTTCCTTTAAAACTGAACATATTCTATGATTCTGTTATTTAGAAAACCATTCAATGCTAGACAGATTGTAAAAAAATAAACAAAGTAGGAAAAGAAAGTTCATAGATTTATTAAGACTGGAAGAATCATTCAATCAGCTTGTCTGACTGCCTATTCATATATATCGTAGTGAAATATATTTCACTCAGTTACAGTCACAGTACCAATAACTTGTCTTTAACTAAAGCATATTTTGTACTTGGCAGCAGCATACCTTTGTGATAAATACAACAGAGGCATTTCAGGGAAAAGGCCTGGTGAGTGGATGCACTAGAAAATTTGGTAAATTCTGCAGCATTGTAAAACAAAAAAACCTGCAGGGAATATTTAACCCATTATTTTGCTTTCCACTTTGGTCTTTTGTTTTCAAAGAAATTTTCCATTTCACCTTTTACATTTGATCGAAAAAAAAGAGTGAGTTTGAATTGTATTACAGTTAATGAAAAACCACAAAACATTGGATATAAGGATAATTTAGACATCTAGACTACAGTACAGTATCTCTGTTCTGTAATTCATTTTATCTGCTATAAAAATTCTATTTTCTCATGTATTTTGTGATGGCCTCAGTTCTGTAAGACAGCATATATCTATTTCCTCCATATCTTCATAATTACTCCACAGTTTTCTTCACATTTTATGGTAAGGTGAAGGAGCTGTGTTACATCTAAGGGCACATGAAACTTTTAAGGGAAATATTACTTTCCACCCTCTTACTTACTTTCCTACTAATGCTTGTGAAACATACAGTAAATGTATGTTTATTTTCCACATATTTTTTGAACACTACATCATCTTTTACCATCTTTCAAAACATTTTATGTATAATATTCTTTGCAGAAATCAGTAATAATAATACCAATAAAACTGATTGCTTCTATGTTTGCTGGAGAGAAATCTAAGGGATAAACAGGACTGACATCACTGCCTTATTAAAAACTTTAAGAAACAGATGATAAGTGAGTTGTAACATGTAACCAAGATTAAATAAATTCTGTTATATCATTAAATGTACTAAGGGGAAAATGTATTTGGAAGGAAAAGATGAAGGAAAAGGCAGGAAATGAGGCAGATCAGAAAAGAAATTTAATTTCTGAATTCCCTGACACTAGCCAGTTTATATGTAAAAAACAATGTTCTGTTAACAATCTTTTGCACTGTAATGTCTTATGTTGTTTTACAGTTATGAAAGAGAGAGAAGAGAATGACAGAATGAGCACAGCCAAGTTTTGCCTATATGACAGTGTTTCTTCTTTTCTCCATTAATTCTATCAGCTTAAACTGTGTTTGAACTCTTGAGGATGGACAAGTAAGGGAATGGGTTGTTAAATTTAGGATTTACGTCATAAGCTACAAAATATATACATTTTAAATTAACTAATGATGTAAACACAATTAATTAAATGAAATCCCCTGAGCTAGTTTGTGAAGTCTAAATCAAAGGAGTGTTTGAACTGAATGATGTATACTGGAGGTATGATTATCCTTGTTTAACTTGTTGTTGGTGATTAGTGAGAGGAAGTCATTAATGACTGGAAAAGACAAAGGGGTTTTATGGTATATGGTACGAATCTTTCCTGCCTATTCTGTTTTTATCTCTCCACCTTGAATTATTTTTTATAGTCGTGGTCTATTTTTAATTATAAAATCATACTAAATTGCTAGAAATTACTGCACAACAAGTGGAAGGGAGATTCTCACTCTACTGCTATGGTGGCATACAGATGCCTTTATTCACATCAATTTTAGGTCTTTGATGAATTTCCACTGCATTAAAGCATCCATTAAAATATTAATTAAATACACAGTGGGAAGTCTTGGCTTGACTTTAGGCATGAGCAAGCATAATTCCTTATGGCTAACTCCCAGTCTTCATCAGTTATGATAAATTAAATTCACAGTAATAGGTCAGCAGAGGGCAGTCCAATGCATAAGCTAGGGACAAATTTGTGTTCCTCTTTTTCTACAGCTGAGGAGAGATGTAGGTTGCCAAGAGAAGGAGGTTCTTGGCAGTTATCAGAGTTGTTAAAGAACAGGTTACGGAGGCAAAGGATCTGTAATCCAAGTTTAAATTGCCAGGGTGTGAGATATCAAGAAAACCCTACACTACCATTTTCCACTATAGCATTTACATTTAATGTACGTGAGGCATTTGCGGCAGAATATTCGGTTCATAGTTGATTGGATCCAGGTTTGTGTATTCACCAACAAAAATATTAGTTGCATAATTTACTTCAATTATTCATGATGTATCTCTCCTATTAAGTCATAACTGTACTTTTGACCAGGGTTAATGAGAAAGAGACAGAGGAGGCTGAAAGTTTCCTGCTGTTATCATCAGCTGGAAGCCTTCTATACAGAAATACTAATTTCACAAGGTGCTGATTTAAAATAAATTAACAATGGAAGATCTTCCTCACATAAAATCTAGGGGGAAATGCTGAAATTCTAATGGAGGGAACAGGATGCCCTCTTTTGCTTCCTCCCTCATGTGTGGTTAGAGAACTATGACTTTGCAGTAGAGGCTGGGACCAGATGTGGCAGGACAAAGGACTGACAGAAGCCACTGAGTCTTGTGGGGCAAAAGGAAAACCTGATTTAGCAGGAAAATCAGATTTCTAATAAAACTTTACATGATGGCTGTTCAGAAGCTATCAAGAAATCTTACACCCCAAGGAAGACATAATTTTTGAAGAAAAAACGTGACAATTATATGAAATGCAGACATGTTACATGGAGGTTTCAGATAAGTATGTGCCCATACAGATGATGTCATGATGGACATAGGCCTTAACTAATGTAATTGGTTAAAGAAATAACTGGGAGCTGCTGCCAAGGAACATTCACTGAGTTAATAAAACTGTTAATAAAACCTAATTAAACTACTTTCTTGCATCTTGTCTCTCTTTACATATATCCAGAAAGTTGCATACTATGGAGTGAGACTGGCAATTAAGCTATATTTATATAGTGCTTTTACATTTTTACAGTCTGTTTATACTCATCAGAACAGTATTCAGATTTTTTTCAGTGAGAATATATGCATACACATATGTACTTAAATATATATATATGCATATTTACCTGTCTACAGGAGTTTAGGCATGACTATTTTCTGTTCTGAACATGTTGCACAAAAGTATTCTTATAAGTGTTTACAGCTTGGTGATTAAAGAGAAACAACTATTTCACATATGTCTTTGATGTTTTCTTATTCCTAATAAAAATGCATACATACAAGTCATGACTTTGTGGAAGAAATCTACACAGATCTATGAACTACATGTAAAGTATTGTTCTGCTCTTTGCTTTGATTGCTTCTGACATATAACTTTAATAAATTGTTTCTCAACAAAAAGGATAAAAATTATCATTCTCAAAGCTTGTGTTAGTTTGCTTTTCTCTATGAATAACAAGCTACAGAATACAGGAGGTTAAGAATCATCAGATTCATTTTTCCTTGTCTTCCCAGGCCCTCTCATCAGTTTAACTTCCAAGAATTTTACTTGCTTAGCTTGTTCAAGCATTCAGTTAAACCTTCCTTGTGAAGACTTTGTTTCTTCCAGGAATGACTGATATTTTAGAGTCATAGTTTGGATTTCCCCTTTAAGGTACTTGTTAATTTGACTATTGGGCGACTATTACCTTCAGCTTTTTCGAGTCTGCCACCTCGCTGATACTATGATTTACTCTTGACTGCTGTGTCTGCGTGTGACTGATACCCTGTAATAGCTAACATCTTGGCTTGGTACATAACAGCAACTCTTATGCACTCTTACTTCTTCTATTTATTTATTTATTTATTTATTTATT
>VYXH01006480.1:124664-141044 GCA_013397275.1 Burhinus bistriatus
TTATTATTATTATTAAGAACCTGCATTTAAACTTCAGAAGTTTCTGCTCATCTGTTAGGCAGAATCCCACCGTTTACTGCTGAATTTTTCTTTACATATATATGTTTACTGCCACAGCATGGTTTGTTCTTTCGTTACCTAATTTGAATCTGCCTTGTGATTTGACATGTTCTACCATTAATATAAGCCCAGGTCTGAGTTCCAATTGCTCATCACTGACTCTAGGTACCAGTAGACCAGCTAGGTGGATGACTTTGTTGATGACTACATAGCTAGGAGTATGAGATATTTCATATACTGCTCCCACTAGGTGGGAATCAACAGTTGATTTGGCAGGCAAAGGAGATATCTAGTAATAAAATTTTACTTGACAGCTGTTCAGAAGCTATCAAGGAATCTTATACCGCAGGATGAAGAAATATTTTTTGAAGCAGAAACATGACAACTAGATGAAATACAGCTATGCTACACAGAGTTTTCAGATGAGTTTGTCATCACTGCCAACAAAAATTTATTTGCAGAATGACATCAGGGGCCTAAACAACCCCTATTTACGAAGCGAAACTGTCTGGCTGTGTGAATGCATGATGCAACATGGAATCCAAGCTACTTAAAAAGGGAGGTGTTACTACCCCCTAAGCCCTTCAATAAATTGCAGACATTTCATTTTAAACATGTTTAAAATACAAGCTAAACCTCCTATCTTTTCATAGGTAATTCTACAGCAGTTATGTAGTGTGTTACAGCCTCAACAGGGTATCGTCTCAACAGGAAAATTAACCCAGACTTTATCCTATAGATTAGCACAAACTAAGCTTTGAGACCATATGCAGATACTGGTTTAAAGTATGACATGTAAATATGCCTGTACAATCCATTACCTTCCTTTCTCCTTCTGTTCCTTCCTTTCTTCCTTCCTACCTGAAAGCCACTGCTGAACAAAGTATTTATACTGAGTCTCCAACCCTACAAAACCTGCACTAACGCTAACCCTCCTTGCTGGACAGCAATTCCTGTGACCAGTGTAGCTGGTTTTAGCCAGCAATGGTAGCCTCTTCTCCTTTGTCGTGAAGAGCGTGATAGTGCCCAGGCATGGTGAAATAAGTGTCTGCTGACTGTCTTTGCCTAATACTTCACAAAACTTCAGAACTTTTTTAGCTTGAGGGGCGTGATCCAGAATTCAGTAAAAACAGTCTTAGATTGGATTGAAATTCTAGTTATTCTGGTGTCTGTGGGGTTGACAAGAATCATAGAATCATCTAGGTTGGAATGGACCTTTAAGATCATCAAGTCCAACCATCAACCTAATACAAGCTTTGATTCTTTTCTCTGCCAAAAGGAAGGAAAGAGATCTTATCTCAGGTGTGGTTCTGGTGAATTAATTTGTACTCTCAGATAAAAAATGGTGTGTTGTTCTCCAATAATGAAATAATGAAAACCATATTAGACATAATACAGTAAACACAGTACTCCCACATGCTTCAAATTCTTCCATTTATTTTTCATGCTTTGATTCAGGAAGTTTCTAGCCACACATTTCTAAGCCAAAACCTGTATCAGTATATTTAAGATCAGCTGTACTGCACTATACACAGTTCATATGTAACATATAGTATGCATGTTCATATACAGCAATGATAAAAATGATGCTTTGCTAAAATAAGATGTATTAGACACAAAAGATCCAATTTTTTACCTCTTGCACCTTAATGCAAATTCCAAATATTTTCAGTAATTTGAATAGATATAAATCCACAGAGAGGAACTTTAGAATCTGTTGCTTAATACATGTACTGAAACTGCATGTATTTGTGATTTGTGCTTATGCCTACACATCTAAAGAATATGGAGTAATCCTACAGCCACTGCAGCTTTCATTTCTTGAAAGAGGGAGTCTGAAGTTTTCCTTGAGGAAGTCTAGGGATATATTACTAAATTGCAAGAGACTTACGACATCAATGTATGAGTCTTCTCGCTTCAGAATCAGTTTCTTTCTGTGGGATTCCTGAGAGACTTTTCAGTCTGAGAAGTAAGACTTGAATAGGACTGTATGTTACTGACACAATCAGATAAAAGGTAGTAGTAAGACAAACAGCTTTTTATTTTTTACCAGGCTGAAACTGAGACTGTCATTTTGTTGCATTTCAAAATTTATAACTGGGACAAGCACACTTGAAAACAGGAGTTTATGTTATGCCCTACATAATTAATCTTAAAAACCCAACACTATCAGATTATTCTTTCTAGTGACATTTAATTACAAGAATCAAACTGTTGTGTATTGATCTTTAATATTACAAGCCTTGCATAGCTCAAATACAATTTCATTGATATTTTTGCTTATTTCTAGTATTAATTTCTTGCAGAGATATTTACATGTTTTGCCACTATAAAAATCTTTCTTTTGAGGGTTTAGATAAACACAAGTATTAAATAGTATCACAGAATAATTTGCAAAAGTATGCCATTATTTCTGCTCTCATTTCCAATGGCAACCAGGAACCAATGAGAATTTTGGAATGGAAATCCAAAGAGGTCATCTAACCCATCCTCTTTCCCTAAGTCAGGTTAAGCCATTACCATTAGGACTCTGTCTAACCTGATCCTACAAATCCACAGGGAGATCCCCCAGCGTACTTAGAAGAATTTTCTCCTTCATAACTCACTTTCCCTTCAGAAAGGTCTTCCTAATGTTTAGCCTTAATTTTGTTCTTACAGTGTAAATCCATTACTTTTGCCTACCCCACCCATGGGAACATTGCAAGCTTTAATTTGGAGCCATTTCTTGCCTATCCTCCACTGGTCAATACCTCTACCAGTTTCTTCTGCTTAAAATATTGACAGAAACTTAGGACTCAGTTCAGTAGTTTACACATACGTACCTCATGCTAAATGCCCAAGATTACCCTAAGTGGCCTCCAGCTACAGGTCCAGAAAAGTGCACTGCCTGTGTAATACCTGCCAGACCATGTGCATGGTGTTTGGCTATCACAAAGCATTCAAGTGACATTAGCTCTCAAGGCATGGGTAACTGAACTGGACCCCTTAAGTAGCCTAGCAATGTGCCTTTCCTTGAATTTGATTTTTGTTAACAAAACTAGTGAAGCACTACCTTGTGCCTTCACCTCACACTGATTATATGCTGTAGGACATAGAATTGCTGGAAGAAAGCAGCCTAGCTCAATTTATTTGCCAGACGGGTTTAAGATGCTTTCTCATCAATAAGAACACTGCATCCTCTGAAGATTCCAGCACCAGGCAATGACATAACCTGAAGGAATCCTGTTTCCTCGTGTGAAACCTAGTTGCATGAAACAAATTTTCCCAGAAGGCTGAGAAGCACAAAGTTGATTTACGTTTGTCTAGAAGAAATGGAGAAGGGAAAAGAGTCTGAGTTAGTTGTAATTTATGTGTTCAAATCTAATAATCAGAGGATTTTTGTTTTATCACTTTCAGGAATTACTCCATGCTTACAGGTAGACAATGCCATACCTGTTCCTTTGTCACAAACAGTAAATAATGTGATTTTCCAATGTGAGCATTTCTTTAAAGTAAGAAAAGATCAGAATGCTAATAAAGCTGACACTTTTGCAGATGGCTTTTAGATCACATCATTTTAATTCAGAATGTAGTTTCTGATTCACTAGTAAACAGAGAAAAGATTAAAAGCAATTTTAAAGGGATGATAAAGCTCTGAAAAAAATATTCTTTTTCAAATCTTAAATTCAAGTTATTATTGGAATTAAATTATTTTCCTTCAAATATACATTAGTAATCTACATTTATTTCTTTTCTTGAAAGCATTTATTAAAGTTCTTAGTAACACTTCTTTACCTCTATAATATTAAAGAAATTATACATAATTTTCTTTGTTTTTAAGCTGAAAAGAAAAAATCTAATGAAAAAGAAGCTGCAGAACATGGCCAAATATCAAACGACTTTAGTTCAAAGGAATATACATATATATGCAGACATATATATTCAACTTTATCTTAATACAGTTCACTTTTGTTTCTATAACATATTAACTACCAAGCCGGTTTTGACCATTTATGACTGGTGAGGTTAATGCATTTAATTAAAGCTAAGAATTCATTTTCATATCAGAATGTGACTATTCAGTCACATCTTTTGTTCATTTCACATTTTTTTTAGTGTATCTGAAGTTTTTAGTTGTAGCTTCTGAAAGTTAATCCATTAGAGAATGCAGATTGATTGATTATTAAAAGGCAAGGTGGTGGAATACTATAAACTGTATCTTAATGGCCGAGGTTGGGGGTGAAATGGATTTCATACAATGTGTGAAGTTTTTTCTTCCACAAAATTCAGTAGCTCAAATTTTGTTTCAGAACAGGTAATGTGGAGGCTGAAAGCACATGTTTCTGAAAACATGGCAAAGTTTCTGCCCTGAAATAAGCTGAAGAAAATGGTTAGAAATGTTTTTCTGCTAATGTTCTGTCAAAATTAATGTTTGCACCATGTTTTGAAGAGGAAAAACACAACACAAGGTACTAAGATTGTGTTTGCCAAAGTATTCTTTGGTGAAATTTGTATTATACCACCTTTCTTTATTACTGAGAACATAACTCAGTTGACTAGAATTTTGGCCAGACCACTGGATTCCGACTTCTGTTAGACCCAAGATGTAGACATCCTTTTAAAAGCAACCAGTGTGAGACTTCCTCATAGCATGATAAGAAGCAACACACATCCCTGTCTATCTTACAATGGCCTAAAACCTTTTGTTGTTATGTATGTGCTACATGCACAACTTTAAATGTAGCATTAGTGGGACGAATTAGATTCACTGGCTAGTCAAAAAGTGTTATCTATTCAATAATAATGTAAAATGAACAGTAAATAAGCACATTCTAATGTCATTTGATAACTCCTGCTAGTTTTCTCGCTAAGAACTATGGTTTTTGTTGACAAAATAAAATGAAGAAGTCATAGATGGATAATTTTTGATCAAGAAATTGAAGAGAAACTTGTAATTCTTTAGGGTCTGGTTCTAACACACTTATTCATGTTGAATAGTTCCTTAAACTGTCAATAATCTCAGTAGGAGACATAGGCCCCCATTTAATTTTAAAATCAATACCCATGTGCATTTTAAAAGCAATTAGTGAGCGGTAGTTTGTGATTGATTATTAAAAGGTAAGGGAAAATAAAGTAGAAAGTAATTCTTTAAATGACTATCTGAATTTTGTTAAACTCCAGTCTTTACTCATCATAAGACTTTCTTGTTGCATAGGAAAAGAAAAACGTTAAAGTGCTGCTCCTTTGCTGTCTCAGAGAATTAGAAAACTAGGGAATTACTAATGTATATTTATGATGTGAGCTACCGATTTGAGCACAGAATTAAGACTAACATGTCACGAGTTTCTGAGCTATAGAACCATTTACATATGTGATTTACATCTTCAGATTAAGCAGACCTTTTTGGTGAAATTCATTCTCTTTGTAGAAAGCTTGAACATTTGATCTGAATGTGAATAGGCTGTGTAGACATTCAGGTATACAAACTTCTCTAAATCTCTACTTGTTTGTAACTTCAGTTTAGAACTGAAATAGTGGTGTGCGATACAGTCTCTGTGTTCCTGAACTCCTTCCATGTTACTTTTTCCTTCTAATCTATGTAAGATTATCAGTATTATCTTTCTTGTGCTCAGCTGGAGTATTTACACAGCATCGCACAACAACTACACTACTTGTTTCTCTTAGCATATAGGTAAACGCCAACATATATAGGAACCTGTTTTTCTTAATTTTTTCTCAATCTGTAAAATAGGACTGACAGCTGTCTAAAATTCATCTCATATCAGTTATGTAAGCAGACAAGACAGGATCTGAAGGATCTAAAAATAAAATAAATTAGCTTGCCTTTTTTCATGCCTTTACATTTTAAGGAGTTCAGCCTTTACCACTACTTTATCAGTTCAAGTCCTCCACCTTTGAAATAACACTAACCCTACAATTACCTTTCTATACCTTGACTCCTTGTCACACACTATCCTCCCCTCACCTTCCATTATTTGTCTTCAAAACCATGAAACTTTGGCTGCCGGGGATCTGAGTGGAGCAGCAGTCTTTACCACCTCTTTCCTCCCTTCCCAGGAGTTTGATCTGTGCTCAATCTCAGCTCGATACAACACAGTTGTGTAACCTGGGATCAGACTGTGGTGGAGACAACTGTGTGAGAGAGCTGCGATAAGCCTTGTCTAGGGCCTCCTCACCTCCCTTGGGAGGCGCAGTTAAGCTCAGACTGTCACCCTTAGTCTTTCTCTGAGCTATGGTCTGTGTGTTCCTACGCCCGTCCAAGTACCTTGCTGAATTTGTAATTTTGACTTGCTGATTTGACTTCCCAGCTTGATCTCAGACCTACCTTACCACTATGGACTTGCCTGACTATTATTGGGCTGTGTCTGATTGAGGTTGCTGCCTCTAGACATACTATCTTTGCTTAGGCGCTGTGGGACTGCATCCTTCGGTGGTAAGGACACTGCTCCTGCCTGCCTTGTTGTGACCCTTTGCTCCCAGTTGGCCTTCCTTGAGGAGCAGTCCATCCTTGCTGCTCCCTGGCACAACCATGCCTACAGTTCTCCAGCGTGATGCCTTAATTTTCCACTCTGCTGTTGTAAATTCCAACAGCACCTTCACTTCTGGTATCATTTTGTCATTGTTTTGTTGTCATCTTCTTCTCTTTATCTTGCACTTTCCCCCCACGCTAATGCTGCCCTGTATTTCATTGCCCAGTTTGAGATTTACCTGTGACAAGTATGACATAGACATGTTTCATTTCTTCTAGCTGTAGAGCAAGACTCACAAATCTGATTCCAAATCTGAGGATGTATTTAAACACAGAAAAAATGTGTTGGTGCACAATTTTATTCTTTCATAACTTTCTAATGTGAAGTTTTTGTAATCTACATGAATCCAAGTGTGATGAGATTCTTGATGATATTAACAGAGCAATACTAATATCTTCTAATAAGCAAGCTATAGTAATCAGAATTTACGCTACTGGGAATAGCTCTGCAAAGTACTAACTAGCAGAAAATGTGTACAGAAAGCTCAGGTTCATAGCTTTGTGAAAGATTACTTTGCAATATATGACTTCCAAAAATGCTTTAAGTGTGAAGAAAAAGTAGAAAAGTAGAAATCAGCTGCAATGGATAGTTGCAAAGGTGTTTTCTTCTTTTGTTTTTTTGCTTTTTTAACAATATTTGTTTCAAAATTTTGAAGATTCAAGTATTTTTACTGGAAATAGAATAGAAAAAAAAACAAACCACCAACTTGTAAAAGAGAGTACAGCTTTTTCTATAGCTAGTAAGAATTTTGAGTTAGTGTATAACTAGATACTGCCAAGTATCCTAGGCAGATACTTAGCCACATATTTGCTCAAATCCTTAGTGTTTTCTTCATGCATCCAAAAATCAAGGGCTGCAGTGATGAATGCTGCAAAGACTAATTTTTAAGTAGCAGACCCCCTATAGTGCAAATCAAGACCTTAATTAAATGTCTAAACTGCATGAGAGAAATTGCCTCCCTCAGAACTGTGTTTACAGTGCTGGGAGACTGCACAGGCAAAGATGTACATCTTGCCCCGCGAATATTGATTTAATGTAATGTGATTTTAGGAGACACAGATTCAAATTGGAGAACACTCTTCCAGTGGACACTAAAGGTCTGTTGTATAACTAGTATGCTAAGTTATCTTTAAACTTTTTTTTTCAATAGACGTAGTGTTAAAGTTTTAAACAATGAATTAGTAGGTACTTATCTGTGATGTAGAAGATCTGCTGATAATTCTTTGCTTCAGTCTTTACTGCTCAGGCCAGCCCTCAGGAGTCCCAGACTTTACAGGTAACAGAGAAAGTCTGGAGGAAGGAGGACTTTCCCTTGGTTGAGGAGGATCAAGTCAGAGACCAGTTAAGTAAACTGGACATCCACAAGTCCGTGGGTCCCGATGGGATGCACCCACGAGTGCTGAGGGAGCTGGCAGAAGTCATTGCTGGGCCACTCTCCATCATCTTCGAAAGGTCCTGGAGAACAGGTGAGGTGCCTGAGGACTGGAGGAAAACCAATATCACACCAGTCTTCCAAAAGGGCAAGAAGGAAGATCCAGGAAACTACAGGCCAGTTGGCCTCACCTCCATCCCTGGGAAGATGATGGAACAGCTCATTTTGGGCATCATCTCAAAGCATCTGGAGGAAAAGAAGGTTGTCAGAAGTAGCCAACATGGATTCACCAAGGGGAAGTCATGTCTGACTAATCTGATAGCCTTCTACGATGGCACGACTGGACAGATAGATGAGGGGAGGGCAGTGAATGTTGTCTGCCTTGCCTTTAGCAAGGCGTTTGACACTGTCTCCCACAGCATCCTAAAAAACATGTGGGTTGCATGAATGGACAGTGGGGTGGATTGGAAATTGGCTGGCAGATAGAGCTCAGAGGGTTGTGATTAGTGGCACAGAGTCTAGTTGGAGGTCTGTGACNGAGGAGGGACCTCATTAATGCTTACAAATAGTTAAAGGGAGGGTGCCGGGAGATGGGACCAGTGTTTTTTCAGTGGTGCCCAGTGACAGGACAAGAGGTAATGGGCACAAACTGGAACGTAGGAAGTTCCATCTGAACATGAGGAGGAACTTCTTTCTTCGAGGGTGGCAGAGCACTGGAAGAGGCTGCCCAGAGAGGTGGTGGAGTCTCCAGCTCTGGAGACATTCCAAATCTGCCCGGATGCCATCCTGTGCAACCTGCTGTAGGTGAGACTGCTCTGGCAGGGGCGTTGGACTAGATGAGCTCCGGAGTTCCCTTCCAACCCCTGTGATTCTCTGAGTCTGTGATTCTGTGATTACAGAAATTGGATTCTTTCAGGTTGGAAAAAGTGGGATTTTGAAGACTGGAGTCTTGGTTTTAGGATCGGTGTTTTAATTATTTCACCAGAAATTCAATTTATTTCAAAAAAATATAACTCAGAGGCTTGATATACTAAGCCTAGCTTAATTCAGGGTTTCCTTTAGTGTGAAGTAGTTATTCTGAAGTTAGAGAACTGGCAAGATTTTGCTAAGGATTATATTTGGAGTTTTTTGTTAGTTGCAATAGCACCAAATCTCATTAACAGGTCTTGTAATTCGGCAGTTCCTATAGGTTTCAAATATAGAAAATGAATTATCTTCTTTTTTTAAACTCCCCATTCTTCTGCTCTTCTTTCCTTCAGTTCTCCTGCAGACCTTTATTCATAAGCGTTGCAACATGGTATGAAAAGATATTCAGATATGGTCATCTTTCAATTTTCTAATGGAATCCTTGACCTCCTGCCATTACAATTATAAATTGAATGAAATGGTTATGATTAATTGTAACTGGTCATAGTTTTTGAAATATAGTTAACTATCTAACGAATTATGCAGGCAATGTGTTGCTGTTCATCCTAAATGGAAGGAACAGTATGCAGAGATTAACACTAAAGCAAGCTCAGTACATTAGTGATCTGATTATACTGCTTGCGGTATGAACTGATAGGTTGTGATTATACTATAAACCTCTTCTAAATGGTGTATCTATTACTTCACTCACTTTAGTGTTGTAAATAGAAATACTTTCTTTAAAGAGTGAAATGACTTGAATTCTGATTCAATGATTTCCCATAGAAGATAAAAACAGGAAATGTGATCTGTTAAGGCATTTATGACATTACATATTCACTGTCAGTTTTTTTTGTCCAGCTCGAGGAATCCCAGTTCACTTTCTTGCATGTATTATACCAATCTGAAAGATCAATGTGATTCACAAAAGTGGGATTTTTCTATTTCATAGCTTACTGATATTAGCAAATACGAAAAATAGGAAAATATGCTAGGGCAACTTCCATTACTAATACATTTAATAGTGTGGCAGTATGCTTCAAAACATCTAATTTCTATTCACTTAGCTGATGGTTAATATGTTAACACAGATTACTTTTGGTGCTTTTCCTATTTGACTTATGCTGAAATTGCTTGAAGGAAAAAAATGATAAGCAGAGAAAGGTAATTAAATATACAGAATAAAGGTGATTTTTAAAATATATTTATCTATGTCCTTTTAATGTGTTTATTATTTTTAAATCATGATTTATATTCTCCTTATTTGATCATTTTGCAAGTCCAATTGATCTAACCAAAGTATAAATTTGTTTCTTTGCCACTTCTTTATAGAATTGTAGGAAATAACCCATAGAAGCAATTTGTGTTCCACAGATGAAGGTCAAGAAATGCAGCAGAAGAATAAGTGCTAAATTTAGATTGTTACCTACAAGATGTATCATTTTATGACCACATAGAGAAATTTGGGATTCTATATGTGGTTTTATTTGTTTTTTAATGATCTTAATGAATGAAAGAGGACATTCTTTGGCCTTCAGCTTTTTTGCTTTTTTTCCTAATTTGACATTCATTTAAAATATTCTCCAAACAGCTTAGAAGGTGCCTACAATCCAAAAGGGGACAAATGGAAGTTTTTAGAAGATTAGGACTTCAGTATATTTTTTTCTCGTAGAACAAACAGTGGTATTGAAATTTGAATGAACCTTTTTCATTAGTTCTGCTAATAAAATGTGCAGGAGAGGGGAAAAAAAAGAGGTGGAATTTTTTTCCAAAGTCAGGAAGTGTTGAAGTAATGTCAAGATGGTGAGAAGCTGCAGTTCCTGAATCATCTTCCTCATGCTGGTTGCAGGAATGATGTAAAATTGTCTTTATCTCACTTATATTCAGGGACATTGTTATTAGTTTTCCTACCTAAAATGTCTGCTTTTTAGGCTTGTGTGAAGAAGCATCTATGGCCTGAGGTCCTACTCCCGTTGCTGGCAGTTAGACCCCCATACACACACGCGCATACAGAATAAGGGAGTCCCTCACCCAGGAAAAGAGTAAAAAATGGTGTTTAATCACGAGACAAGCCAGACTGTACTGATAGGATGTACTGATCAGCAGCTGGGCCCTTTTATCTCTTTAGCTATTTTCTTGTGGTTGTTCCTACCCAAACCACCATAATCCCTTCTATGTCCCAATTTTCATTCCTCTCCTGAATACCCGATAATGTCTTGTGCAGTTCCCAAATGCTCTGCCTCTGAACCCCATGATGAGGCCCATACACTTTAGGGAGGGACCCCCCTCAGTGTGTGAGATGCCCTGGAGAGCTGCCACAGCTGACTCCTGGTGTGGGGTGTTCCATGGCTCCTGGGGCTGAGGATCACCTGGAACAGCCCTGGGGTGACCTAGGGTGCAGGTTGCCTCTCTGAGTGGGGTATTCAGGCACCCCTGCCTGCCTTGGGGCCTCTGGTCTCCTTTGTGTTCATGGAAATGAGCCAAATCACCTAACCTTTCACTGTGTACCTGTCAATAACAAGCCTAGTCAGCATAATCACAAACTGATGACCTGGTGAAATCAATGATCAAAGTTGGGGTTACAGGAAACCCTATTTAACACGAGCTTAGTTACACAAAAACTTAAAATGTCCTTACTGGTTGAAATTAAAGGTCAATTCAGCTTAATAATTCTAGTGTGTTATCATCAAATTCAGTAAACAATAAAAATGTAAGAAATAATATAAAAATATAATACAAACATAGTATGTCTTCCTTAGTGGTTTTGGGACAACCAGAGGTTGCACCTGGACAGTGATATCAGTGGATGTTGTTTGCCCGGACTTTAGTAAAGCCTTTGACACCATTTCTCTGAGCATTCTCCTGGAGAAACTGGTTGCTTATGGCTTGGATGGGTGTACTCTTTGCTGGGTCAAAAACTTGGCTGGAAGGCCGGGCCCAAAGAGTGGTGGTGAATGGAGTTAAATCCAGTTGGTGACTGGTCACAAGTGGTGTTCCCCAGGGCTCAGTATTGNCTCTTCCCATAAGAAGTGATAGGACAAGAAGAAACGGCTTCAAGTTTTAAACTTGCTACCCACTCATTTCACTGGACACCCCATAGCTTTTATAGACAGCTGTCATATTTCCCCGCATTTACAGCTTTGCCAGGCTAGGCTGAGTAACTCTAGTTCTGCACCGTCTTTCTTAACACTTCTGACCATTCTTACTACCCATATTTAATTTGTCTTTCCCTTTTGTTGAGTGAGAACTGAACTACACAAAATATTGCATGAGTGAGTGCATTGAGGGTTGATGCACTGGTTTAATGATGTTTTCTGTTTTATGTCTCTGCTTTGACCAGGTCAAGAGAGTAATTTGGTCTCTGTGCCAGTTTTACAACAGCTATGTTTTAAGGCAATCACCAGGGGAATCTGATACAACATGTTTCCTCGTGGTAGCACAGATAATGGAACTGACATTCACCAATTTATTTCATATATGTCATAGATCAAGTAGATAAAGTTCACAATTGCCTTCTTACAGTTATGTGTTCATATATTAGATAGCTGGAACTCTTTTGTCTATACGTATTATGAATAGTAGCAGACTCAGTGACAACTGACAGCACTGCCTTTAAATCCCTAAATTTCTAGGAGAAAACGATTCAACTTCTCTTGAATTTTGTCTCCATTAGAGTAGTGGACAGGCCTTCACAATGAATATTTTTGTATATTTTGTACTTTATTCTGTATTGTTATTTGTAATATACAGCATATATATCACACAATATTCTGCATAGAGTTAATATTTTAAATATACATATTGTATTATATTAACATACAGCTATAATTATACATATTAATGTATATACAAGTATACGTTTTTTAACATTTTGAAGTTGACATGTCTGACTGTAACACACATTATAAAAAGATACATTTTTAATAATAAACCAAAATCCAGATGCGTCAGTTTTTCAGAGATGCAGTGGCTTTGTTTAATCAGTTTACAAGGGTCTGTACTAAGCAGCAGTTACTATGGAAACCTGAGAAGATTGGAACTCAAATAAATGTGTTGCTTAATAGTATGATGCTGAAGACTGATATTCAAAGTGACAAACCTGGTATCTAGTGATCAAGAGAACCATCTAAATTAAAGAAAAAGCAACTGGAAAAAAAAAGTCTTCTCTTCCTGCTCTCTCCCTCCCCCCAGAAAAGCAGAAGGACTAAAGGAATAAATGAAAAGCAGAGTCTTACAGGGAGGAATAATATTGTGCTCTCAGTAAAGAAAAGCAAATTGCTAACAATATCCCATAGGATATTTGGACATTAGGTACCTGTGAGAAAGGAAATGTTCAGCATGCAAAATGTGGACTGAGTTCTTGGAGAAGAGTCGCAATGATGGTATGGTATGAAGGGAGAAAGACTGTAATGTGTCTATATGTTGACTACCAGAGATACTAAAAGAACTTGTCTTTTGGTGCCAGATGTTCACTAATGGCACTTGACTCTATGGCTCTATTTCAGTTGACATTGAGTATGCAGCTGCTTGATTTCTTTCATGATTAGCTAAGGCTAAGGTTTAAAGGGGACTATCTGTCTGAAACACCATCCAGATAGAAAGAAATAGTGATGGCAGGTTGCAGTGAATGCACACGGCAATTTGAAGAAGTGACACAGGCTCACTTGACTGAAGGAGCAGAATGATATTATTACCTGCATGTGGCATCTAGGACTCTTTTACGCCTTTCATTACTTTGTGTGCCTGAACAGCTCTGTTGCAATATGTAAAAAGGTGTAATTTTAAAATAAAACAAAACAAAACTAAAGCAACCTGATATTTTATTCCTTTATCTAGTAAGATTCTGGAGGTTTGAGCTTCCAAAGCATTTTCATTTTCTGTTGCTCTTATTTCTTTAGAAAGAAATAAATAATGTTGCCAACTTTCTCCTGTGTAGGACAAACTCTCTTTGAATAGCAAAAAAAAAAATGAAACTGCTTTAATTCTTCTACCTCTAAAGGAAAATGTTGGGGATTCTGCTTTCCTAAGCCATAAATGTCAGAAAGCTCCTAGGAAAATTTGAGAGGATTATCTAGTGTGTGTAAAAAGTTTCCAAAGCCACACAAGTTTGATAATAATTTCATAAAGAGATTTAACCCTTATGATCCCAGGTACAAGGCACTGTTTCAGAATTGTTCAGTTTATAATCCAGTTGAAGTAGATCTTCAGCATCCTTTGGCACTTGAATTCTTTTTTCTGTTGATACTCTTGCAGCTATTCAATGAGATAACCTTTTTGTATTGGACTAATGGATTTCTGCCTGGGGCATTGTTTTAATATTATTTAGGGTCTAAACATTAAGACATAATTGCTTTATTCTGATCCTTCACCAGAAATGATCTCTCTCTCTTTTTCTTCTCTTTTTTATTATGTCAAATCATTCCAGCTGGGAATGCAAATGGTGTTCCAAAGTTAAAAAGAAAACAGATTCAGATAAGTAAACAGGAAAAGACATTTTTATAGCTTATGATTTTGATGTTAGCTCATCATTTCATTGCAAATAACCCTGGAATTGTTTTTGTGAATAATAGAGTGAGGAATGTTAGAAAGAAGAATCCTGCATACTGATCTCAATATGGCATTTCAAATCTGTAAAGATGACTCCTTAAAGACTGTCTTGTTTGACAGATGAGGGATATAGTTTAGGAAAATTTCACCCCTCAATTGTGTATGAAATTAAATTTACATTCAAATTAATCTGCACAGGTACTGTATCCATTATCTGCCATCATTATCCATTTAGCCTTCTTGTAACTTTGACATGAGAAACAGTCCTACTTTGTAATTCATCATTGTTGGGACAAAATCTGCAGCTTTGTCCTCCATCTGTATCAAACTTGAAAGCTGAAGATCTAATCCCTTGGGGTTCCATTTTACCATATTTTGTAGTTTCTTTATCTTTTAAATGTCTATTTCCATATCATTTCACCTAAACAAGCTAGGATTTAAGGTGGCAATCTGCCAAAAAGTCACAGCAAGAACTGATTTATACACACGGTAGACCTCGTCCAGTATATTTAACATTTTTATTATTCTGCCCTACTGTGACAAAAAAACAACATATGTTTTATTGTATCTTGTAATCCACCTTCGATGGCTCACTATCCACCCATTATTAAAACTTCCTATTTTTGTCTGTTATAAATAGCAAGTAAGAGGGCAAATGCACGAATGTGAAAAGAAAAAAAGGATATTCCTTATAAAACTGATCCCTTATCACCTCACAGGACATTTTCACTTATATGCCTGGTTTGTGACAACATAAGTCAAATCACTGCAGAAATAATGACGAGATAATTCCCATTGCTTGGAATTTACTAATTCAGCTAAACTTGACAACTTTTTGCTTCTGTATATCTTATTCTGACCCTCTAGCTTTTATTCTTGGTTATGCTTTGTTCTGATCATAGGGTCAGGGTGTCCATCAACACTGTTAAATACTTTTAGTAATAAATCTAAACAACGGGAAGGATTCTTTTTTGGTCCTGTTGCAAACATTCCTTTCTAAAACATGTGAACTGAAGACGCTGCATATGTTGCTGAAATGAGTCAAACGTCATGTTATTAGGCTGTTAATGACATAATGTTTCTTATTAGAGTGAGATAACATTTCTTAAATAATATTTTTGTGATTAATTTTGTTCTTGAACTGTACTGACTTTTAGCAAACTTCTACCACGTGTGTCATCAAAGTAACGTTCTTAGACACTGACCAATACAGAAATCAAAACTTTTACTTCTTAAGATGATGAGCTAAAGAATGATTCTCTCAATTCTTCGTCTATTTCTTTGAATAAACTCAAAAAATCCGTTTACCTGAACCAATAGAAACAATTTAAAATCACACGAATTCACAGGAAAGGAAAATTTCTCTTAAAAAAAAAAAAAAAGAAAAAAGAACATTGATATTTTTTAAATTTATTTTAATAAAAACAATACTTTTTGGTCAGTAAATGTGAAATAACAGGACTATGAGGATATTTAAATATCTGAAAACAGAGCAAGGTCATTATAACTGTTTTACATAAAATAACAACGTGATCCAATGGAATGGTTAATATGATTATAGAAAACAAATATTTTTAGGATGGACTACAATAAGTAGGACAAAGTAAAACAAAAATAAAAATTATGAAGGAATAAAACAGTATTCACATTTCATATATTTTGAAACTACAAAAGTACCTAAGTGAAATAAGGGGAGGAAGAGTGGCCTTCATTTTAGGAAGAAAAAAGAGCAAAAATCTAGACTCATGATAAACCTGCCATGAGGTTCTTGATATCAAATTTAACAGAGAATGTAATTTTAAAATATAACCCAAAATATATTTACAGATACTTTTTCAAAAGCACTGAAAAAGAACAAGAATTTTTGCAAGTAATCTGTCCAGAGAAGAGAATTGACTTCTGCAGAATACAGGTTAATTTTCAAATATCTTAAGCAGCATGCAAGAGAGTTGATTAAAAAAAAAA
>VYXH01006480.1:141080-219522 GCA_013397275.1 Burhinus bistriatus
AAAAAAAGGCAGATCCTGAACCTACTAGTTAAACTAAAACAACTTTTCAAAACAAAAGGAAAAAAAACATCTTGAGAAGAAATGAAATGTATATGTGTAACATAGCAAGAAAAAACACCTTACCAACCCACACAATTTCAATAAAGTTAGAAAATAAATATACAAAACTTTTAATGACTAAAACACAATATAAAAGCTGGAGTTCAACTGAAAATTGTTCATCTAAGATAGTTTTGTTTTTTCATACTTTTAAAATGATCAATGGAAATTTCATATCATAAACTTCCATGAGTTTCCATTCATACAGAAATTTTCTAGCCATTTATTGTGAAGGCAGAATGTGAAATATTTTACTGGAAAATTTCACAAGTGTCAATCCCAGATCAGCAGGATTGTACAGAAAGGCAAGGATCCCTTGGAATAGATCTACTTCTGCGGTATAGGTTCGCAGATGAAATAATGCAACTGCAGGTCTCCAGGGGTAATCTTTTATTGGTCCCCCTGATCTTGTTATGACATTATGGATGAGAAATCATATCTTACAAAAAAAAAGGGATTATGCTGCTCAATGTATGAATGAGCAAAACAGGATTGAAGTCCACTCACCTGTATAAAGAAAAATTTTGAAAATAAATATTAGAAAATTTATTATACCAAATGAATTATCCAACATGACGCTGTACATGCAGCATTCAAAATTTTGCCACTTATGGTAGCCTGTACTCAGTGAGATACTAAAGTTAATTTTAACTTATAGTTGTGCATTTTCCAATTTCCACATTCATGCATCTGCAAGAATTAAAACATTATGCATCTTCTAAAACAGATATCACAGAAAATTTTATATAAGTAGTAAATGCATTTTAAATAATATTATATACTATATACTTTATAAAATATATTATCAAACCATCTTCTTGAGAACGAAGAACAGGAACATTTTGATACTGAGAATTTGTATTCCTGTTCACATTGTCACCAGATTCAGCAGTGCTTACCTAGAGCTAGTTTTAACATTTCATTTTTATTGAGAATTAGATAGTTTTATACTGATCAATTAAGCTTTTAAAATAATAATTAAAATTTAAAGGTGCTGCAGATAAGCCATATTTAAGCATTCTATCTGTATTCATATTCTTCAATACAATTATATTTAATTTCAACTTTCCTTTTAAAAAGATCATGGTAGTTATTTTGCAGGTGTGAAATATGATCTCCCAGTCACACCAACAGTAAGAACTGCTAAAGGCTTTTTAATATTCACATATCTAATTCTTGGGTGCATTTGGAGATATATCTTGCAGATTTACAACCAGGACCTCAAAATACAGTTCTAAGCAAACAAGTAAAATTTCATTCCTACGTGGAATGCAAATGAATATGGCTGAGCCCACACTGAAGCTCATTCATATACATCCAATTGCAGTGGTATAGCCCAGGCGTTTACTCCCCAGCACACTTCTCTTGCATGTTTTCTCCACGAATAGACTCAGCAATGACTCCCTGTGCCAAGGACATTCGCACAGGAATTTCAACACAGCAATGACCAAATCAGTCTCTGTATTGTACAGATAAGAAATATGAAAATACCATGTCCAATTTCACTTGAGACATTTTAATGTCTCTAATAAAATCATTAGATTTATCACACACACTGTTTCTAGAGTAAATTTTTTTTGTTGTAGGTTTTGATACCACAGGAGGAAGCAACTATCTTTATTCTGTTAGATGCTTATCCTTCTTTACAACACTTCTTTCTGTTTTCTCACATTTATTTTAACACTCAGTTAATGCTTAATTTTTAATAAGTCATTACTTAATTCAATGACTGTCTGACACGCATATAACATAGGTAAGCATGGGATTTCTGTTCCTCCAATTGTCTCTTCTCACTAAAGCTAGATTTTCTCAGAAATAAATGGATTACATGACTTTATCTGAAGAAGTATTTACTTTCTTAAAAAAGATAATAAAAATATCAATCATGAAATCAAGGAATCAAATTATCAAGAAAGTTAAAATATTACCATAAAAAATACAAGTATGTGCAAACTCACATCTAGTCTGATTCTCAAAATAAGTTGAAAATCTTTGTGTAACTTATCAAATTCTGAAAAAGGTGCTTTTCACTCTTTTTTTTTTTTAACTATCTTCATGAGAGGTTGATGAAGTTCAGATTTTCTATTTATATATGGAAAAATCCGTGAGAAACCAAATTGATTTTACTTAAAATTTTATTTTGATGCTTTTAAATAGATATTGGTCACCACATCTTTGGATAACAGTAGCTGTCCAACAGTAGTCTAAGTAGCTTTGTAATTTACAGGTAATTGCATTTCTAGTATTAGAAAAAGTCTTAATCCCAATTCAGTCTAGCAAACGGAACTTAGATGTACGTAACAGTGAACAGTGAGAGCACTGCCTTCCAAAGAGCAAAAGGTCACAGGAGAAATACACTGTATTTTATTTTGGTCTTACTAAAACAAAATTCACTGATTTTAGCGCTGGGTACATTAATTTTGTACAAGGTAGCAAAATGATCAGTAATATACCATAGTGGTGGATCTGGATACTATGGACACTGCAAGCACTTTCAGGGTAATAGCTATGAGAGAACGAGTGCCGCTGAGCCATGTATGATCCATTTGTGGTGTGGGAAGAGCATAACTTCTGTGGAACAATGTGACTTAGCACAGATCAGCCCTTGAGTACAAATTCTGGTTGGGGGCTGCTCAGAAGAACTGTGTCCTAGGAGCGGTCAGCTTATCTACCTTCCTTCAGCAAAGGCTAGAAATAGTATTATTATTATACAAATACACAATGGAAAAAAACTGTGAGGGAAAAAAGTGTTAGTGTTGCTGGAAGACTAAAGGAGAACAAAGAAGAATTAATATAAACTGAAATGGAAGGTGGAAATGAAAAGTTTTGAATCATATTTGAAAGCAATGAACCCTGCCAGGAGCCATAAGCTTTAAAAATAAAACAAAACCAAGAAAGCCGCTGAAAAATCTTAAATAACATTTATATAGACCTTCTTCATCCTATAAAAGAGACCAATCTAGTTTTCTGTGACAGCAAATGACCAGAGTTGATGACGCTGGAGGATTTTTATAATCCTTTGTTTTCCTGTAGCTATGTACCTCTATGTAATGAGTGTCTAAATCACATACTTTGAATGTGTTAAGTTACTCAAAAGAGGAAAAGTTGGTGAGAATGAAACGTGAGATGTGCTGTGAGAAGATCCAGAAGGGCTGACTTGCTGGTTTGCCTCTCCTTTACAGTGCACATGAAAATTTAAGTGCCTGTGTACAATACAGTAAGAAGTAAGCCATTGGAATGATCGTTCTCCAAGATCTCTTTAGGAATAACAAAGAAAAATCATAGAAAAATGCTGAAGACAAGGACATACTTTCAATCACACTATGTTCTAGTACTTTTATGCCTCTGTTGAGAGAAGATTCACCACGCTGAATCCTCTGAAGTAGGCATCTGTGCTGTTCCTTTGATGAACTAAGCTGTCTCTCCATTTTTCAAAAGCAGTAGATTTGAGCCTCTGACCTGAAAGTGCAAGAGACAAACCCTGGGATTCAGTTGTTTAAATATAAGCATCTTTTGCCATTTGAGTTATCTCACCAGCTCCTCAGCTACTTCTCCAGAAGGGTATGCATCTCCTATAAAGCTTGTGACATACCAGACAGAGGTATGTGAATAGCTCAGATAGCCTGGAGCATCTCCAAGGGCTCTAGATGCCTACTTTAGGCACCTGAAATCCCATACATAGAATTTCCTACCCTGTCCATGGAAGTTTAAGCCACAACCTCTCAACTCTAGTAACATGCCCTTGAAATCAATTTAGAACATGAACAGCAAGAGCAGGGATGCTTCCACAGAGAAAATGAGAGAGAATGGAGTATGACCACAGCATGGGAAGGGCAGTGACTACCCCGAGGACCTGAACCAGGCTTTGCACACAAAGAAATTGGGTTTGATTATACCACCAATGGAGGCATGGCTCTGGAGTTTTAAGGCATTCGGTGGAGGAAGAGAGAATTAAATTATGCTTCTAGTGCAGTTCAGGAAGAGAAAAAACATTAATGTAAAGATGAGAGTAATTGTTTTAGAATGGACAGAAACTTCTCCAAGCCAGGCAATTCTCCTTTCGCTGCAAGTTGATGGATCTGGTTGTAATGCACCCAGCTGAAAAGAGCATTTTACATTTCACATAGTTAGGGAGAATGACAAAAGAGCAGCAACTAACTGTGAAGAGATTCATATGTTTCACCTGTGAATAGCAAGGTATTCTCAACATTATTTCGTGAAGTATCATTATTTTTATTTTGAAGATAGGAATGCAGCAGTGCATAAAGGTTAAGGCCAACTTTTAAAACTTAGTGCATCGCTATCCACTTGGGCCATTGAAGGTCACATGAGGAGTCACTGACAGAACCAGGAGTGATGCCTGGGTCTCCTAAATTCCAGTCGTGTCCTGCAGCCACTGGTTCACATTTCATTTTTTATACTATTTAAATGATCATGTAAGCTGTAGTTTGCCTTTTATGTTTATTGTCTTTCCTTTTTTTTTCCTCTCTCACACAGACACACAAACTTTAAAAAGCACACAGTATTTATACATTTATATATACATTTCAATATATACATTTACAGTAGTTCTTATATTATCAGAAGAGCAAGTTGAGATAAGCTGTTACTGCAAACAATATTTAAGTACTATGGAGATGGTTCTTACATCACACTAGGAATAAAAAATTCCTGAACTTATGAAATCTCACTAGCAGGATGATCATTAAGCACAAAACATACAGTCTTTTAGGTATTGATATTGTCACAGTCACTATGGAAACTAGTCATTCGGGTAGAACTGCAAAAACAATAGTGATAACAATCTAATTTAAATATTTTTTTTAATTTAACAGTGAAGACAATTGTGGTGTTGAAAGTAATGTGTCAAGTGAGTATAGAATTAGCCAGCACCAGCACTTCTGTGTTTGCTAAAATATTTGAATGAGAGGAAGTTCAAATGGCAAGGAAGGAACATAGTAAGATTAAATATAGTTCTTTTTTTTTTTCTCTCTCTCTCTCGAATGTAAAAGGATAGTGAAGAAGAAATGTGTTCAAAAATAGCTCAAAAGAAGTGTGACATGAATATTTTCTTCCTGAATGAGGCATGACAAGATAATGGAGCTAGAATACCATCAAGCCCAGGATTCACTGTCAACTACAGCTTATTGTATCTTACAAAATTTCACTTTGCTGTGACTGTAGGGAATAAGTTTGCCTGATCTGATGACAACACAGAGAACTTTGCAGATAGCACAGCAAAAAACCACTCCTCTTTTACTGACAATATATGAAAACATAGATGGGAACTAAATAAACCAAATTTTGGCTTCTCTGTTATTCACAAGGGGATAGCTTTTCAAAGCAAAATGGTATTTATGGGGATTTTTTGTTGATTTCCACAATAGCTTGATATACTAATGTTAAACTGCCTTTAACATTCTAAGGTAATTGGGAGTTTCTCAATTTTGATCTTTTAGTGTTGGATTTGCACATGTCTGGATTCCTTGTTAATACCACTGTGAACCAGTTCACACATGGGTAGGCAATCACATTTGAAAAGAGTACCAGCAAATTAAGAAAAGCCCACTAGAATTGACTTTCTGATGATGATGCCATAAACCCATTGTCTTCTACCCCGGACTGGATGACTCTCAGGCCATTGCTTGCTAACACTGTACATTGGGGAATGACAGATCTGTAAAAGTACTGTTATGTTTTTCATAGATCTGTTAGGGAAGATCAGCCGCTGTACTTGAGATTAGCCACTGCCCCAGGGAACAGCCTTCTAAGAACTGCCATGGGACACCATGATTCATGCCGCCATTTGTATCTCAGAACTGTAAGAACAATTTATTATTTTCATTTTCCTTCTGTGTATCAACAGTGGAAGTGGTATCAAATACCAATGGCACAGGTATACCAGGGCTATATTTGGCAGAAGAAAACATTTTTGTTCAGTATGGACCATAGCAGCAAGCACGCAGACATGGAATCAAAAAAGGCTTGGGTGGTATGCTAAGAATTCTCATAATGATTATAGTGAATAGCCAGGCGTGGTATGCAGTGGCAGGTTCCTGAAAAGTCTGATGACTTGTTGGAGAACTCAATCTTCCAACAATGTGTAGAGGAGGGAATAGAAGACTGGGGAGGCAACACTGACGGAGACTCTATAGGAGAAGTGTCAAAGTGCAAAACAAAAGTCCCAAGTAACATTGAGATGCAGGTACGTGGAAGAGCCAATACTTTTATTTCTACTACAGAGCTGCCGGTTAGTTCAGGACTGAAAAGATCAAAATTACCTTAAAAATTATACTTAACATTAATCAGGTACCCAGCCTGCGCTTTACCACTGGATGGTGAAAGTTTATGTGGTAAAAATGGGCTTTGTTCATGTAGACCATGTCTACATTATTAAATAAAATATTCAAGGACCATTCTCTTTCCTTGAGACCAAGTCACACGGCATGGCTTGTGTGCACACAGCTAAACACTCTCACTGTGTGGAGTAGGGAGTCTGCATCCACATAGTCAACTGGAGACGGTCCCTGGCATGTGCTTCCTCCTGAGCCATGCCTGGATAACACCCAGAAAAGTTAGCTGGCCCAATCCAAAAGAGGACAGGGAATGTGCTAACAATTTCACAGTATAAATGACTGTAGGTCACTGCTCAGATGCATGCCCCGATCTGTTTCATTAACTAGTATAGCCATAGCAATGAAAAGAGAATGTAGTTTAGGATTAGTTTTCAATCAAGATTTGATCTGGCAGAATCAAACACATTTGGACCTTATAGTCTATTTGAAACGGATGCAAGCTCCAAACTTGGCTCACTGAAACTGGTGAACCAGTTTCTTTAAGAGTGCTGTAGTTATCAACAGCAAGGCAGTTTTCAGTTCTCTCCAATGCCTGCTAGCAAATATAATATTGATTTATAGTGATATGTTGCTGTCTATTTTGCGAATATAATGCACAACTCTCATGACGCTTGGGCAAATTCAGATTTTTCTCTCTGACCAGAGAGAACTATGGCTCACTCTGCAGTATTAAACAAGTTTCCAGTACAATACATGTCACAGCTTAGTAAATCAGTATGCTAGGCATTGTAAATGTCCTGGTGGCAGCGAAAGATTTCACTTGTTTATTTTCTCTTCCATGCTCTTCATGTGACTGTTAATACTCAGACAAATTGCTCATCCAGCAGCAGACATACTCCCGAATTAGAACCAGACAGAGTCCGCAATCACTCAATACAGTGCAAAACCTCTGATTGTTTTGCTTCCTTTCTAAAAAGGCCTCATCTGTCGCAAACCTGGCCAATTCCACGTATTCCCACTGGGAGCAATTAAGACATTTCATCATCAAAGTTTGACTTCTTTGGAACTGGGTTTAGTGGGATGATACTAAGCTCCCAAATCTTCTTGAAAGAGTTTTGTGGCATACAGAACATTAGTTTGTTATATTTGGCTGTTTGCTACTCAGCAGCTGCAGCTGTTTGCTATGGTGTTCATTACTGTCAGTTCTGATTCCTCTTTTCATGTTCATCACATTGTCTATGAGTGTCCACCAAATTTGGCCTAGCAGAGTGCATATTAGTATTCTGGTGGTCCAAGCTCTCCAGGTGATGAATACTAAAATACTAATCCTGTAGATCTGACAAGCCTTTTCCAATGTGACCCTCAGGACTACAAGATTGAAAGCATAGCATGATTTAGAACAGTAAATTCTTGTGTACAAATATTGTACAAATGATGAAAAGCATGGATTATGACCATGCCTTAGGTGATGCAGTATCTTCTTTCACAGAGTTACTGTTTGTTGTAAATATCAGTAATAGATTATTTTCTGTTTCCATCTAAAATTACACTGCATCGTTACTATAAATGAGCGAAAACCTAATAACTCCAGGTGAAAAAAGCTGCCTTGAGTCTGAAGCACTAAAGCAGCTTTAATAACCACCACATTATAATAATACACAGGCAGGATGTAGGTTTTTTATATGATAGTAGTGTGCTAAAGGAGAAACATTCACAATAGTCTGTCCCTGGAGAAGTCATTATCAGGTATCAAAAAAATCCAAACCTAACAGTGACAATCCCATAGCTACAGTTGCTGCTCTTTAAAACTTCTTAAAGAATGGAGTAAATGTTTAAAATGAAAGATTCTGTCCAATTCCTTTGCAGGCATGAAAGGTAGGAGCATCACTTGACAGGTAATCTTTCTCTAAAGGTTATGAAGACATAGAGTGTTTGTCCATATCCGAGGAAATTTAGTGAGATGACACAGGGTCAGATGAGAGTCATGGTACAAGTTGACCAGAACATTCAAAAATTGTCCAAATTATTTATATTTTCCTGACAGTTGAGCTCTGGTATCTACTCCAAACAGCTCAAGAGGATGTAAAAAAGTGAAATTAAACCTCTTTAGCTTGTTGATTGTGTTGAAAACAAATAAGACTGGTGACAGGGGCTGTGTGACTAGTATGGGAGGAGGAAGAATGGTTTCCAAGGGTAGATGTGAGATGATGGGCCAGTATATAACGGCAGTGATTTCAAAACAGCATTTCATTGCAAATACGAACAGAGACCTTTTAAAGAATAACCCCAAATTACAGTTAAGGAGGGCTTGCTAGGATGCTTACAAAACAGAAATGCTATGTGACATAACTTAAAGGAAATTCTGAATGTTAGCAGGTCGGAGTTTGATTGTGCCTGTAGAACTTCTTATAACAGAACTTCTTAGAGCAGAAGTTATGAGAACATAGATACGACCAACATAAATCAGAACAGAAGTATATTTTGAAAGGATCTTGCCACCAAAAGCAGCTAATAGCAGACACACATTGATATTAATTATTTCATATACTAGCAATATGCAGAAGATTTATCTTCTGTGAACTCATCCAGTTTCGATGTACCTCATATGAACTTTTACCATACACTACACCTTCAGTCAAGGAGCTCCATAGTTTATTGATATAGTAAGAACCATTTCTATTTGACTCTTTCAGATCTTGATTCTTACTAACTTTGTCTGATGCCTCCTGGGTTTCATCTGAAAAGAGTGAGCAATCAATCCCAAACCATCCTCTTCATGTCATTTGTGATTTTATATACTTCTGTCATATGTGTCATATTTTCACTAGCATATCATAAATATGTTTTCTATCACATCTCCACCTAAATTCCAATAAGGAGTACTACTCTCTGCTGGAGCAGTTCCATGCCTTTGTTCCCCTTCATAACCTGCCCATGAATCTATTTTGGTTCTTTCCCCATTCAGCCACGTTTTACTATTCAGTAATAGGGTTGTTAGAATAGGTAGACTTTATGTTTAAAATCCTGGTCTCAGTATAAGTGAAATTCTCAGTACAGTTCCTTCAATAAAGCGTTTTGCCTGAATGAACAGCAGAATTTGATTTTGAAGTGTTTGGAGAAGGAAATTAATTTCTATTTAGTAAAGAAAAAACATGGAAAATGGAACCATGATTTTTTTTTCTATGCTAGTAACATCTGCTTGATTCTGTTGTACATATCATTAAAGGCTAATAAAAAAATTAATTGGTCTTATCAAAACATAAAGGAAGTGTGTTTATATCATTTATGCTTACTAGGGTAAAGCTTAAAAATTAACCATCTTGCTTTCATAGCACTAATTTTGATCCAGTGCACACTATTTGAATCATATATGATATTTTTAATATGAAATTCAGCATTTTTTATACAGAAATTAAAGTCAAAATAGTACAAGGGTTCATACTGAGATGAATATTAGGTATATTTGCTTTTTAAGGATAACCATTTTCCTTCTCCCTCCCTCTGTTTTAAGGAACAGCCCATATTTCATCTGTGTGTCACGTGAGTAAGGGAAAGGTTGAAACAGATAACACGCACACAAAGACATTCTTTTAGGGGATGAAATCTTGCTGAGGAGACTTAACCTTTGACTCTTCTGACAGTTTTCTCAGGAGCAAATTTCATATTTCCCCATTCTATACCAAAAACAAGGGCTGTTGTCAACTCAGATCAGTTCATCACTCTGGTTCACTACGGGGCAAGTAATTTTACCGACATGGAGGAGATGGTGTAGAGATATGAATGGGCAATAGGGGTTAGCAGAATCATAGAATCATAAAATCACACAGATTGGAAGAGACCTTCAAGAGCATCCAGTCCAACCATAAACCTAAGACTGCCAAAACCACCACTAAACCATGTCCCTCAGCATCATGTCTACCTATCTTTTAAATAACTCCTGTGATGAGTATTCCACCACTTCCCTGGGCAGCCTGTTCCGATGTTTGATGACCCTTTCTGTGAAGAAATTTTTCCTAATGTCTAATCTAAACCTCCCCTGGTGCAACTTGAGGCCATTTCCTCTTGTCCTACAGCTTGTTACTTGGGAGAAGGGATTGACCCCCACCTCTCTACAACCTCCTCTCAGGTAGCTGTAGAGAGCAATAAGGTGTCCCCTCAACCTCCTTTTCTCCAGACTAAACAACCCCAGTTCCCTCAGCCGCTCCTCATAAGACTTCTTCTCTAGACCCCTCACCAGCTTCATTGCCCTTCTCTGGACACAGTCTAGCACCTCGATGTCTCTCTTGTGGTGAGGGGAAAGAAAACCAATGTAAGGCAGCTTTCTAGATGAGAGAAACATATGAGAAATCACAGCCCTAGAAACTAAACACAAGGCTCAAAAAAGAGAAAAATGTTTTCATTTCAGGTTGTCTTGAGACTGGAGTGAATTCCACAATTGAAATAAACATTTTGAATGTTCAAGACTTTTTATGTAAAACTGGGAAGCAAATCAAAGCTTCTGTTTTTTGCATTTGCAAGCTGGATATGTGAGTGCTAAACACAGCAAGAAACTAAACATATTTCATGGGGTACACAGACTAAATGATTGCCATATATTGCCACTAATAAGTTTTACTTCAAAGGACCTCTGAGTACTATTTACAGGACGGAGTTTTGAAACAAAGCGATCATCAGTGTCTTGAATTTCTCCCAAGAAGCCTTATTAAAGCTTTCTGGGAATTTTTAGTCAGGCTTAACACTCAGCAAACAGATGACTGTGGTCCTTAGGAACTTTGTTGTGTTTTCTTTTTGTAGTGTTTTGAGAATATTGCAGAAGGACTGCTGGCTGATGGAAATGGGCGTTTAAAATTTAGAGGAGAACTAAGTGTGAGTTTCCAAGAAGAACTGAGGTGAGAATTGAGACTTTATCAAAAATTATCTTGGATCCTACAACAAGGCTTCTGCTTGAATGCTGAGAAATCTGGTCAGTGATGAAAAAGAGTTGGAAATCAGTAAAAGAATATGTAAGGGCATTCATTCCCAAGGGGGACTTCTGAATGATCAACTCCCACCTGTATTAGCTAAACGCTCTTTTATTTCTCCAGACTGACTTGTGTACCAGACCTGATGTCAGACAACAATAATATATATAGAAGCTTTAAACCAAGAGGTTTTGGTTTGTATTTTTGCTGTTGTTGTTGTTTTCTTTTTACCAAATTCATACAGAAATAACTATAGCAACCCTGCAATGCCCAAAGGCAAGTTTGGAAAGCAGTTAGAGATTAGTCTATCTGCAAAAACTGAAGAATGTATTACTGCATATAGTCAAACCTCTTGTGCCTAAAAGTTATTTTATCTTACAATATCTTACACTTTGAGGTCCAGACATCAGCAGGTAAGTATGTCGTACAGACACAGTGATAGCTATTTAACATTGAATTTAACAAATGCTCATGTTAATATGAGTGTATCGTCATTGTGTTAATATGATCGTATTGATTATATCTTTACTCTGAAAATGGCAGTGGCTGTGATGATTGTGGAAACATTCCTGGCAAATCAGAGGAGACCCAGTAAAGACTGAACAGACATATGGTTTTATAAGTCTGAGTAAAGACAGTAATGGCTATTCAAACATGTTGTAGTTTATGAGGAAAAAGTTTCTCATTGTTCACGATAGCATGCAAGTAGGGCAAAGCAAAACAAAAATTATTTTAACATGGGGTCTAGGAATATGAGGCTTGATAATGTTTTGTAGATAAGAAATGTAGAAACACGAAAAAGAAAACCTAGACTGCAGTGGAAGCAACAAATGACTATCACCACATTACCCATAGTCATTCACACAGATAATTTGATTATAACAGCAAATTGAGTAATGTTGCTTTCCAGAATTCACTCTTAGCTGAAGTGAAACCTCTTGGTAACACTAAAGCTTTGTGTGTCGCTAACAGTTTATTATATTTTCTTTCAACAGAAGAGACAATTAAGTCTCAGTTGAAAAAGAGCATGTTTTTTTCTATGGCACTAATACCTCAAAAAGCAGAAATTCCAAAATGTTTCAAAGTCACTTGTTACTGCATAGTCATAGGAAAGCAATCCATTATCTGCCTGATTGTTTTCAAAATAGAAATGAAAATTGTTATAGAAATACCTGAGAAAGTAAAAAGATCCCAAAAACAAATCTTATGAAATTTAGTTATATCACTTGCAGGAGATAATGCTGTGCTTAGTAGTAAATGTAAAATTAGTGATTTTCTTCTAGCTAATTTCCCAGCTTTTTATAGACTATCAAAGAGCAAAATACGGTACTGATAATTCATCATCTTATCTTGAAGATTGTGTAAAAAATGTTATAAATCGTTGTCATCTGCTAAGAGCACTTATAATTACTCATTATTTCATTTCCCCATCTTTGAATATAAGGGAGTACTGAAATATGTTCCTAAAAGATGAATGCTGTACACTGTTAAAACATAAGAAAATGTGCTTTTCAGCAGTTAGGCATAATTTCTGAATATCAGATGAGGAATATAAAAAGAAAATTTTTAATTTATTTGAGAATATCAAATATCAAATAATGGCAATAGCTTCAAAGAGTGAATATTGCAAATATTTTTTCAAGTCCTTTGCAGTAGGTTGAAAATTTTTAATTTGGTTTTCTTTATTTGTTTTATTTTATTTTGTGATATAAAATTAAAAGTCAAATGAAGAAAAGTAAAAGACTTTTATATGTACTGAACTTTACAAAATAATTTCCCTGAAGGCTGTTTTAGAACAAAGAATTGTTAACCATTTTCTGGTAATAAATGTACCTCTCTTCTTCAATATATATCCTAGGAGAGCAGAAGACATGAAAGGGAATTTCATTAAGTGTTATGCTTTATTTTTCAAAAAAAATCTGATATCTCATTTTTATTTCAGTAAACAAAAATTACAATAATGTAATTCAGCCACCCTGGAGAAAACCACTGATGTTTAAATACTCTACCATTCAGAATTATAAAATAAATTCTTAAGTATTAAGTGAAGTCTTGATAAAAAGATGGATAAGGATATGTTTGTATAAGGAATGCTGTGAACTGGGAGATGTGTTCATGTTTTCACAGTCTTCTACAAGGAAAAGGTCTACCCTCAGAATCCAGTTCTTGATAATAGCGGCATTGATTACCTCTAAGGTAGTGGTGGAAAGAGTATTTTCTCTGCAAAAGTTTAAAAAACTTGTTAACTATTGATTCTGTTAAGGCCAAGTTTAAAATTAATCTGGAGTCACACAAATTGATTAAAAAATAGTTCTATTGAAATACATTAAACCTGATAATAAATACAGTTTAAAACAATTTATTCATGCATATAACTGAATGTAAATTTAACAATACCAGAAAGGCACAGAAGAAAAAAAATAGTACATGACACAAAGGGGAAAGGTGTCTTCCTAAAATGCAATTAAATTACGGCATTTTCCTTATTTTAGAGATTTTCTTTTAGGTAAGCTTGCCTTTAGCTAAGGGAAGTCAAAGCAGTGGATAAACAGTAAAATCTTGTAAACGGGAGATAAAAACAGTGTTATGGATGCAAAGACTGACTGAAAAATGAACTAAGATACGTGATCTATAAGGATTTCTGAAACTTGTGATTGCTGGGATAGAGGAGAGCAGTCACTACAGAAGCTGTCCATCAGTACAGTGCTTTCTCTAGTATAATGTGTCTGGGGAAGTCAGAGAACTGACAGAAAAATGAGAATATGCTAACTTCTGAAAACGCTAAACATAACAAGGTTTTGGTTTCTTTTTTTTTCTCCATTTTTGGGAAAAAGGAGCAGGAAGAAACTTGGCCCTGATACTAGGAGGTACTTGACAGAAATTAATGAACTGTGGGTGTTGTTGATACAAGAAATTTAGCGTAATTCCCAAAATACTGTAATACTTTATTATGGTGTCTGTTGAAAATTTACTAAGGTAGAACTCCTCAGGCCGTTTGCTAGGATTTTTTTGAGTGACTAACAAAGTGCAAGGTTAAACTACAATATCAATAACCACAATAATATGATCATAAGTAGTGATATAGAACTGATACAAAGGTAAATGAGTATTTCAGATATTCTGTAAGAAAAAGGTAGTGCTTAATTCATTAGTGCACCAGTCTTTGCTGGAGACAGCTGCAGCAGTATTGTTATCTTATATCTCCACTTCTATTTAGTAGACTTGTGACTGCGTGGTAATAATTTCAGACTAACTAGTTAGAGATGAACCTACCAAAGTCACAAATGTTCAGTTAGGTCTCCTTCAACCTACAGTCATCTAGGGAAATAACTCAACATGCCGAGCATCCTGAATTTAATGCTGTGCTACTGCTAAACTACTTCTGTTATTCATGCCAAGGAGATCAGAGGCACTCTACTAACCTGAAAGAAGAGGAGAGCTACACAGTAAAATTTAAAGTCTGCACCAGCAAGAAAACATAAAAAAAAACCAAACAAAGAATTTTTATAGAATCACAGAATTGCTCAGGTTGGAAGGGACCTCTGGGTCACCTAGATCAGGTTGGCCAGGACCATGTCCAGTCATGTTTTGCGTGTCTCCAAGGATGGAGACTCAACAACCTCTCTGGGCAACCTCTTTCCTGTGTTTGGCCACGCTCACAGTGAAAAAAAAAAAAAAAAGGAGATTTTTGTGTTCAGATGGAATTTCATGTTTTTTAATTTGTACCCATTGCCTCTTGTCCCATCAGTGGGCACTACTGAGAAGAGTCTGGCTCTCTTTTCCTCATTTCCTGCCATCAGGTGTTTATACACATTGATAAGATCTCCACTGAGCCTTCTTTTCTCCAGGCTAAACAGTCCCAGCTCTCTCAGCTTCTCCTCATATGATCAATGCTCTAGTCCCTTAGTCTTCTTTGTGGTCTTTTGCTGGATTTGTTTCAGTATGTCCATACCTTTCTTATACTTTCTTTCCCCACTTATATCTTACTTTACTTCCTGTAGCAAAGCTTTGCTTCCTGGTTCTCCTTCAGAATCCTTCTAGGAAGGATTCACTTCTAATTCCAGGCAGCAGAGACACAGTGGAAAGTGGAAAGTCAGGAAAATTGTCCAAATAGCCATGGCCAGCTCTTTGTTTGAGGGCTGAAATCAGTAACTAATTTTCCTGAACCCTACAGGGACGCTCAGAGGAGACAAGGCCATCGCAGAGAATGTAAACGAATTCTCCAAGTTGTTCATCGTAGAAAAAACTGTTGAGGTTCTCAAGCATGATATTTTTGGGAGGTAGTGGCGAGGTTAGGATGTGACTTAGCAGAAGATCTGGCTGAAATCAAAGTTGTAGGAGAAGTGTTGTTGTACAAAAGACTGAACAAACAGCAAGAATTCAGTAGGACTGAAGATAGTTTTGAACCTCTCCCTTAAAATTCCCTTTATAGCTGAAAACTGGAGAATGGCAAATGTGACACTAAACACGAAAAGCCTGAGGTCTACAGTAAAGTAACCAGAGGCTTGTAAAGATTAGTGGACATCTGGAAAAATTTGACTTATATTTGGGAAAAGCCAACATGGCTTCTGTGAAAGGAAGCCCTACTTCAGAAAATTCTTGAAGCTTTTTAAGGGGGTCAAAAGACACGTGGATATAGATGATCTGGCTAATAATAATAATCTCTTACCAAGTGCTTTAAGAAAAGTAAACAGCCATAGGAAAGGAGAAACCTGAAAGAAAGGAATATCACAGTTGTGATAGCATTGCTTCTGCATTCACCTGCATGCTTATGATGACACTGCTTATCTTTCTACTTTCTTTAGATAGGAACTGCCCCTTCTTGTGTCTTTAATCCATGTTTCAGAGGTACTGAAATTTTTATAATTTAAAAAGAACTTTCAAGAGACAGACAAGATCCATGTAGAAATCATCGTAACCCAAAATATATGATCTTTATTCTGGGACATTATTTTTTATTTATAAGGACAGAAAAAAATGTCAAGTAAGCGGGAAAAAATGCATAAAGCAGGAATCACATAAAAGGTTTTAGGTTTCTGATAATTTCCAGCTGAAATGTACTTTTTAATCTTCTCTTTCAGGTACATAGTGAGACATTTTTATTTCAGGCAAAGGGGTTCTAGGTGAAGATAACTTCCTTGCTAATGACAAATGTTCTGGGCATATGGGCTATTCAAAGCACAGACGTGATCAAAAAGTGATCAAACTAGACAGAGACTATGTAGCTTTTAAAAAGTGATTGTGTAATGACAATTACCATGCAAATCCTTGCAATTCTGTCACTTAGTTGAACCTCTCAGTCAATTAGACTGGGAGGTAATATATAAGTATTGAGAAATAGGTACACAGTGATTTTGTAAAAAACAGTAAAACAGAAATACAGCATAAAGGCTAACGTACCTGGGAAAGCCAGCGATACTAAGAATCTGTATCCAAACAGTAACAGAAAGACTGATGCACCTCATTTTCAGAATATTTAAAAATAACAATTAGTAGGACATCTGTAGAGTTAATAATTAAATCGTGTGATAAACCCCTCTCTATTGTTTTTTGCCTCCTTTGTTTTTTCCTTCAAAATGGAAAGATTGTCTGAATAGAGGATGGTAGTTTAAAGAATTATCTCTAATATATAACTTAAATACTTGTGCATTTCTAAGTTGGCCTTGGCAAATTCTTTCACAGCAGTGAATTATTTGAAAAGGTCTAACTACACATGAATAATATTCAAAACATTTCTACATTCAATTGATTTATATATATATCTCCAGTAATGGTTAGCATGTCCGAGCCTCTATGTTTTCTGCAGAAAGAGATAAGTAGTATTCTTGAAACTATTACATTGTTTTACACAAGTTAAAAAAAGTTAAAAAGTAATTTCTAAAAAACTCTTTTCAACCTCTTTGTTGCTTTTTGCAGTCCAAAATTGGATTCTCTAGTTTATGTTGCTAAAGTTACAAAACAGAAATTACAGATATGCTGCAGAATATATTTGATCATTCATATTTGTGAAATTCCCCGTGTCTGATCCTACTAATGCGAATTACATAAGTACAGACAGCATACAACTGAGAATTTACAGAAGCAGGTATATACAGTGCAATATTAAAGTCCTCAATGATAATCTAAGATGTGTTTAGACAAAATTGGTCTGAAAATATTCAAACATTTGATAGAAATATGTATTCTGCATTAAATCTTCCCATTTATCTTGTATCATATGAACTCTGTGCAAATGTATGTGACAGAAGAATTTCCTCTATTTGTTTTCTTTAGGTTCTCAGGTTGTTTGTATCCAAGTAAGCATGTTACCATGGTTTAGGCACCTGTATCATGCAGGATGTTTGAAGTGTATGTTTGAGCAGGGTGTTTAAGCATCGTGTACATGGAGCTATATACTGCACGGTATCTGTGATGAAATTCATCTCACCTAACTGTAGACATCTGCGGTGTAAACAGCTACACCTGAACTGTTTGGATTCTCCTTACAGTCAGTAAAGGGGAATAGGCCCTTTTAAGGTGCAATTTTATCTGACCTAGTTTAGGCATCCCCATTAGGGTGAGATGAATTGACTTCCCAAGGTGACACTTTCATTTCACAGGTTATGAAGAGTTTGCTGGTGAATACACACTACACCCCCATGCACACCCAGTTTGGAGACAATACAGACACTTGGGCCCCAAGCAGCCAGTACCAGACACACAGGCTAGTTGGCACAGTTAGCTGAGATATAGATGGCTATATTGCAAATATCTAAAGCGAGGTGGTTAATTAATCTCCTTATTTACATTGTAACTGTTAAGGGATGTTAAGAGCATGGCCACCACCTCCAGCAAACCTGACACAAGATTCCCTCCTGCCCGGCAACTGGACTCCAGTCCCAGTGCCCTGAGGTCTCTACCCAGGCTGAGGGACATGGTTGTTGCTTTCCCATTTGCAGGTTCATCCAGTAGGAAAGCTGAGCACGTATCCCAGAGACATGCACACAGAGGACGGTGGAATCACTGGTCACACAGATGGTCACAGAGAAGGCACAGCATCAACAGCACCTACATATAGGATTCATATCAGCCATAAACACAGACAGTCAAGTCCCTTCCTCCTCTTGGGCTGTCAGAGACTGAAGGTCCCCAGTGCAGGCACACTTATGACACTCTCCAGCTTCACAAGCTCACACACAGTTGTGGAAACATCAAGTAGTGGCACAGCCCCTCTGTCTGCCCAGCACCCTTGCCCAGACCCCAGACCCTCTTACCCACCCTAGAGGTCCCCTGCACACTGTCTGGTTCAGCTTGGTGCTCACCGCAAACAGACACATGCACTCTGCACTCACACGCTTGTCCCATGGGCACCCACTGCCCACGGGTCCTCCTGAATACCAGCACAGACTCTCTGCTCACCTGATACCCCTGCCCAGACCCAGTACCTCCTACTTGCTGGTGAGTCCAGTTAGAGTTTACTGGTGAATACACACCATGCCCCCATGCACACCCAGTTTGGAAGTGATACAGACACTTGTCCCCCCCAGCAGCCGGCATCAGGCATGTGGGCTGTGGCTCATGGTCCCAGTCCACCAGTGCTGAGCCCCTCACTCACGTCACTCATGCCGCTCGCTCCCAGGCGCTGTTTTTTGGGACACACACAATTCCCCCACAGTGGATGGAGGTTTAAGACCCCCACCCACTCCAGTCACTGGCACTGGCACCCCACTTACTCCTGTAGCTTACACCACAGGCCAGGGTCACCTACACGCCCAGTCTGACTCCTGTAGCTGGCACCCAGTCCATGCATGCTAGTCCCCCCAGTAGTTGCCACTCAGTCCTTGTTACGCTCACACACATGGGATAGAGGGTGAGACCACACAGAGCGATAACTAAGGAAGAATTTAATAAGAGGAAAGGACAGACTGCAGTGATCAAGGACAGGGCTCAGTTAGAAAAGCGTACTGACCAACTCTATTTTACATGCAGCCAGTCTCTTTTTTACCCTATTCAGTTTGTTCTCCTCTTTGTTCCTTGCCCTGCACATTGACTCTCCCTTGGCATAGTGCCACCGACCTCATCTCCAACATCCTGCACCCTCAGGTTTCCATCCTTACGAACTGCAATGTCCAGGTTTGCCTGCAGTTTCTTGATTGCCAATCAATTAGTATGGCTGACCAGGTTTGTGTCTTGTCTTTGTTTCTGCTATGTTTGTCTGTTAGGTTTGTGTCTCTATGCATATTTAATTTATGGCTTCCACTTTTTCCTCAGTATCCCATTTGACAGGGTCCTTTATCAGACATTAATTAAATAAAAATTCTCGTATTCCACATACGCTTATTGATTAGTGTGAGTGACTAGGCTTGGTTCTAACTACTGCCTCCTTTATTTGTCCATGAGGTCTGTGCTTCTATATGTTCTGGTTTATGGCTTTCCCCTTTTCTTATTATCCCCTTTAGCATTGAAAAGCTCCTTGACCAGATACCTTAAAGGAGCAGACACTTTCTCCTTCCACATACCCTTACAGTAACGTTATTATTAATTAACTCATTTGATTCCAACATGTCTTACATGGTGTCATTCTGTAAAGCCTGAAGACTGGAGGAAAGCCAATGTCATTCCAGTCTTCAAAAAGGGCAAGAAGAAAGACCCAGGAAACTACAGGCCAGTCAGCCTCACCTCTATGCCTGGAAAGATGATGGAACAGCTCATTCTGGGCGTCATCTCAAAGCATCTGGAGGAAAAGAAGGTTGTCACAAGTAGCCAACACGAATTCACCAAGGGGAAGTCATGCCTGACTAATCTGACAGCCTTCTACGATGGTATGACTGGACAGATAGATGAGGGGAGGGCAGTGGATGTTGTCTACCTTGCCTTTAGCAAGGCTTTTGACACTGTCTCCCACAGCATCCTCATAGGCAAGCTTAGGAAGTGCGGGCTGGATGGATGGATGGTGAGGTGCATTGAAAACTGGCTGGCAGATAGAGCTCAGAGGGTTGTGATTAGTGGCACAGAGACTATTTGGAAGTCTGTGACCAGTGGTGTTCCCCAGGGGTCAGTACTGGGTCCAGTTCTGGGCCCCCCGGTTCAAGAAGGACAGGGAACTGCTGAAAAGGGTACAGCAGTTGGCTCCAAAGATGATTAAGGGGCTGGAACATCTTTTTTATGAGGAAAGGCTGAGGGACTTGGGCCTTTTTAGTCTGGAGAAGACTGAGAGGGGATCTCATCAATGCTTACAAATACTTCAAGGGAGGGGGTCGGGAGGATGGCACCAGTCTTTTTGCAGTGGTGCCCAGTGATAGGACAAGAGGTAATGGGCACAAACTGGAACATAGGAAGTTCCATCTGAACATGAGGAGGAACTTCTTTCCTTTGAGGGCGGCAGAGCACTGGAAGAGGCTGCCCATAGAGAGGTGGTGGAGTCTCCAGCTCTGGAGACATTCCAAACCTGCCTGGACGCCATCCTGTGCAACCTGCTGTAGGTGACCCTGTACTGGCAGGAGGGTTGGACTAGATAATCTCCAGAGGTCCCTTCCAACCCCTATGATTCTGTGAAAACTGGGAAAAATCAAACAGCTTACTAGCATATTACTACACAGTGATAAAATTTGAAAACCATCGTATTTCACAGCATGCCCATTGATTCAAATTTGATACGGCTTCATGTTTTGTGTGATTAGGCTGAAGTAGAGCCTGAAGTTTTGAGAGCCACTCAACACTTTCTAAGGAACTCCCTTTGCAGTATCTGTTCCTCCATGGCACGAAATCAGAGATTCAACAATGTTTTAGGGTACATAGTTTAGATAGAATTATGATTTGCTTGGGATTACATATCATTCACTAGTCAAAAAATTGACAGAAACAGTTAGAAATGTGACCTGCAAAAATGTGACCATATCCATTTGATGTCCCATTAGAACTATGCTGTTATCAGGAACTGTGAACCATATGTGTTCCCATGCACATATGGAACATGGGACATATATGCCCCATACATATATGGAACATATGCGTTCCATACAGTGAAATCTACAGGCGTAGCACATAGTAATCTATAGATTTTTATGTCTGGTAAATGTAATGATGGAAGTAAAAAGTGATACTCTCGCTTCTTATGGAGAGATGAGTATACAAAGCTTCATAAAGATTTGTGTAAGAATATTTTAAAGAAAATATCAAGTCCAGGAAACATTTTTTCCTTTGTTAACATTGCTGTGCTTGTTTTTCTATGTTTAATCTTTTCTTTGTTTCAAAATAATACTTTATAGTTATTACATACTGAAGGCTGATTAAAGCTGTTCATGATAAACAAGGGGCAGAGCCAATGACCTGTAATACATTTCAATTCCCTCAGCTGTAATCCATCAGTTCCTGTTAGCAGTATTTGGATATCTTCTGCATCAGTATGTGAATACATGTAATTACAGTTTTTGGTAGTGAAGAATATATGGCAATATATGAAATGCCAGCCAAATACTCTAGAATACTAACATAATATTTCTTGATTTTTGTCTGAACATAAGGAAAAACTACGTTGAGGGTGACAGAGCACTGGAGCAGACTGCCAAGAGAGGCTGTGGAGTCTCCTCTGCAGATATTCAAAACTCACCTGAATGCAATCCTGTCCAACCTGCTTTAGGTGAACCTGCTTTGGGAGGGTGGGTGGACTAGATGATCTCCAGAGGTCCTTTCCAACCCCTACCATTCTGTGATTATTTTCAGGAGCTTTTGTGCTAGTTCTCATTGGGCTAGCAGATTTTTACTTCACAAAAATCTCTAGTGAATGAAGTGCTTAAAAACTTATTTTGAAGTAGTTCACAGCTTAAGGATACTTTCTAGATATAGGAAAGTATCTTGAAAGAAAGAACTAAAGTAAAAACTCAGTGGTCCTTTTATGTGTTGTAAAGGGAACATACTGCTGAAAAATCATAGCAGTGCTAAAACACGGAAACCCTGTGGGGAAAAAAAACAAAGCAAAGCAAACAAACAAACCAAAACTAAAAATAAATACAATGAAACCCACACATAATGTTATATTGTTAAAACAGGTATTTTATTGAAGAGAGAACTAATTATTTTTTTAAAGCTTGGATTCCAAAATCAGTAGGCAACTTACTTGCTGTGAACCTGCTTAAAACTAGCAAAGATCTGAAAGAGCATAAGAATTTCAGAGAAGCTGATCTAGTTGTTTATTTTCTTACTAAGGCTGGAGCATGAGTCCAGAATACCATATTAGTGCAAAAGCCACTAATATATATGGAGTAAACTTTCTGGAGAGCTGACTTTTTATCACATTAATGAGTCACATTTATCATTGTCTTATAGTTATCAGTTCTATGAAAACGTGTTATTTAAATCATGAAAACCTCATTCAGATTTTGAGCCAAATTAGCTTCTGAGAGACTTGTTACTTTGCTTCACTGAAACTAGTATAAGAAAAAGGAGAATCAGTGTCTTTGCCTGTAAAGGTACACACACACTTTGTGCTATTCTTCAATGTGATCCTATGCTTTAAGTTTTCATCTGACATTTTGTGAAATTTTAGATTTCCTAGTCTAGGCGCGCCACGGGGTTCCAAACTCTCTAGCTCTCCTAGAGTCAGTGGTATGATAGTATAATGAAGCAAGTTGTGTCATGTTTATTAGATAGTTTCTAGTCTAAAGAAACTCCATATTAAGTAACCTTCTTTTTGTGCAGTAACAGGTGTCTTGCATGTTAATTTTCTTTCAATTGGCTAAAGCAATTACTAGCTTGCCTTTCCATTCTCTTCGTTCAATTTTTGTGGCCACCACTTTCTACATAACTGTCAGCCCTTTGAACTCATTCTGTGAAGACAGCAACTAATTAAAGAAAAGGAAGCAAAGCTGGAATTACATAAAAGTTATTTCTTAGATACCTGCAGACGACCAAAAATTATTTAGATACATGCTTGGATTTCACTATTTTGTTCTCAGGAAAAAGTAACTACAAAAAAACTATAGATACATAAGGTGAGATTTAGTTTGCCTAACTTAGGCACCTTAAAGTCATAGGGACTCTAGATTTTTTACAGAAGCAATGAATAAAACACAAATTTCTAAGGGATGATTCACCTCATCCTAAAATGATATGTCTAAGGTAAGTAAACTGCATCACCAAAAATGAGACATCTAGTATTAGCTGTGAGTTTCATGGGCAACGTGAGTTGCATGAGGAAACATAAGTTGATGTAAGACTGTATTGGCTCTGGGACCATTGTTCGTCTGCCTCTGGCTTTGTCTTTCCTCTTTCTCCCTTGTAGTGGCACTAACAGTCCCATGGTTCTTTGCTGAATCAGATCAGTTTGTTAATCTTTCTGAAAATGAAATCCACAGAAGTGCTTGTTCTTCAGCTGTCAGTGGGCTAGTGCTGTGTGGCTCCCCCCCACTGAGCTTGAGGAGGGCAGAATCACTTCTTGCAACAAGGTGGTTGTGCACTGTGGGCAGGGAGAGGTGGGACTTCCTTTTTTAGCAGCAGCAGCCAAAACCCAGTTTTGAAACTGACATTTCACAGCACTCTTTGCACATTGTGGCGCTTGCAGAAATGGTGGACCAGTGGAGAGGCTAGAAACAGCTGGAAATGGGGTGCCAGTGCCTGTGTGGAGCTGGTGTCCGAGACCTGATACAGATCTTATAATTATAGTGGTATATGTTGAGACAGCAAAATGAATTCTACCTTAAATGTCTTGCTTGCTTTCAATAATGTGTAATAAGAACTAAATGGTATTCCTGCTCAAAATGAAATGTCAAGAGTTGAACAGAATGTGAAAAGAGATGACAACTTATTGTTAGAAAATTACCCAGTTAATGCAATTAACCACTGATATTGAATGTACAGGTTAGCATGGAGAAGTTTTCACTGCTTTTGCTTTGACAGATGAGTTTTGTAGACAATTCTCTTGTCAGTCTTGTCTGGAAAACAGTGCTTGCTACAAAAAAATTATGTAAAATAATCAACATCAAATTTTATTTTATGTTGTAAAGTCACAATAAACTACAAAGACAAAAATGCATATTTTATTTTGTAATAGTTAGCCCACACTTTAAAAACACTGATGTAAAAATTCTCAGTAGCTACCATTAATAATATATTCTTTGAAAACAAGCAAGTAATCTGTTTATTTTTATACATTTGGGACAATAAAATACTGAAAACTATTAAAATGAAATAATTTCCTCAAATTTATTTTGTAATGTATATTTAGAAGCAGGAGTAGTGTTGAGAGATTGACAACACACTTCACCTTATACAGGGAGAGGTAATTATCCCTTGTCGATTAGACACTAAATCATTGAGCTACAAGCAGCTGGTGATGCATAATCATCGTTATAATTTCACACTGTTGTACCGTTTCTCCTAGTTTTATTTAGCAGTTTTAAAGGCAGGATAAGATATTTTTATGGCAGGAAATTTAGTGAACATGTGGAAATAAAAAAAAAAAAGTAGAAGAAAGAGTACTATAATTTTAAACTGGGATGATGGTTATGCACCACCAGCTGTTTATAGTTCAGTGATTGAGAATCTAATTGACAAGGAATAATTACTGCCTCTCTAAACAGGGTGAAGAGTTCTTTTGCTGTGATAAGGTTGGAGAATGGCCATATGAGGAAGGACCAAAATGTTTGACAGAAATTATTTTGTCTTTTCCTTCTGTTTAATAGCTTTAACATTTGAGGCTAAATTCTGTTCTGGATTGTGTCTGTATATCTCCACTGATGTCAATGGGTTTGCCTTTGCGTAATGGAATTTGGAAAAGCAAACTGAGTTCGCATGCATAATTGAAGCAGACTACTACGCTCGCCATGTATTTGCATGGTGGTCTGGCATCCCGATCAAATATAGACCTTATTCTGTAACTATGTTTAAACCAGAGAAATTCTGCATAAGTCAATACAAAGACAGAATGTTCTATGACGTTATGTGACAAACTCTTTCCCTTTCTTTAAGTGAAGAGTTTCTGGTTGATATTTGACAACAAATCTCTCAAGAACATCAGGCTGCCATGAAAGGAAAATACCACTGAATCATCTGACAGAACAATTTGAATAATCATTGAACTAAGGACCTAGGAGCATTTAAATATTTGACTAGAGACGTCATTTGGGAATGATATAAAAACCAAAGTGAAAAAATTCCTATGACAGTAAGGAAAAATATGTTAAAAGTAATTTGGGATACTTGTAGAAAAATGGCATATTTCATAAAGGCCGCTACCCAGTCCTGCAAATGCTACATAACAGTATTTCATACTCTCTTTCTGTCTATCTGCCTTCTCTTTGAAAAATTTTACAGTGGGTGAAAGGTATGAAAATATTAAATTTCTAAAATCTTCATAGAAGTATATGGCCAGGTGAAGAGAAAGACATCTACAGTGATGTTTTTATAGTTTGCCAGAGATTTCACTTGAAAGGAATCACTGTATGATAGAGGGCCTAATTTCAATTTGGCTTATTTTCAAATTATTATTTCCTATGATTTAATGCTATCACAGACTAATAATCCCCCTGTTGCCTGGTGTATACAGAAGTCAAATAGGTGAGCGCATTATATGTAATATGCTACTGTTTTTTCATTGCTAATTTCATCAGTATTTATCAGTCAGCCTTTAGTCTTTGTTTTGTAAACCTTTTCCTCCATAACTGAATCACCGAAGTTAGAATCATGGAATCATAGAATTGTTAAGGTTGGAAGGGACCTTCAAGATCACCAAGTCCAACCATTAACCTAACCTGACAAAACCACTTCTAAACCATATCCCCAAGTATCACATCTACCCTTTTTTTAAACACCTCCAGGGATGGCGAATCCACCACCTCCCTGGGCAGCCTATTCCAACATTGGATAACCCTTTCAGTGAAAAAATTTTTCCTAATATCCAACCTAAACCTCGCCTGGCTTAACTTGAACCCATTTCCCCTCGTCCTATCACTTGTCACTAGGGAGAAGAGGTCAGTCCCCATCTCTCTCCAACCTCCTTTCAGGTAGTTGTAGAGAGTGATAAGGTTTCCTCTCAGCCTCCTCTTCTCCAGGCTAAACAACCCCGGTTGCCTCAGTCGTTCCTCATAAGACTTGTCCCCCAGACCCCTCACCAGTTTTGTTGCCCTTCTCTGGACACGCTCCAGCACCTCAATGTCTTTCTTGTAGTGAGGGGCCCAAAACTGAACACAGTACTCGAGGTGAGGTCTCACCAGTGCCGAGTACAGGGGGGTGATCACCTCCCAAGTCCTTCTATGGGCAAGTTTTCTTGGCCTACAGGCTTTTTGTCCCATTTCCTCTTGCTGCATTCACAACTGTGCCATATAGAACATTATTCCTGGTGTTTAATATTCAGTGTGTAGGCTCTTACTCCTCCACATAGTACTGGAACCTTAGACCATTTTACTATCAGTCAGGTAGATATCTTTTTGACATCACTGCATTACAGTTATTTGCTTCCCATTGATTAAGTGCCCCAGATTTTTTTCTCTCTCTTTGGTTTATTACATTTCTTAAGCAACCAGATTTTTATCAAGCTCAAAACATGTTCTTACCTTCAAAACCGGAGTTAAATATGCCTGAATCTCTGAAAAACAGCCAGAATTAGCAACTCACATAACAGGGTTTTCTGCAGTACAGGTGAAAGTCTACCTCTACTTTTGCAAGGAAAGGTGCTTTCTTGGAGATCAAAGGAAATAAGAAACTAATTTCTTCAGGAAGCCACATGGTTTTCAGCTCCAAGTGTAGCATACATACCTGTGAGCTTGCTTTCATTAATATATACAGCACCATGTGTGTATATGCGCTATATGCAACAACCTTAAACTACATGTAACAATATCCATAACTGTATATATGAAAAAAATAAATCCCCCCTCTTTCTGAGGAAAAGGTGAAAGAACAACTAACAAATACAAGATGATAGTCATACCTTTCTATTCTCTAACAGCAAGCATTTAGAGCACAGTATAAGAACCTATACAGACTCTTTATAATTATCATAAGTATTCCTTATAATTTTCATAATTATATCACTGTTTCCAAGCTTCAGGTGACGAGATAAATTCTAAATAAGAGACATCAGTGACCTAATAGTCACTTGTTTGAATTCTCTGATGAAGTAGCAATTGCTTATCTCATCACAGTTTCATCACTAAAGGATTATTAAGAAAAAGGACTATGTGATGAAAAGTAAGAGAAGCCATTAACTCTCTTAGTTATCTAAACAGTTGTATCATCAATTATAAAACTATTTAAAATTTTCAGCCAAGAGGTAGATTCCTAGCTGAATCCAGGAGGTCCTGGATACAGCTGAGGAGGAATGAAGAATGTAGCTCTGGGGTGAGATTCAAAGCTACATTCCATAGACTACTTGGCTTATGAACTGCAAAGAATACTGCAGACTGAAAGTGTTGTGATCAATGCAAACTGCTAGATTAATAAGCTGAGGAAGATCTGGTTTTCTGCATAATATCTAGTATTTAATCAAGAAACAGAGACAAATATGGTTCAAGTCCATTTTCAAGCTATAGCAATTCAAATGCAATTCCCTTAACTTCCCAGGAGTATTCTAATCTAGCTAAAAGGAGAACAGTGGTCCTTCCAACCTCTGTCTTAAAATATTGAGCCCTTCTCTGTAGAATTTCAGAATTTTCCATGCTGCATATCTCAAGTGACTGAAAGCATCAGACACTTTGTTCTCATCCGGGAAACCTGAGCTCAGAGACAGGAAAGAGTTCAAATGTCTTTCTGTGTGCTTAGTATTTTCATTCACGTACTCCTGCTTACTAGAAGAGAACTTGGACAGATATCAAAGGCTGAGGTAACTTCTGGGTCATGTTTCAAAGAAGTTTTTTCAAATAATGGCTTAAGTCTATCATTGCTGATTTCTACAACTATTACTGTAATATTTTACACTTAATATAATTAATTAGATATTTTTGTAAAATAAGGCTGCAGGCAGGATACTATGCAGTTGCATGTAAATAAGATTTCTAAAACATTTTTTGTAAAAGAAATCAATTACATTGAAACTTGACACAATTCTACTTTCATCTTCGTAAGACATTTCTATTCTTAGATAAACTGTGATTTGATCTTAATCTGCGTTTTTGGGTTACTTAGTATCAGTTGTTATTTAAAAACGTTGATTTTCCTTTCAGAATACATTTATAGAGAACAGGTAACTTTTCTGGCTTTCTTTTTCCTTCTAGCTGACAAGACTGCAAGGTCATACATTGATATAGGATGTTAGCTGTCACATCCTTACTTTGTAACCCTAATGAAGAATCTGGTGGATGGTGATTCTGACCCAGTTGCAAGATGTTGATGTTTCTTTAAGACATTTTCTACATTATTCTTTTGAGAAATCATTCCTTTTATATTTGGACAGTCTATGGTTCACTGCAAAATGTCTGCATGAAATCAAAGGACCTATCAAAATGAAGACAACCTACTGAGATAAATTTATTAAATATACTTTTTTCACAAGACATCTCTTTGAGGTTTTGTCATCCTTTCCCATTTGCATTATAAAAAACATCAAGCACACAGCATTATAAGTAAAACCTTTAAAAGGTAATCAGATAGGTATTTCAGAAATCACCATTTTAGTTCCTATTCAGAAAACATAATAAAAGTGCATTGAGGAGGAACTCTGCAGCTGAAGAAAATAAAAGGGAGAAGAAAAACCAGAAAACATAATAATTTTGTTGCCTCCTAAGCCAGAATGAATTTCACAAAAAGATGTACTCTGATTTATACTTCTTTGAACGCAAAAGCAGAACCCTCTGAACCCTGCTGGGGGAACACATAAAGGTATCAAACTGCTTTGCCACCCATGATAAAAACACCAGACAGAAGAGGTGCAAAACTGTCTGCCATTGCTGCCTCTCTATATTCCCTCAAAAACAATGTACTCCTTGCACTGCAAAACTCATACTCCATACCCCAGAGAGTTTTGCTGAACAATGCTGGTGGCCTCAACCAAGCTCTCTTGTTTCCAACTTCATAGCTTATTAACCTCCCAGAGGACCCAATCATCTTTGCTCAGATTTACCATCCCTCATATCCCACTCTTTCTAAATGGAAGTTATTTTACAGGTCAATAAATCATTCAGTCATCTAAAATAAATTCTGCATCAAATATGGGGAACAACTCTCCATCAGTCATCCTGATGGTATGTTCTTTATGTAACCGGATTTCCTGAAATTCTATTAAAGCTGTTTAGCAACTCTAAATTTGCCTAAAATTGCAAGTCTCTGCATACCAAGCTCTTCATCAGTGTTCACGAGGCTGGGTCAGTAGGCTACTTCACACTTGAACTGACCTGAATTCAGAAACATGGTGCTCTTTCCTGCCGAGCCTCTGAGGACCTCAGGTAGTAGCAGCCTAATGTGTGCAGCACTGAGCTTCATACAGAGGCAGCAGATTGGCCACGGCCATTGTTCTTTGAAATTACAGAGAGAAGATGACAATGATGCTGTTCGCACAATCAGAGAAGGACAGATTAGCTGAGGCTTTATGGGAGGTCTGGAGACCATCTAGTCCAAAATCCTTGCTCAGGACAGGGGCACCTAGATCAAGTTGCCCAGGACAATGTCCAGTCAGCTTTTGAGTATCTCCAAGGATGGAGATTCCACAATATCTCTGAGAAACCTGTTCCAGTGTTTGGCCATCCTCAGGGTAGAAAAGGGGGTTTCTTATGTTTAAGTGGAATTTCCTGTATTTCAGTTTGTGCCTGTGCCTCTTGTCTATTTACTGGATACCACTGAGGAAAGTTTGACTCCATTTTCTTAACTCCTCTCACCATCTCCATCATGTATTTATACACTTTGAAAAGATACCCTCAGGTCTTCTCTTCAGCTTTGCCTTTTAATATGAAGGGAGTAACAATCCCAGCTCTCTCAGACTCTCCTGGTAGATGTTCCAGCCTCTTAATCATCTTCGTGGCCTTTCACTGGACTTACTCCAGTAAGACCATATCTTTCTTGGATGGGGGAGCCCAGAACTGGACACAGCACTCCAGATGTGTCTCACCAGTGCTGAGGAGAGGGGAAGGATCATCTCCCTCAACTTGCAGGCAATGCTTTTCCTAGCACACCATTGGCCTTTGCTGCAAGGACACTGCTGGCTCATGTCTGACTCATCCACTGGGACTTTCAAGGTATTCTCTGCAAAACTTCTTTCCAGACAGTTGGGCCTCAGTCTGTATTGGTTCCTCATATTACTCCTCCTCAGGTTCAGGAATCAGCATTTCCTTTTGCTGAATTTTATGAGATTCCTCTTTGCCCATTTCTCCAGCTTATCGAGGTCCCTCTGAATGGCAGCACACCCATACGGTGCATGAACTGCTCCTCCCAGTTTTGTCTTGTCTGCAAACTTGCTGAGGGTTCACTCCACCCCATTGTTAAGGTCATTAATGAAGAGTAAAAAACAGAAATGGCTCCCATATGGACTCCTGGGCTACACCACTAGTGGCTGGCCACCTGATGGACATCATGCTGCTGACTTTCTGAATTAGGCAGTTTTCAATCCACCTCACCTCCTCAGTCCCAGTCTTTGCACTGTGATATGATACCATGAGATTCACACTTTGACACAGCCTTTTTACCAGCTTTTTACTAGCACTTTACTAATGCTAGTTTGTCTCTCATCACAGTGCTGAGCTAAAGCCTAATCTTGTGACTGCTGACAGCCTGTAAGAGGGAAATGCTGTGTTACAGGCAATCAACAAAACCATTCAAATATATTCAACAGCATGCGTCAATGGATCTATACATGCCTGCAGAGACCAGGAAAGAGGCAGAGAGGCCTAGAGAACAGATTAATTCATGGTGAAAATTCATGGTGAAAATATTCGAATGCCATATTCATATTAAGCTGAAAGGAAGAATCGGGAAACACAAATGAGATGACAGCTCATTTTTGAGGCAAGAACATAATCAGATGTCAGGCAAATTTCAGAATGCCATAAAGTCTGTAATGTTTAGCTCACAGAACTGAGTAGACTAGAAGAAGAATCTGTGCATGAGAAAGATGTTGGAACAGAGGACAGGATCTGGAGTCAGATTGGCAAACAGAAAAAAAACATTGAAAGCCAGGATAAAATTTTTAGGCTCTATGAACTATCCAAGCTCACACGCTTTTCAGGGCTGGTATGGGACTGTGGGGCCTTCTTTTGTCTTTGGAGGCCAATGAATGGATGGTTGAGAATGGTCATTCCACTTTCCCAGGGCAACAGTCATAAATGTTTAGTCACAGGATCAACAGATCACAGGATGCAATGCAGAAGCTGCTGTGTTCTCTCTCAACAAGACCACCAGATTTCACCATATACTTTCACTACCTGTCTGAAGATACAGATAGCATGACTGTCTCACATGCGTCTTTCATACAGGACTCAACAATTATGTAAAGTTATCAGAGTTCAGCTGTCTATTGCCTTTTAGTATGAATGGATTTCTTAATTTTATAATTATTCAAAAACTGTGCTGGATATCTTTTATGAAAACATGACAAAATGTTTTATCCAGTCATCTAGATCACTTGCTAGTGAGACTATCCTTTTGCTAAGATGGTTGATTGCATCTCTGGGTAGGCAAGTATATATTTAATAAAATAACAGTACTAAAGTGGTACCCCCTGCTGGAAGGAAGGTGCTAAACCCTGTATCAGCAGTGCACTCTTCTAGGTAATATGTATGACGATGAATAATGGAAAGTCTGTGTATCTGTATAGCCACTTTGAATACTTGCTAATTCTCTTTATTCACTCCTGTTTCTTTTTCCCATATTACGTCTTGTTTACAGAGAGCACTTTTTGTCCTTTTGCAGCCTTATCATGCTATTAAAAAAAAATCCTGAAAGGTTTATTTAATGTCAAATATAGAAACAATCCTTAAAGCAGTCACATTCCTTGCACTATTGACTAGTGACAGTTACATCACTTTGCCACTACTCTCAAAGTTTCATTTGCTTAAAACCATCAATATTTTCATGTACTATGAGAGTCTTTTATGTGTGTTGATCTAAAATACCCTGTAAAATGCCAAAACTCTGGCTGATTACTTCAGTCTAGCCTGGTACAGATATGTGAACAGTGAATGAAAACTGACAAACTATATCCTAAGATCAGTCCTGTAAATGAAAGAAGTAATTACATCTAACATTTAAGAAAAAAAAAGGAGACAACTTTTGTGATTAGAGCCTGAGAGCCTGATAAAAAGATCAAGAAGTACACCATGGAAGTTAGACTTAAAAATTATAATACCCGGTAAAGAATACTGAATCATTTGTATTGCCCTGACTCAAAACTGGCAGTCATGATAAATTTACAAAAATCAAGCCATTTTGTATTTTTCCCAGTCTGCTATTATTTCCATGAACTGCACATATTGAGAAATATTATAAAATTTAATTTCCAAATAAATGGAAGGAAGAATGTCTACTAGATGTCAACAAAATATCCCTAGCAATAGACTGAAAAGGACAACATTGTAAGTTTACTTTCCAGAAGGGCTTCCAAGAAATAGGAAAACTGCAAAAATCAATCAATCAAACAAAAAAGTTTTATTTTGTGAAGGAAAAACATAGTAAAATGGAATAATTAAAGTTGTCTCTTTGAGGTCTGAAAGTAAATCAGCTTTGTCGTACACACAAAATGCAGTAACTGAAGGTTTATGGTACCAACTGACTTGGTACTTTCTCATAAATAACAAACTCTACTCATTATCCCTCTATAAAACTGTCACAAAAAGTGTATGCCATTCATATTTTGCAGCTTCCCTACAAAACCATTAAGGTTACAATTGAAAAACAATGCTTATTATGTCTAAGACGCAATTTATTGGCAAATGCTTTACTTTTAAATACGTTAATTAAAACTAGCTATTTTATTATGAAAGAGATTTTATTGAGTTTGAAAGATTGCTAGAATAATGAGATGCATGTAGAAGTTAATTTTGTAAACAATGAAATCATAACTATTCAAGATTTAGGGTTAGTTCTGCCTATACAACACCCAGTTTTCAAGCTGAAGTCAATGGAGCGGCAAGGAAGGCTATGAAATTCTTATGATACATTGATACTAAACTTGACTTAAGATATTTTGTTTTTTAATTTACAGATACCACACAAAAGATAAACATCAAAGAAAAAGGATTTAGCCCTAAATTGTTAGTATAACAAAGCAACTCAAAGGTATTGTCTTCATTTTTACTGTCTTCTGGAATTGTGTGGGAAAAAAATCCTAAGCTTTTTCTGTAGTTTCCTGTAGACAGGAATATTGAGCAGTCAGGTTTCTCTCATAATTTTAATCAGTTTAATTTAGCATAGTTGCACTCAATATCACTATATATACTTTATGTTTATTAAGAAATAAGATAAAAGCATTCCATACAGCTATTATGCTACCTTATTTTAAACACAGACATGTAAGTTCAAGAGGAAAGGCATTAACTTTTAAACATTTTCTTTCTCAACTTCTATAGAAATATTTTGGGATCATTCAGGAATCAACCTTCTTCACTCCAGTTTTTCTTCCATTAGTCCATAGTGATTTTATAACCATAATGGATGTTATCTTGTTTTGGGGTTTTTTTAATAATATGTTTTCAGCTGTGTAAGTAACTTGTCTCATAAATCCTCTCTATGCATGAAAAAGAAACTTTCTAAAGATACAAATGTATTAGGTATAGATACAACAAGAGATGTATTACTTTTTTTACTACAAAAACATAAAATAAGACTGGCTTGCATTCTCAGAAAAGCAAAGCAAACACGTAGTCTTGGATAAAACAAGCATTTAGCACAGAAAAAAGGGTACTCAGCATAATGTCAGAAGGTAGCTTCAGTTTCCTTACTTGAAATTGGACACGTTAGGAATTTGCCATAACATTTGGAAAAATCAGACTATTTTTAAAGTTTTTTACAACTCCAGTAATGGAGTCACAGCAATGGAGTCACAAATAGGTATGGTTTTTACCCTGTCAATCTAATTATGAAGTCACTAGTCACGAAGGCAAAGAATACCCAACAAACATATCACCAGTTTTGCAAAACAATATGATATTAAAATAATTAAGATTAGATTAAGAATTCAACCTAACATTCAGCATATCTTACCTCTTTTTAATTTCTGATTGAAATAGAAAGTCAGAAATCTAATCAGAAATAATTTCTGTTTAGCAAAATCTCCATTTCCAAAATAAAGGTTTGGATGAGAAAAATACGCGTAGTGACATTTGATACCACTTGGAAGTATAAAAGTGCCTTCTAAGTGTACAAAGTGAAAATTAGATCTATTAGTCTAGCTTTTAAATAATATTATTTGATTTGCAAGAATATTACAAATTAACACAGATAACATCTATTCCTCTTCCCAGGTCTGTATAAACAAATCTGTAAGGGTAATGGAAATGAGGATAATTTGCTTCTTAATGCATGATCCTCCATGTGTATTTTTTATATCATAGAATCATAAAATAGTTTAGGTTGGAAGCGACCTTAAAGATCATCTAGTTCCAACCCCCCTGCCTCATCATTAATACGACCATTGGTCAATATGACCATTAATTTCATTAACTGGATGCTACAGTCAAAGGAAAAGTGAGAGAGAAGTACACCTTTGTTTCCTCCGCAAGTCTACCAAACTTGGCTTCAGTTTCCATGGTTTAAACAAACATGGTTTAAATACGTTAATTCAACAGTTGTTTGAGTTATTACGTATTCTTTTTAGTTTCATATTGGACCTAAAACCCCAAGTGATACAGCCAACACCTCTTTTTTGGGTTTGATCTGCTTTTTAAGTGGCGTCACAAGCTGATGAAAAATGTCTCAGAACAAATGACACATAATCTTATAATTTGCCAGGGGAAAATTTTAAGAAAGCCTCTGACCTTTAATGAAATCTGAAATTGGGAAAGATAGCATTCAAAACACTAGAAAAAACCCTACAGAACTCTTATTTCTACACACAGCTTTCTAAAATACTGCTTAAAGTAAAAAATGAGTAAATGAATGCATCTGATATTTTGCTTGGTTACTGACTTCAAAACACTTATTCACATATGTTCAAGTTTTTGGGGACTTCACTATTAATGTGACTGACATGATAGACAGAAAAAGAAAAAGATTTATGACTTCTCCTTGTACAATGGGGTTTCTGGCCAGACATATCAATTTTTTTACAAACCCACATTTTTCTTTGTCTCTGTGTCTTTCTATTTCTTCTGTCAGTGTTAGAATAATCGAACTGCAGCAAAGATAGCAGCCTAGAAATCTCAGAGTGCCTGTCACTAGCCTGAAATCTTGCAGTATCCCTGCAGTTCATCCAATTAGGATTGTTTTTTTCAGAGCATGTTCTGAGACTCTGACCCCTCATATACAAGCTCAATTTGCAATAAATGCCTGGAAAACTTGGAATATTCTTGTGAACTGAACAACTCCATAAAAATTACTTTGTCACAGCTGTTAGTTGTCTGACCCTCTTTCTATTGTGTCATTTTATATGCCAGAACCAAATCTAAGTCAGAGATTTTTTGTCATGGGTCTCATTGTCAGGGCCTGGCAAAATACCTGCTTAGAATTTTTCTGACACTTATGTTGCCTATATTTAAAAGTCTATATATTGCCACAAAATACTTTCTTCATTTTTAATATTTATTCAAGCAACAGAAAAAGAGGCTTTGAAGTGAACTGAAATCCATCACAGCTTCTTCTGAGCTGCTAAGTAAGCTGTATTCTTTAGGAAAATGCTTGCTCAAACCAGCTAGTGAATGCTACAGAAATCAGTAGTAAGACTGGATGTTTTTGTTACATTGTAAATGCCATGATACCAGTAAACAACTTTAATTTCCAAATACAATTAAAAAAAAAAAAGAAAGAAAGAAAGAAAGAAAGAATGGTCAAAACAAAAATTAATTTGTACTGATAAAAATTCATTCTGAATTAGACTTTTGCCTGCTTTATATTCTGAAATATTGAATACATAGATCTTAAAGGAAAAAAGTTCTCTTTTATCAACCATTAAAGTTTCTTTGAGATTGGTACATTTCTACAAAACACTTCCAATCATTCAACATTTTTAGACAGGAAAATCATCTCTTAAAAAGTCTCTGGCAAACTCTAGAATACAGTGATTTATTGTCTGTCTAGACCAGACAAGCTTCTTAAAGGAGGGATTAAAACTACCCTCAGACTTGATGAACATTTGAGGAAGATCTATCTTGTGTGGAAAGAGGGGGTTTTTTTCTGCTTAGTCATCTAAATTCTCTGTGGCAATCTTACAGTAACAGGATTTTTATTTCCCATCATGATACCTTGACATATATTTATTTCCTGAAATATACAAGAATGTTCTTCAAATCAGGTCAGGAAATTACAGGGAAATAATTTTGAGAACAGGAATAGAAATTGTTTAGTTCACTGAGACACCCATTCCCCAAAGACAGTTATTTTAAAATGAGTTTTAATTATTCATTCTAAAGCAGCCATCCAGTTCCTGAATGTAGCCATAAAATATTCAAAACTTGGTATGAGGAATGACAAATGGAAGTCTTGTACTGTACTTTTAAAAGTGCTTGTCTAATTTCAGAGTTGTTACAAAAAATGTTTTTCACTAGCTGTTCTGAGATATAAGAAATGATGTGTGTCAGCTATAATGGAATTATAAGAGGAGCCTTAAGTCCTAAAAATTTAAATATGAAGTTACTAATTCAATTTCTACCTGAAAATAATTCTCGGTTATGCACAGAAGACAGTAAATACGTATGTGCCATTCTGAGCTTATATAATTTCTTTTCTTTGCCTATGACATTACTGTATCAGCCTTCTACATCCTCTAAGATTTCTGATGATCTTATTTTCCCCTGTCTCTGGATCTTCCACAAGATTATTGCACTCTGCTAGTGTCATAGCTCTTGTCAGATGTCACATGGATTGCAATCATGCAGTCCTTCTGTGCAACAGTAATTTGACATTTCCGAGCACGAAAGGAGATGAGTTCTGAAATCCCAATAAATACCTTATTTTGAACATGGGACCTGGAACCTGGCTTCAGAGATATCTTGTTGCTGCTTTCTGTCTAATGACAAAACAATTAAGATATTTAATTATTTCTGATTTAAGCACAGAAACTAAACCCATCTTTTCATCTTAATTTTTGTGAAATTACAAAACAGGAATAACCAACACGTCAAGTTCTTCACTGAGACTGGTATTAAGAACAATTTGATTAAAAGCTACAGGATATTTGATTTTCTCTGAAAGCAAACATTGCTCCTGTACGTTAACATGAAAATAGATATCTCTAATCTAGGTTGATATTGATATGGGAGGAAGAACAGAGAAACAATACTGTGTTACAAGTTCAGCTATTCCTCTTATTCTTTGCTTCCAGAGATCCATAGACCACTAAACTACACTGATGACTATAATTCATAGGTTCCAAGAAAATATCAAATAAACTCAAATATATGTAGTATGTTTTTATAAAACATGTTATATATCTATTTATAGATTATATATATATATATATATATATAAAGTGCTGGAAGCAAGGATTTGCTGAGACACAATCAGCCTCTTCTGCATGTGTTGTTTAGTTCATGGAATAAGAACAGAAAATGTCTCTTAATTCCTGCATTGACTTTTACTGCATTTTGGTAAAAGATTAATGATAGTGCCCAGGAAAATTCAAGTGTTACTATTGGTGTGGGCAGTTGGGGACAGAATGTTTTAGGAAAGGATATTCTTTCTACTACATGTCATTAAATGGAAGAGATAAAGGAAAAGTATGACTTTGCATCCCAGTAGTGACTTTCAAGCATATTTTAAAGTAAATTAATATAGGCAAAAAGGCATGTCCAAAACCATAAATAATGGATGTTTGCTGTGTCTCATAAATCTATTAATCAGTTAAACTAATTGAAAAAGTAGCCAAGAAATGCTGGGTAATGCCTTTCCATCTAATACTGATAATGTGAGATGATTCGTTATGTAGAAATATATCATCATGTTGATTTCCAGCTATCACTGTATAGAATTGAAGTTATAATACATTGTTGCCAAAATAAATTTTGATATTAGGATTTAATATTCTTTCACTTGATGTGGAGAATAATTTTTAGGAAAATATTTAATGGAATACAAACTTATATTATACTAATATATCAACATTTATTTAAAATGAGATCTACACTATGTAAAAACATCCTCTCACTTCTAGAACTATTTTTTGTCACAGCATTTTCTAAGGATTGATTCTTAGTTCACATGACTCCATATTGCTTTTACAATAGATATCTATATAGCTATAACTTTTCACTAGTTTGAAACGTCCTTTTTTGCCCAGAGAAAGGAAGACTTCTTTGTGAACAGTCCATCAGCTTTACCCTGATATTGCCAAGGTTCTTGTTTTAATTTTCAGTTTTACCTTTTTCCCCAACTTCTGCTTCCTGTTTCTCAGTTCCCCCTTGATTTTAGGGCAAAAATACAATTCTGATGCAATAGTCCTTCTTTTCTTTTTCTTCACCAATGTTTCTGATAGAGATAGAATTTTGGATACCAATATCCCGTCATTCTAGTTTATTCTACAAAAATATTAGTGGTAAAAATTATGTCAGGTTGGTTATGTACTAAACTCTCAAATTATTTTACTTTTTTCCCCTCTTTTCCAGTCTTTGATTTTTAAATTATTTTTATTTTTTAATATATGGACATATCAAATATTCAGTATATTGGGCCATTAATTTTTTTTTTCTTCATTTATGTTCTATTCCTGTTTCCATGGCCCAGGACTCATAGAGGTCATCCTTTTGTCCACCCTAGTTTATTTTATTCACTACGGGTGCTTCCCTTCATATCTAAGCTAAAAGTTGAGAGGTGATTTTCTAACACCTCTTTCTCTTCGTGAATCAGACGGACTCATTGTTTCAGCATGAATACCCTTGATAGCCTTTTGTTGATTCTTGTAAAAATTTACATTTTTTCTGTTTTCTTAGGGAGACAGTCTAATGGACTACAGCTGTACATCAGTACATTATGTCATCTATGTTTTTGGCCCAGTTATTGTGTCTGTGACATTATCAATTAATACTTCATCTCTCAAACAGCTGTGCAATTTTTAGAGTCTTCTAAAACCAGTCCATCCTTTTTCCTGGTTTTATTTCAAAGAAAAAGGTGCTAAATATATTTGTGAGTTAGACAGACATCATAAGCAGTTTGGTGAATATAACAGTCAGAAAATAATCTTGGAAATAAAAATTATTTTTATTTTTAATATTAAACCAGATTACAAATCTTCACAGCTTCACTTACACCCAGGACCTTCTTATAGTTCAAATTTTCAGCTTTTTCTGGTACTCTGCAATAAGTACACTACAAACGTTTAGGAAATGTTTTACTCAAACAAGTCCTTTTCTTTTGCTTTTTAGATATAATCACAATGTTTGTTGGGTATGCAGGGCAGATTACCTCATGTAACTTTATGCATATGCGTATGTCTCTTCTGGTCTGCTCAAACCCATGCAACTGTCAATTAATCCGTGTGGCAGCCATTCATTCTATAACAGATTGCATCTCATCTTGAGATGCTTCTCTCTATATATGCAGTAGAGAGAATTTGCATGATTGTCATAGATTAAACATCCGATTTTAGATAGCTAAATTTGGTAAGATGAATCCAATACTTGCTGCCTTGAGGAAAGCTAACTATGACATTCAAACCCCAATGGAAAAATTGTCATTAACACAGCTTCAACTGTTTGTTGCCATTCAGCGTCTGTCGAAATCCATTTCTTGAGTAACATCTATACTTTTGGTTATCAGACCGAACCCATATGCATTCAAATTCCCTGGGTTTTAAGAGATTCTAGACCGCCTTTACCTCTGGGCCTTTACAGAATATTGATACATGAAAATCAATGTCTGAAACTCTTTCATCAATATTAATCTTCCTTAGGATTAAGCTCTTCCCTCTGCAGAACTTTTGGCCCAAGATTAATGTAGTAAGATGTTTCTCTTCTTTCCACAGAACTGTAGACAAATCTAGGCCTGAAGGGACCTCTGGAGGTCAGCTTGGCAACCCTCCACTCAAAATGGGCCTAACTTTAAATCAATCATCTCATACATAAGCATCCATACTCTCAATTTCTTGTGGTTGCTGTGCATCACAGTGTATTGCTTTAAAGTGAAATCAAAGCTAAACCCAAGTTTTTGGAATTTATACATTTTACATTTATTACAAAGTAGTTAAGTTGCTATGCAGAATGATCAATGCCTTCTGCATGTGAGAAAGGCTAAGTTTCAGTAAGTTGCTGTTCTTACAGTAAGACAAAATCCCTTCTGACCTTCTTCCTGCAGCTGAGCTGTCTTTTTCTCATGGCCTTCTTTGTTGACAAGGGCTGTCCTTGAAGGCACCTGTTGCTGCACTGAGGTTGTTTAACCTCCTACTATACCCAGTCCTGCACAGAGTCATTAGGAGTCAGTGCCTTTCCTGATACTAACCACATTTTCTGAACAAAACAGGACTCTTGTGTTTTGATGACTCCTGAATGACTTTATTCATCTTACCAGACATCATCTACTCTTACTACAAAATGGAGATCATAATCTGTACTGAAGGTTACTATCATAAAAGATAGTTCATAAAGGATAGTTCATAAAACAAAAGGAATCTGTGGGCTGACACATATTCCCCAGACCATCATGACTTTATTTTCCTTTCAGTAAAATATCAAATTGGAAAGTTTTAGGCAGTTACGTAAATCAGACCTTTTGAACAGAACCTGTGGCCTAACAACGTATTTCAAAACAGGAGAAAATGGCCTCTAAGAAATTTGATTTTTTTTGTTTTGTTTTGAATATTCATTTTGTTCAATAATTTGTGACATAGCACCTTTCAGAACCTGGAAATACACTACTGTTTGACACCTGCTTTCTGCAGAAGGTTTCTGGAGTAAATTATTTTTTAAAAAGTAGAATTTTCTCATTTTACAGATGAGAAAAATTACTGGCAAGGTAGAAAACTTTAGCAACAACATAGCATGAAGAAAAGTCCTGAGAGAACGAAATATGCTAGGAATACTGATACATGGCATACTTGGCATCACTAAAATGGATTTACTTAATCTAGGTACTAATTGTTTTAGTTGTAAGTGAATTCAAAGTTGAGCTAATAAATTAACTCTTTTATATCTCTAGCTACTAATTTAATCTAGTTTTTAAAGTCTGACTATACAGCAGTAGCTCCTACTAGAGAAGTAGTTTTCAGTAATACAGAATATTCAGCATACTAACATTTGATGCCCCTGTCGTATTTCTGGCGTACTTTTTTTCTTGCAGTCTATTATACAGACTTTTTAAAAAATCAAAAGCCATTCCTGCAATGAGATCCTTAGGTGGTAGAAATCAGCATAGTTACCAATTATTGTGGAAATGCAATAGTTTCTACCAAATCAGAATCTGGTGCCTTTTGTCTAAAAGCAGGATTCTAAGAAACGGAAATCAAATGCATTTCAGAAAGAATCAGATACTATTGATTTTAAATGTCTGATATGCTGTGTTTAAAAGAACACTTTTTTATTCCTTACGTGTAAAATACTATAACATTCTCATAAGTATATAAAAAAGTTGATAGTTATATTTTCTACTTAATTACCTAATCAGCCTTTGGGTAGGTACCACTGACACTGGTGTAACTATAGAATTTTTACAGCAATGAAGTTTGCTTCAAACCGTGGATGTGAATCTGCTGAAGAGAAAGACTGTTTAAGTAAAACCCTCTAGAAGGAAACATGAATGATGATTAGATTATTTTTTTTAAATATTCCTTCTTGAGGGTGATTTATTTTTTAAAAAATACCTCCTTCTTTGTCCAAAGAATATTTAGTCTTATTCTGTACTTTCTGTAATGAAAACTAGTTTTTAAATTTACCTGTATTTCTGATTAATTTTAATAGACATTTAGGTTTTTTAAAAGATATTGTAATTTTGCTTTGCCATTAACTTTGGAAAGATTTGCAAGGATAAATAATTTCCTGGAAATAAAGTCGATCATGGATAGAGACTTGCTATTGACTACAATAGAAGAGGGATAGAGACCAATGTTCCAATGCAAACCACTTTATAAAAGCTATTAAACTTACTACTGAGACTCTAGCAAACTTGATCAGCCTTTACTGAGATAGTTTTCCCTGAAGGGTGCTCATCCATCCATTAATCACCATTTATGTGGATATAGGTAAGTCACTCATGGACATACAGAGAGTAAGTTTTTGATCAAATGTGTTATTGATTTCACATTGTATTATAACTCTATACAACTCAAATGTACTGATATTATTTCAGCTTTTTTTTATGTCTTTATGTAGTCAAGACATTCAGTTATGTCACTAGAATTCGGACGTTTGGATATTTTATGTAAGAAACAGATTGTGAAATAGTAATAAGCTTGTATATTTCCAATTTTTTTTCTGATTCCACAGAAGCATGTTTGTTTAAGAAGGAAATTATTATGGTAGGGAAATAAAAAAGTGAAGAAAGTATCTTAGTACGTTTAAATCTTCCTGATACACAGAATTATAACTTGTATATTACAAGGTAAATAATAAGATTCACTTGAAATTATACTGACATATTTCTGTATTTAAATGAGTCAGTCTAAGTCTTTCTTGAAATCTATATTTTACGCTGTGCTTTTTCTATTGTTTGGAATGTCAAAATTACTTTGTTCCCATGTGGTCTCTTAGGATGCTCTTTTCCAGTTTAGAGTTCAATCTTACATTAGGACATTTTTCACAAAAGCAAAGTTCTGCGCCGTCTTTTGATACTTCACATTTAACTTCTTTGGCAATACAATGAATTGTCCAAACTTTCATACTGTAGCAATGACAAGAGGAAAAAATCTTTTCCTTTGTGTCTCTTTCTGTGTTGAATCTTCCACTGCCTAAGCTCTCTTAGTGCAACGCAGTATTCGATACGTTCATACTTTACCACGCTTATCTGTTCTTTCCATAAACCATTGTCCTTGTCAGACATTTGCTTCTTTTGGAACATCTTTCCTATGCAAGTATGATTAAAATCAAACAAAAAAGGCTCTTTTGTGCCTGTCAATTTGAGGGAGAGTCTAATGATCTTTATCTCAATTCTGCCTGTGCAAAGTTGTACAGAAGGTATAGTGAAAACAAGTTTTGTATGTATTATGGATGTGCTGCTTTCTAACTAGTTTTCTTAGTCTATCTTTTCTTGCTATTGCTCATGTTGAAGAGTAACAGAAGTATTAAGTCTATTTATTAAATAAGGATAAATCTATAATCTACTTGTAAATATACGACCATATTTCTTTATCTGACTAGATTCCCCCTTATTTCATCATTAAAGTGCAGATTTTTCTAGATCTGAGCTAACGTCACTGTTTGTCTTCATAAACTGTGAGGGTTAGGGTTTTTTTAATCGGGTGCAAATGTTCATTCTGATTCCTGGACAAAAGTCGTTCAGCAAAATCACCTAATGCTTGGTTATTTTGCTTCAGGCTCTAACAGTGACTAGCTTTAAACTCAGTTAAAGCTTTGCAGAGTGGAAAGAGTAGTTCCAGGCAATCTTATTTCCTTGCTTATGCCACAGGCAATAAGAAGTGTAAATAGGGCACTCAGCAAATAATCTAATGAGCATTTAAACTAATTAAAATGTGATGAAGACTGTTTTGAAGATCTCAATTTATAATTTATATTGCAGTGGAAGTGAAAAAACTTAAAGCTGTTTTTGTAAGAGTAGCCCACAGGTCTGATGTGGTAAATTTCCTCTATCTAACAACTACACTTTTTTTTAGAATGTTGTCTGGGCAGAAATTGAAAAGAAATGCTATATTAGATCTTTGTCATCACAGAATACAGATTAAAAGTCTGCTTGGAAAATTTGGATACTTGGAACCTTAGAGTATTTTCTTCAGTGAGGAGAAAAAGGTCAGAGATTGTTTGGAACAACTTGTTGTGTTTATCACTGAAAACCCACAAACTGGATGAACTACTGCCTGTCTTGTCATATGAGGACTCCAGAAGACAGTATTGGGTAGAACATAACCAACATGGAAACAACCCAAGGAATGAAAGCTTTTACACATTTACTTGTCCTTCATGTCTCTATCCTTCCATTTCCAACCTCTATAAAACTTTATTTCTCTTTTTTAAGAGAAACCATGCTGCTTTCTGGAAAAAAACAAAGATTAATGCTACATTCACTTAGGTTAGGGTCCTGAAAGCATCCTCTGATCTGGAAACACTGGGCAATATGTCTATGAGCATCGCCACGAGTCATAACCCCTCAGTGTACCACTTCAAGAAACATGAAACTGTGTAGTGGTGCACAGCATAAATGGCAGCTGAGGACACTAGGTTTGTGCACCTCAGAGAAGAGGAGCCTGAGGGATGACTGCATTCCTAGGATGTGAGGAAATGTGTTGGGAAGGTCAGATTGGATATTAGGAAAAAGTTCTTCACTGAGAAGGTGGTCAAGCACTGGACAAGCTCCCCAGGGAACTGGTCATAGCCCCAAGTCTGTCAGTGTTTATGAAGCATTTAGACAATGCTCGTAGGCATAAGGTTTAACTTTCAGGCTGCCCTGTGGGAATCAGGACTTGAACTGGATGACCCTCATGAGACCCTTCCAACTCAGGACATTATATAGTTCTATGATGTTTAGCTTGACCTTACCATTGTCATGAAGTGGCTTATTCACTTACATTTGGGTTTTTTTACATGTGTCTGCTCCTAGACGGTTTTTATGCCTGGCAAGGGATATGCATGCTTGGCTTAGTGTGGTGAACTGTTTTTTAAGATCTAGATTTTTTTTCCATGGAAAGTATTACATCTTTTTCTTTATTGCATTGCAATTCCTGTTTCTTTTGCAGACACAGAAAAGAGAATAAAGCCAGTGAGGGGAACTTTCCTTTCACTCACTGTCTACTTGTAGGGATCTGAACACACAATAATTCAATGTAAAAATACAAACAGCCAAAATTAGCTGTTGTTTTTTCTTTTTGTGTCTGCAAATATACCTGAATTTTTACATTTGTTTGAATCATACATTGAACTTTCAAATGACAACTGCAAGATACCTAGAACCTTCTAGTATCAATCTTCCTAGGCTGTCTGGCGCATGGACATTATATCTTCACTTATTTGAGGGAAGAGCTCTTTAGAAAATAGATTCAGGTAAACTCTTAAAATATCTGCACTGAAAAACTCTAGAGGTCACTCAGGACATTTATACACCTTGGGTGTGTTATGTTTGATAAAATAAGCAAAATAAGCTCACTCTTGGTGCTTCAGTACAGCCAGTGTTGCTAAGAATCAGAGCTGAGATTCCCAGAACAAAAAAGGAATTTAAAACACTTTCCTCCATCTTTGGATAGAGGCTTTGGTTATTTTTTCCTGTTCTCATATGTTCACCTGTCCATATTTGATCAAAGAAAGATGGCTCACATTGAAATCAATATGCAGTTTTTCCCCCACTAAGTCAACAGTCTGATTGAAGCCAGTAAGTCTGTTGATAGCCTTTCATTTCCGTCACTTTGCTGACTTCTCATTCCCTTGTTTACCTTTTAAACTCTCTTACTTTAATTAAATTACCTCCCTCCAAAAGCTATTTGCTCTCATTCACAGTGTTAAATCATATTAATCCTTTTGCATACAGCTTCATATCATGCTATTCCAGAAACCACCTTTCTCAGATTATTCAAGGCCTCTAATTCACCTATTTTCTGAAAGTTGTGCCATCAAACTCAAATGGCAGTGAAGGTACTCTGAGAATGGTTGCTGCTTAGCTGTCAAGACATTCATTTCTGTAGAGAATCAGACTAGATAAGTATGCAATTTTAAATACGTTTCTATCCTGAGATTGTTATAAAATATATGATGTATTTAAATAATTGACGCAATGTTGATTTTCTCCTTGTTGCAAATACCTGTCTCTGATGAATTTAAATAGCTTTATTGGTACTTTTTTCCATAAGTCAAAAATGATTTTTAAAAAACCTGTTTGTGACTTTTAGACTAATGTTACACTTCGATTTCCTGTGCTCCAGTAATTTTTACTGTTATCTAAATCATTACTTTTATCTTCTGTTTTCTATAAATTTATTGCTCTTTCATTTTTCTCCTGCAAAGCAGTTCTTTGCAACTTATGAACCAAAACTTTGCAAACACTTATGAAATTATTTTATAACAAAAGTTTACAAAAATTGAAATAAAAATAAAACAATGCATTGCTCCAAAGCCTGTACTTTGGAAGTACACTCGGTCTCCTGTCTCTGATGTTTTCTACTCATAAAGAAAAACAATGAACAGCAACAGCATTGATTTTCACTCATCATCCCCACTGTGCTACTATTACCAGAGACAATAAACTGGGGCCTCTCAGAGATTTTTTTTTCCACCAGTGAAGGTATTACTTGATTTTTTTAAGACAGTAAACTTTTTTGTGTGCATAGGGTGAGGAGGGCACGGGGACATTCTGTTGCTACATCTCACTCTGCAGTTCCTTCTCACTTCTCCTGTATGTTCGAACTCTACGACCATGTATCAGTCATTAGGAAGGTTGTTAGCCTATTAAGCTTTCTTTTTCATATGCTCCAGAAGCTCATATGCTTCTATTGCTGCCAATTTAAACATGCAATTTTTCTCCACAATGATATCTTGTGATTTCTTTATGCCAGCAATTTAAATGCCTTAAGGTTAGGAGGAAAAAAGAGCTATTTAGGACGAGAGCCTAACAGTTGAAAGAAACAGCAGTGGGCTAACAGATTAGTTTGCTACCTGGTCTGGGGAAAGAGATAACTGAGCTTTGGCTATCTAACCTATGGGAGAAGAACCTAGGCCTGGCTAGTGAGAACAGAGGGCAATGATATAAAATTGCTTCTTATAGAAATACCTGTCAGTTATCTAAGGAGTTAGAGCATAATCAGCACCGTCCGTATGTTTATGAGGTGCTATATTGGGCTCTAAGCTACTTTAACATTTAAAAAAAATGGATCTGTACTTAACTAAACAGAAATATTTGAAGTGCTCTGTCTTAATTATTGTTTCATAAATCATAGAAGGTTAGGTTGAAAGGAAGCTCTGGAGATCCAGTCCTACCTCACCCCCTGCTCAGAACAAGGGACAATTTTGAAGTTACACCCAGTTTCAAAGTCAGATAATGTTGTTCAGGGTCATATAAAGCCAACTGTTAATGTCTCCATGGACAGAGATTTCACAAACTGACTGAGCAACTTGTTCAAGTGTTTGATCACCTTCATGGTGAAAAAATTATTTCTAACATCTAATTGGAATTTGCTGTGTTTCAGCTTGTAGCCATTGCTTCATGACCTTTCACTGTGAACTTCCATGGTGAATCTGGATCCATCTTCTCTATATCATACCACTAGGCAGTCGAAGTGCACTTTGTCCTAATTCTGCAGTCACTCTTGATACATCTGCGTCTTCTTTGGCAGTACCATTGGTGTCACATAGATGATAAAGAGTAATAGTTTGAAAGCTAGATAAATCTTGGCAATGCCTCTGCAAACATTCTGGATTTGAACTCCTGGCAAGCAATAAACCTCCTAAGACAGATACTATGTTTGACAGATGGATGTCTCTGTCCACTATCTTCCATTGTTTCCTGTTGGTACTGACAGGTGGACCAGGCTCAAGCAGCATTGATGTTACCCTGCTGAGATTTGTTCCTTTTCAGCTGTTGCCAGTACCCGATACCTATTCTGTTAATACACACCTGCAAGTGGAGAAGGAACCTTCCTCTTCTTTGCCAATTTTGGGGCTGTGCATTCCAAACAGATGTTTGAGTGCCGTCTCTAACTGTTCCTTCCTGTATGCAATATGGTTTTCAGGTTTTTTTCCTCTCCAAGGTCCACTCCAAAGAATCTTTCCACTTTCTGTTTTCTCTCTCTTATAAGTAAGTAGTGTCTGCTTTCTTACCCTCATTGCTCCCTCACCCAATGGCTCAGTGCCTGAGCAGATGCATCTCACTTCTGGAGATACATCTAGGTTAGGACTCCAGTGAACTAGGGGTGGCTACTCCAGAAGATACCTGGGAGTGTGCTCTGTGACACAACATCACTTTCCCATGGTGACGTGGCAGACCAGATTTTCCATGACTCCAGAGGACCCATGAACTCTCAGACAGAGCCTTTGGACCCCTTAACATCCCGTCTCACACTTACTGTCAAATCCCTGTACAATTCTCATTGCTACTGCCGCTCAGTGAGAGGTGTTCAGGCACTTCCATCACTGCTGCTGGGGAGCCCATCTCCCTCCAGTTAAAAAACAGCTGAAATTAGTCAAAGGTATATGCACTTCTTAATGAGGAAACAGCAGAAGCACATCTTCCTTTTCTGTCTTCAACAAATACAACTGATTATTTTTCAGTTGCTGCTACAGAAACTCACTCTTCAGCTCAATCTTTTCAATATTCAGTTCTTTTCATAGAATCATAGAATGGTTTAGGGTGGAAGGGACCTTAAAGGTCATCTAGTTCCAACCCCCCTGCCATGGGCAAGGACACCTCCCACTAGACCTGGTTGCTCAAAGCCCCATCCAACTTGGCCTTGAACACTGCCAGGGATGGGGCCTCCACAACTTCTCCAGGCAACCTGTGCAAATGCCCCACCACCTTTCCAGTGAAAAATTTCTTCCTGGGATCTAATCTAAATCTACCCTCTTCCAGTTTGAAGCCATTACCCCTCGTCTTATCACTACATGCTCTTGTAAAAAGTCCCTCTCCAGCTTTCTTGTAGGCACCCTTCAGATACTGGAAGACTGCTATAAGGTCTCCCCAGAGCCTTCTCTTCTCCAGGCTGAACAACCCCAACTTTCTCAGCCTGTCCTCATAGGAGGCGTGTTCCAGCCTTTTGATCATCTTTGTGGTCCTCTTCTGGACCTGCTCCATCAGGCCCATGTCCTTCTTACGTCGGGGGCTCCAGAGCTGGATGAAGTATGCCAGGTGAGGTCTCACCAGAGCAGAGTAGAGGGGCAGATCACCTCCCTCAACCTGCTGGCCATGCTTCTTTTGATGCAGCTCAGGATGTGGTTGGCCTTCTGGGCTGCAAGTGCACATTGCCAGCTCATGTTGGTCTTCTCATCCAGCAACACCCCCAAGGCCCTTTCCTCAGGGCTGCTCTCAATCCATTCTCTGCCCAGCCTGCATTTGTGCATGTGATTGCCATTAACAAGTTTAAAGTAATAATCTCATCTTTTCTCTGATGTCAGCTCCTGAAAGCTTCATGAGTCTGTAAAATAAAGCAGTATAGGCCAACCAAACAATGTGGTTGAAGTTCCATCTTTACTCCACATATTCCTCCAGAATTAACTCAATATTAGGTACTCACAGTTCCCAAGCAATTCTTATATTAATCCATAAAAAATGAAACAAAATATTCTTGACCTATTTCTTGCAACCACAGTGTGACACAATCCCTTCTGCACTTATGTTTTATATTTCACTTACACATCAGGCAATTATTTTTTTCCTTATACCCGTCAGAGTATTATGAGTTTGGTAGTAGTTCCCATCAGAGAGTTGCATTTCCTACACAGATTTCTAGATCTTTACCATTTAATATATATGAATATTGTATTTTAAATTAACTTAGTTATACCGTCCTAGTTGGGGTGAGGGTCTCTCCTGCACTGAGTTCCACACCGCAGCAAGTGAGAAATAGCATGTCAAAAATCAGTTCTTATCTCTTTTAACATTTTCCCTGGTTAGTCACACTCTGGGTTGGCAGCTCTCAGTGATGGGGTGATCATACAGCAAGCAACTGCTATGTGGTTGCCTTGCAAGGCTGCACTTGTCTCACTCAGAGCACACAGTGACAAAAATGCTTTATCACGTAAGAACTCCCATGGAGCATGTGAGCGGCAGATTCAATAAACACATTTCATTCTTTTACCTAAAATAATTACTTTTAAAAATCACCAGTTTAGTACTTGGAGACGTAGTCAGGAATCACAGAATCATAGAATCACCTAGGTTTAAAGGGACCTTTAAGATCATCGAGTCCAACCATCAACCTACCACCACCAAAACCACCACTAAATCATGTCCTTAAGCACCATGTCTACCTGTCTTTGAAATATCTCCAGGGGTAGTGATTCAACCACTTCCCTGGGCAGCCTGTTCCAATGCTTACAAACCCTTCCAGTGAAGAAATTTTTCCTCATATCTAATCTAAATCTCCCCTGGTGCAACTTCAGGCTGTTTCCTCTTGTCCTACAGCTTGTTACTTGGGAGAAGAGATCAACTGCCACGTCACAACAACCGCCTTTCAGGCTGCAGAAAGTGAGAAGGTCTCTCCTCAGCCTCCTTTTCTCCAGGCTAAACAACTCCAGTTCCCTCAGACGCTCCTCATAAAAGACTTGTGCTCCAGACCCCTCGCCAGCTTTGTTGCCCTTCTCTGGACTTGCTCCAGCATCTCAATGTCTTTCTTGTAGTGAGGGCCTCAAAACTGAACACAGTATTCAAGGTGGGGCCTTACCAGTGCTGGGTACAGGGGCATGCTCACTTCCCTAGTCCTGCTGGCCACAGTATTCCAGATACAAGCCAGGACATCAATGCCTTACCTTGGGTATTTGTTGTGTTGGGAGTAGTTCCTACAAGATGATGGTCTTACTTCCTGGCATTAGGCAGGATGTATTCAGCACCCTGGCAGTGCCTAGAATACCAATTATCCTGAACTTCTAAACAGATCACCTGACACCAATTCGTTATCCAGTGAACATAGTTACATCTTTTTTACAAAACTAGAAGTTAAATTTGCAACTTTTTCCCTACTAGACTTTTTCTAGTTTTAATCTTTCTTTTGTTCATTTAATTTCCTAAGTGACATACTATATTATGTCAAGTGAGTCACATCATAGTTTGTTACATCACATTACAATAGTTAATGTATTTTGGCAGGTGTAACCCTTTGGGCCCATCAGTCACTGAATGATGTTCTTTATAAACTTCTTTATCATTCTGTGCATGGTATGCCTCTTCTTGTAATGAATGCAAAATGCTGTGTGATCAAAAACTAAGCACACTGAAAAGAGGACAAACAGTAAGTCACTGAAAAACTTGTGGAATAATTGAAGAGGTTTGTCTCTGAAGGAGAATGCATTTCCACAATAAAATTGTTAAAATTTCGATAGTTCCGGTGATACTTGTTTGTTGTAGTATTTCAAATATTCATTTGAGTGACCAAATTATATTCTGAATCAATTTAGATTTAACATATTGGTAATGAATATTTCAAGTGAAATTTTAAAATGAGAGCACGACCTCATACATAAAGAGAATCAGTCAGAGCCATTGTATTCTTTCATTTAGTGTTAAAGGTGTTACAAGAAAATAGACAATCTACCTTCACACATCTCCTGAGAACATAGTTGTTCTTAAATGACAGCCATCAAGATTAGAGATTTTAACTGTCACTTGCCACCCAAAACAGAAAATTAAATTATCCCTCAGAATTTTAAGGCTAATATTCAAAAAGTTTTGTTATATTTCAGAAGTTCTAAGGAACTGGAAGAAAGTTAAAATTATATTAGCACTTTAAAGATGGATGCTAGTGATCAGAACCGGATTATTAGAGTGACTGATAGTGGTGGGTCGACTCCAGCCAGCAACCAAGCACTCACCAGCCACTTGCTCACTCTTCCCCAGTAGGATGACGGAAAGAATTAGAAGGGTAAAAGTGGGAAAAACTTGTGGGTCAAGATATAGTTTGATAAGCGAAGAGTAAAATATGAAAAAGTAAAACCTGATACAAAGGCAATCCCTCAACACCTCCCTCCAGAAGACTGATGCCCAGCCAGTCCCCAAGCACAGACTACTTTGGAAAAACTACCCCTCCACCCAGTTTTATAGCTGAGCGCGATATTGTGGTGGTGCAACCCCCCTGCCACTCTTAGGCCCCTTGATACTTGGCGTGATTCCCTCCCCACCTAGGCCACATAATAATGCCATGACCAGAGCAATACATAATGGTCTAACATTGAAAGAAGAAAGGGTGGAGAGCAATGGACTAGAACACTATGGCAACCCCTTGGTGCACCTGGTTCCCACGGCGCCTACCGTTTCAAGATAATAACTATAATCGATCACCCCTGACAACATATGGATTGTGGCCACAGAGAGGGGGAGTACCAGGACCACAAGTCCTAACAAGTCCTGGGCCTGTGTAACCAATGGAAAGTACTGAACTATTCCATTGTCCAAGCTGGGCTGGAGTGGAAAAGTACCTGACGAAAGTCAATTATCTCGGATCCTATAAACAGCGATTCCAGTGAAGACCCTTTGAGCTCTTCTGGATCGCAGTGGGCTATGGCCAGTACCTCCCCTGAGTTGGGATGCTGTCTCAGGCAAACTTCTCGAAGACTAAGGCGCCAGGGCGAGACATCCTTCTCAAGCCTCAATTATCGCCTGTTGAGGAATGACAATGCATTGTGAGTATTTGCTCTAACTCGAAAGGGAAATTTTAACTATAGGCTAGCCTCTCTTTCATCCACCTCTCCATTTATATGTTTGTATGCATTGGCTTTTTGGATGTGGATGTTCTTCCATTTTCCGTGCACGCGTAGGAGTCAAAGGGGTACCCGCCGACCCAAAAGGTCGTGCGATATTAAGAGATCTTCGATCTCAGCAGTTACAAACTGCGGCGTGTGAATGTTTGTGTAAGTGTGTGTGTGTACTCATATGCTTTGTTTATATGTACATACATTAATCTGAAATCTGTGCTTTGCCCTCATATGTATACTTATTGGTATGGGATACTTTATAGTAAGTTAGTGTGAATCTTGTCATCTTCGAATCTGTAATCAAGTTGCTGCTCATTTATTTAGTTAAATCACTTTGTAAATCTTTAAATCAGTTAATGATTAAGCGCTGCTAAAACTCAATCTCTTGATCTGCCTCAAATCACAAATAAATCTGAACTGCTGCTAAATCATAACTGAGTCTGATACTTTCATCCCGCGACAAATATGGAATGGAATATCTCTCTAGTCATGTTGGATCAGCTGTCCTGGTTGTTTCCCCTCCCAACTTTTTGCCTGCTCCCAGCCTATTCACTTGCAAGGGCAGGGTGAGAAATAGAGAAGGTCTTGATGCTGTGCAAGCATTGCTCAGCAATAGTTAAGACACTGGTGTGCTACCAACATCAAATAGGCTGCTATGAAGAAAATTAACTCTGACCCAACCAGACCCAGTACATCGATACAGCAATCAATCAATATGAAATAATAAAACATATGCTGGTCAATATGATCCTATCAAACGTAGCAACCAACATTTGAAAAAGTGCTTCAGAAGGCAACATGCTCCTTTCTCATAAAAACATCAATGAAAAAAAAACAAAAACCCACTGAAAAAGACCTAAATAGCAAGCAAACAGCATATTTTTAATATAGCCTGGTAAATGTAAAGTCACACAATAGGGAACAGAAATATTAATGAGTGATCAATCCACAGCAGATTAATTGACCAAAAGTGAGCAGTGAGTTTGAGCCAAATATGAGATGGGACTTAAATAATTCTTCTATATTTAAAGAGGTGAAAATGAAGTAAGAGAGTATTTTGTATGGTCATTGATGTGGATTCCCACAGTCCAGGTAAAGGATGGATACATTTGAATAGGTTCAAATAAGAAATACACGTTGCTTAAAAATTGGAAAATATGTCATAAATAAAGGACTGAAGAATTCATCCTTTTTTACCTTATTATAGAGAAGGTATAGGGATGTTCTGATTGTGGATTAGAGCTGTCTGCAATATTCCAGGTAACAGTGCAGATATGAGGGCAGACTTGCACCAAATGTCAGAATTGAATTTTTATGTTATTAACATCTTGAAATTTTAAGTGTATCTCAGTTCTGAAATGACCTACATAGAATTGGCAAATGGACAACATTTTATCCAATTCAGACCTGTTTTGGGACTAAAATGCTGACTAAAAAATCTTACTGTGAGATTTGCAAGACTGCAAGCAAATATTTGTATTCACTATGGCATACTAACACAGGCAGAGTAATGTGGAGGCCACGCCACAAACATTGTTGGGTGCAGTCCTGAACCATATACTACAACACAATATCTTCTAAATTTTGAATGTGTTTAGGGAGTAAATACTTGGCTAGCGCTGTGTTCTGCGGTAAAGAATTACTGTTATTTCCAGACCACACTGTTTTTCCAGATACTGTAATTAATATTTCTTATTTTTGAGAGTTGTCCTTTCACAATAAATGATGCGGTGCAGTATGATTGGCTCAGATTGACATGATATATCTGTCTGCAATCTGTCAGCTGAAAAGTTACATGCAAAGTAATGCATTTTTGTAAAATACGGCTTGGTAGGTACCTGGCAGCCCTCCAAGTTTAACTCACCACAGTGTCTTCACCACTCTACTTGCACCAGTCTGGGCCACAACTTTCACAGGGCTGAAATTTAAAATTCAATGTAACCAAGAGGTTCTTCAAGTAGAGGAAGTACAAGGTCAAACAGCTTTTAGATTTTTTTTTTTTTTTTTGAATGTAAACCTCAGGATCAGCTGAACAATTATTAAATGTTTTTGGCTAATTTACATCAAGTTATTGCCTATAAGCAGACATTTAAATAAGAAACTTGATTTTCTGCCCAAGTAGGTTTTAAAATTTTTTAATTATAATTATATATATGTAATGCAAAAGATTGACCATTTCTCTTATTATCTCACTTTCTTTTTCTTATATTTATAGTCAGGTATCATTATACAGAAATTTCCAATAGTTCTTAACATCATACTAAAGGTTAAAAGTCAGGAAAGGCAAAGTCATTATATTTTACTTGAATAAAACTTTGACCAAATTACTTAAAATAGAAATATTCCTTATTGATTTGAGTTATTTTGATATTCACATAGCTTTGTGCAAATGACTTGACAGGAGCACATCTTGTACAATTATTCTAATGCTAATGTACTAAGTTTTCTCATTTAAGTTTAACCTAGATAAAAAACCTGTTCCACTGAATTTCTCAAAAATGATCTTTAACCTTCAGCTGCCCTCTACTTTTCTTGGAGAGTACCTGCCCCTACCATGCTCATGAAGAAATAATATATTGCCACATTTGATTCATTGTCATCTTAAAGACAAAGAAATCACTTCACTTATTCATATCTGTAGCCATTATCTGAAATCAAAAAAAGAAAAAATGTAGTAGTTGAAAAGGTAGAAAAAAAGTCAAATCAAATAAAATCTAGACATGGAATACAGCATTATCATAGATAAATAGTCTGATAAAATGGGATAAATGAGGAAGCCTTATAGTTTAAGTTACACAATTGAAAATCTGTATATTTCAGCGACTCCTGTGTACTTTCTCTAACATAACATCAGATTTGAGATGAAAACAATTTTAGGTGAATATTCAAATAACAGGTATCACCAAAGCAGTTATATCAGATATAGTCTAATCCAGTTCTTAGAAATCTATATGTGATAAGAGAAACCAAAGTGTAATTTGAAACAAATGCAAAGATGCCCTTTCAAAACACAGTATTACCTTAACTTTTCTAAATCAAGTTGTCACCTCAAGCAGTTTTAGTATTTATTTCCTCACAAGCTACAGGAGTTATTTCATGTAGTTGAAAGGGCAAATGTGGATAAAATATAACAATTTCTCATGCTATTTCTCCCAGACTGTAAAAGCTTCTCTGAACTGTCATGAAGTTACAAATAGCACCACTTAGGCTGTCTTGACAACAAGTACTATGAAAAAAAAAGATTAAGACTTGCTTTATGGTCCCAGATATCTCTTTTAGATATCACAACCTCAAAGTGATGATGTAACATGAAACAAAAATCCAGAAATCAAATTTCTTCACTTATCTTGATCCTAAGGACATAATATTTTGTTTTAAAAATACATTTTTGCCTGGGTAGAAGAACCTGAACATCTAACCATACTAAGAAAGAGGAGTAAAAAGAAACTAAAAAGAGACAAAAAAGAAATGAAGAAGAAATGGGAACTGTGTCTGTACACATTTATTTGAACCTAATGTTACTTCATAAGAAGGTGCTATTTTGCTTTTCTGTCTCACTGTAATGTGAAATTTGGTTCTTGTATTTCCCTTCCCATGTCCTTTAATGGTATATCTTCTTTTAGCAAACAAAATAGGCTTTGCTTGCTCTATTACCTCAACTCTGCCAGAAAGCTAGCTTACTCTCATTTCAGATAGGTTTGGTTGTTTTGTGTTTGGTTTTATTTTGGGTTGGTTTTTGGTTTTGGGTTTTTTTTGTGAGGGTTCTGTGGTGGTTTTTTTTTCAGGTATGCCTATTTACATTTAAGATGTTGTACTTTTCAGACTTAACCATTCTGTGCTAACATGAGCTATGACTGCCTGACTTCTTACTTACAATATTTGATGTGACATCAGTTTCTGACTGCGTTAATTCATGCGTACTTGCCCAGGTGACCAGAAGGCCAACAGAATCCTGGTTTATATCTGGAACACTGTGGCCAGCAGGACTAGGGAAGTGAGCATGCCCCTGTACCCAGCACTGGTAAGGCCCCACCTTGAATACTGTGTTCAGTTTTGGGGCCCTCACTACAAGAAAGACATTGAGATGCTGGAGCGTGTCCAGAGAAGGGCAACAAAGCTGGCGAGGGGTCTGGAACACAAGTCTTATGAGGAGCGTCTGAGGGAACTGGAGTTGTTTAGCCTGGAGAAAAGGAGGCTGAGGAGAGACCTTCTCGCTCTCTATAACTACCTGAGAGGAAGTTGTAGCGAGGTGAGTGTCAGTCTCTACTCCAAAGTAACAAGCCATGGGACAAGAGGAAATGGCCTCAAATTGCACCAGGGGAGGTTTAGGATGGATATTAGGGACAATTTCTTCACTGAAAGGGTTTGTAAGCATTGGAACAGGCTGCCCAGGGAAGTGGTCGAGTCACTACCCCTGGAGATATTTCAAAGACAGGTTGACGTGGTTCTTAAGGACATGGTTTAGTGGTGGTTTTGGCAGTGTTAGGTTGATGGTTGGATTCGATGATCTTAAAGGTCCCTTCTAACCTAGAAGGTTAGAATTCTATGATTCTATAATTCTAAATATAGTCTAGTTTATAAGTGGTTTTCAGATGCAGAAGTGTACTTTAAATTAAACTACATCAAATTATAATTAAACTAGATCTTTTTAATATAAAAAATTTTAATGGTACCGGGAAGGAAAATAACTTCTCCAGCTAATACACGAGCTTATGTGCATTTATAACAGTAAATGTTGCATAGACATAATAACTTTCAAATCATCTGTCCAGTTCAGAATTCTGACTACAGAAGTGGCCAGTATACCAGGAGTAAAATTATGAGGAAAAAGATGAAAAAAATTGGTCCTTTCTCTGCTTTTTTCTCTAAGCTTCTGGGAATCAGCACATCACGTACTTCCAGAGATGAAGGCTGCATGTAGGTAATTGCTGTTGACAATACCAACTTCATTAATTTCTTAGTACCTTCTTAACCTTTTTATACTTATGGACTTCTTGTTATACTGTGACAATTTTTCACCCAAGTTCTTTTCATATTGTTTTGAAAAATATTGCTTTTTTTTTTAAGCCTGCTACTTGACAATTTCATATTGGGATCACTAGGACTTGTTTTGTTTGGTTTCCCGCTCCCCCCAGCCTTTCCCTTGCTATTCTTTATTATATAGCTTTCTACCTATAAAATACTTCTGTCACTGCCTCATTTAATCTGTTCCCACAAAGAAACTGTTCTATGTCCGTGATCATCTCATTATTCCTCTTTTTACTTTTCTTAGTTCTTTGATGTATTTTTTGAAATAAAACAGGGTACATACAGGGTTTAAGATATATTTTAAATTTCAGCAATAACATCTGCTGTTAGGAGCACAAGAAAGTGTACTTTTAGAACAGAAAGCATGATTATTTTCTTACTTTATCTTGTTTCACAAAGGTGCTACTGCAGTGAGTCACAATAGTTGTTCCTTGTTTACAGAACTGCTAAAAAAAATCATAACTACAATATCGGTTTTGACAATGTTTATTTGCAGTACCTCCAGCTATATTCTCTTTTACAAGCCCACGGCTTTTGTGTAGTGAAAAGAGCACCCATGCATCCTTGAAAGCGGAGGAATGTTATAGAAAAGGCTGTGATATCTCTTCTATTTGAAATATCTCTTACAACTGATCTTCACAGAGGCACACATTGCAGATTTAAAAGTGGTATTTAGGGTTTTTTCTAAAATAAACCAAACCAAAAAGTCTATTGGGACCAGCTAAAAGGATGTCAAATATAGAAAAAAAAATACCCTTAGCTGAGTCTGTAAGCAAAAAGCCTGGTGTCTATTCATATTGTGAGTAGAATCTATTGTAATTTTAAAACATTTCCTCACATTAATGTGTTCAGAATTAGATTTGCTGAACAAGTGAGCTGTGATAGGATAGTTGCCATATGAACTACAGAACAAGACACACCCTTGCTTAACAATGAACTTTTGGGGGTGCTTAAGAGCAACAAAGAAGCATGGCAGCTATGGAAAGGCATCCAAATAGCTATCAATGACTACAAGAATCTTGCTTGGGCATGCAGAGATGCACTAAGGAAGGCTAAGGCTCAGCTATAACTGAAAGCAGCCAAAGACGTCATGTACAACAAGAAAAGGTTCTTCAGATACATGAGCAGTAAACAGAAGCACAGGGAAGACATAGGCCCATTACTAAACAGGGCAGGGAAACTAGTCCCTAATACTGTTGACAAGGCAGAGGTTCTCGATAGCTTCTTTCCCTCTGCCTTTACCAGCATAGCTGGACCCCAGGTCACAAGATTGGGTAGCTACAACAATGCATGTATCGACCCACCCGTAGTGGAGGAAGGACTGGTCTGCAGCCTTTTGTAACGGCTCAACCCACGTAAATCCATGGGCCCAGAGAGAATCTACCCCAGGGTGTTAAAAGAAGTGGCTGACATTGTTTAAGGCCGCTGTCTACAATTTTTGTGAAGTCATGCATATCCTGGGATGTCCCTGATGATTGGAAGAGAGCAAATGTCACACCCATCTACAAGAAGGGCCCAAAAAAGGACCCAGGAAACTATAGGCCCATTAGTCTTACTTCAACCACTGGGAAAGTAATGGAATGAGTCTTCCTTGAAACTATTACTAACCAAATGAAGCAGATGATAGGGAAAAACCCACATGGATTTACCAAGGGCAAGTCATGCCAGACTAACCTGATCACCTTCTACAACTAAATAACATCTTTTGTCGACATGGGGAGAGCAGTGGATGTTGTTTACCTGGACTTCAGTAAAGTGTTTGACACTGTTTCCCACAGCCTTCTCCTGGACAAACTGGCAAAATACAGATTGGATGGGTGGTCTATGGGATGGGCAGGAAATTGGCTAACAAGTAGTACTCAGAGCGTGGTGATCAATGGTTTTACTCAGGTTGGCAGCTTGTCACAAGTGGGATCCCCCAGGGATTGATACTAGACCCCATGCTGTTTCAATCTCTTCATAAATGATCTGGGTGATGAGATTGAAAGCACCCTTTCTAAGTCTGCTGATGCCACTAAACTGGGTGGTGAGATGAACACATCAGAAGCGAGAAGCATCTTACAGAGAGACTAGGACAGGCTGAAAGAGTGGACTAGGAAGAACAGTATGAAGTTTAACAAAGACAAGTGCAAAGTCCTGCACTTGGGTTGGAATAATCACAGAGCCCTGTACAGGCTAGGATCTGTGTGGCTGGGGAGCAACCTTGCTGAAAGAGACCTGGGGCTCTAGTGGACAACAAGCTTAACATGAGTCAGCACTGCGCCACTGTAGCATCAAGACAAATAGGATCCTGGGCTGCACACAGAGGGGCGTTACTAGCAGAGATAGAGATGTGATCATCCCACTCTACTCAATGCTTGTCAGGCCGCACCTGGAGTACTGTGTCCAGCTCTGGTCCCCACAATTCAAGAAAGACACAGACAGACTTAAGACGGTCCAGAGGAGGGCCACAAAGATGATCAAAGGGCTGGAGAACCTGCCCTATGAGGAAAGACTGAAGGATTTAGGTCTTTTCTCCCTGAAGAAGAAAAGACTCAGAGGGGACCTCATCAAAGGACTCTAGTAGTTAAGGGATGGCTACAAAAAGGACAGAGGCTCTGTCTTCAAAGGGAGCCACATGGAGTAGACAAGGGGCAATGGGTACAAGTTGCACTGGGAGAGGTTTCATCTCAACATTAGAAAGGTATTTTTTACAACAATCACTCACTGGAGCAATCTCCACAGGGATGTGGTAGAGTCCCCATCACAGGAGGTTTTCAAGATGCAGTTGACAGGGTGCTGGACAATCTCATCTAGGCTCCCTTTCCCACAAGAGGTTGAACCAGGTGATCTTTCTAGGCCCCTTCCAACCTGGGATATTCTATGATTCTATGAACTGTGTATAATTTAAAACACTTGAGCATCTCTTATTTCGTACCAATAAGTCTCAATTGTATATAATAGAAAAATATATGATTCATATTCTTTTTCCAAATATAAAACATTTCCTCTCTAAAAGATTCAAAGGACATGAAAACATAGACTCAGATTCAGGCATAAGATGCTTGTGATATAAATAAAAAACCAACCACCTCTGTAACAACAATTGTGGAAAGGAAATTCTCTGTTGAGTACTTCAGGACAAATCTCAGGAATATTAAAAGGTATCCTGAAACTATAGTTACAGATCCTTTTCAGAATCGCACATAAAAAAGTATCTCTTTAATCCTCTCATTTAGTACAAATAGTATCCAATAGCCTTCTAAAAATATTAAAACAGAAAAATTCACTGTTTTGCAGATTTCATTGTGATGATTTAATTTAAAAACAAAAAGCAAATATCTGCTTTACTATTTTGAAGATATGACCTACTCACTACAATACTAACTCAGATGTGATAAAAACTGTAGTCAAACAATGGAATTATCTCTACTGACTGTACACATCTAATCTCCATTAAAACCTTTGTGGGTATGGAAACTGCGTTCAGCTGGAACTGATCATTTATCTGCAGGCTTTTAGGATGTCAAGTTAATGCTTATGGGACAACCTGGCATCTTCATTCTAATTCTCCTGCTGGTGGATAACCACTGTTTTTAATGCTGCACATCTTTTTGAGAGTGGACAACATGAGGGAATATTTACTTTACTAAACTACTAGGTTGGAAGAGGTAGTAATGCTTACATTGTAGAGTCCAGTGAGAAAACAAAGGGAAAACATGTCTGAGTGACAGGACTGAGGAGCAGAGCGCAGTGAATGTGTGAACTTTCTAGCTTTTGCCTTTTTATTCTCATATTGCTTGAGATATCTGCTAGAATATACAGTTATTAAACACACAGAGCATTACCATAATCACATAATCACAACCATATAACACCCCAAGCAGAAAAAGGACTCGTTTGCTCAGTAATCATCATCCTCTTGATCTATTCTACAGACAGAATGCTGTTTTCTAACACTGTCTGGTTCTGAAATCAAGAACTTAACTTAGTGTAACTTACCTAAAGGTCTATCTGTATGTTCAGTGAAACCAATAATCTTTAAGCATAAGATCCTCCATAATTTATCTAATTTCCTCTTACTTTAAACTTCTGACATAATTCTGGGTGTTCAGCGGAACAAAGATCTTTTATTGCTAGCATTAGTATAATACATCTTTCAACAGGTCCTAAACTGAACTCTTCAGACATTACTGTGGTATAAATAATAATAACAGAAAGCACTGGAAAAAAATAAAGAAACATTAGCACCTCATGCTTCTATTTAATTAGTCTTTAAATAGTTGGTCATTATAGATCTTAAATTACCTTACTAAGTTCATAAGTTCATATAACTTTTAGAACTTTATTTTGTGGATTTTTATGCATAACTCAGCAATATGTTATTGACAAATAAGACTCTAAAACTAAACCAACTTACCTCCAGAAATTCCCAAACTTTGTACAACATATTTGAATCAAAAATTTGCAGCTCAAGTCTGTCTCTAATAAGAACACAGAGATCAGCCAAAATAGATATTTTATATATGACTTCCTCTGTACATTCAAATTATTTAAGTAGCACTTGAAAACTGTAGTTCTTAATTTGTGGATGGTCTCTTTTAGAATGGCTTATCAATGTGCGGAATTGCCAATATGGCAAAGGCTTCCTCTTAAAGCCAATTATGACAGCTACTTTCTAGGTGTGTCTTACTTGCTAAAAAGTAGGAAAGAGCCACTCAACATCTATAGTTGATACAAACAAGAACGAGGAGGCCATAAGGAGAGAAAAACAAACTATCACATCTTATCTGTGAAGATTTTATCAAATTACTTGAGGAAGATTTAAATAGGGGTAATATTACTATCATGGTTTGAGCGGGATTGGCCACTCACGTGGAATGACAGATGCTCTCCCCTACCTCCCTTCAAAGAGACAGGAGAGAGAGAGAGACTTAAGAGTTTAGAAGGAACTAAACTACTTTAATGAAATATTAATANCATTTGGACATAAAATTATACATTAAACTAATATTTCATTTCATTAATAAACTTAAATTAATAAACTTAATTATTCTCAAAATGTAAGCAAGAATATCCTGAGATTATTTAAGATTTGGGGAACTTAGTTCTGTCCATTTTGTAGGTAATATTCACAGAATTTCATTTGTATTGAATGTTTTGTGGGCTGAATGTCAAATATAGAGTATCGGTAAAATATATTATTAAGCTTGAAAAACTTATTCTGTAAATAACCTAAACAATGTTTCAGTGGTTAAAATTTTTTTCTAGATACATGTGAAACTGTTGAAAATGGCTGAATCTCCAGAGTGGCATCAATGAAAGAACTTTAAACTTTAAACTTTAGAAAGGTTTACTTTAAACTTGATTTAAAAATACAGTTTAGGTTAAGCATGTTGTATAGCAAATACATGTATGCTTTTACTTAGCAAACACCAGTCAACAATAATGCATCTGAATTTTCTGTGAAAATAAGATATTAATCTATTGCTGGATTTACACATTCATGTTCTACATGTTTCATTAAAGAAAGTAGTGCATTTTTTCCTACAGAAATTGCTTCCATGATAATACTGAGTTACAGAATTTACTGTCTCAAAACACAGTGGCATAGACTGACATATTTTATCTTTTACTCACGTTCTGAATGTCAAGTGTAAAATATTTTGTTGTGATCATTCATTACATTTTTCAATTTACTTCAAGTGTGGTTCTGTTACAGTAGTGATGATCAAATTTTGAAAAGAACAAAAAATACATAAAAATGGAACAACATAAGAATTGAAAACTCTTAAACTTTGGTCATGTTGTCTTTATAGGTGGAACACATTTGCTCTTTTCAAAGTCATATTTCAGCAATAGTATCCCTAGGTAGCCACCTTCCTTCCCAATTTCTGCTGATTTTTTATCCTGACAAAAACTGCACAAGACATTTGTATTTGTGGATCAATATAAAATGCTGTGAAGCTGATGACTTCATTTATTTTTTATATTGTGGCTCCCATTGAGTAAGCAATGAGAACGACAGGGCAAGAAAGTGAAAATAACTGAGACTGGATTTTTCAGAGCAGCTTTGAAGCAGGCCAGAAGTATAAAGGAGAGACTTTCAGAAGAGCCATTCCCCATATACTTTGGGTAAACAAATGACCAAATCAGGATCTTTTCTCCCACACTCTGTTTGCCTGTCTTCCAGATCTCATTCTTCCTGTTTTTTCCTCTCAAAGCTGTGTTACTTCTTTTCAGTTCTTCTCTGCCACTCATTTCTTTTTCTTCTAATTTAATAACTTTTATTCTGTAAATCCCTTTCCCTGAAATGCGTCTCTTCTTTACAGACTCCTCCTAGGTCCTTTGTTTAATCATGTTTTTTCTCTTCTACCTTCTCATTTTCACTATTGTCTTGGTACTTTCTTGTCTGTCTCCACTCACTCCTTCGTTTGGTATTACATGCACTGCTATTGCCTTTCAGTATTGTCATCTCAGTTTCACCATTTCATCTCTGTCCACCTATGATAAAGACTCACAATACACAAAAGGCAGAGAAGGCTCCTCACTGATTACTCAGAAAACAGAAAAATACCTTTATGCTGGCACAGCTCAAAACATGTAGCTGAAAAGCTCTCTGCTGCCTCACGTCTCACTGAGCTATTAGAGGAAGGACCTACTTCATTCCTCTTGCACGTTTTGGCTGTCTCTTCTTTCCTCAACCCATTCCAACAGTAAGGTCTTCAATGTGTTTTAGAGGTAGCAGCTCAAAAGTACTTTGCCAGGGTAGTAGATGATGTATGTTATGAATTGATTAGAAAAGAAGTGTATGTTCTAGTTCAGGTCAGATTAAAGTGGCCACCTAATTTAATGACTTGCATTTCAAAGAAAACTGAAGATTGATAGAAATAAATTACAGTTATTTTGCACTCATCATATATCTGCCATGCTGCATGGACATGTACTGTAAGCATAACGTTGGAAAGCACAGATATTACATTTGGTCTAATGGAACCCGACACACACTGACAAGGTTGGCATTCAGTAGCTGTGCTTCATACTTCAAATTTGGGGACTTCAATATAACTTCAAAAAGAAGACAGAAATTTCTAGAAATTCAGCTGTTGTGGTATCAATATATTGATAATTCCCCCTGAATTATGTGCAGTAGTGTCCGCTCCATATATAATCCAATCAGATGGAAGTATTTTAGGAACTGCCTTCTGAGGCTGGGAAGATAAAAAACTTGCGATGATTAGCTATCACGTGTAGCAAAACCGAGATTATAGGCTACACACAGTTATAGCAACAACAAAGACAACTAGATGATGATGTGGTGGTTGGTTAAAAATAATCCAGCATTTGTCCCGATCCAATTGTGGGAAGGTTTCGTTATGATCCCAGGGATGAGATTAAGACACTGGATTGAGTCAAATGTCGCACAACCTTTCAGCTTTATTTTCAATGAACAGGGAGGAGGGACCTATATAAAAGGACAACTGGGAGAGCAGGAAACTGCAAAGGGAAGAGAGGGGAAGAAGAGAGAGGGAGAGATAGAGAGGCAGAGGGTTCAAGTCGGGAAGGAATCTGGCTACTACCACTCCGAGTCCAGATGTTAGCTCCGTCTATGGTTTCCAGGCATTGCAGGCTTCGTCAAAGCAGGTTCCAGGAGATACATGAGGAGGAGAGGAAGAAGGAAAAAGCCCCCTCACTGGAGTGTGCACTCCCTTTTTATGGGGGTCTCATGCTCATGAGCAGATTGCGATTGTGTACGTGCAGTTCGTGCTATATATGTTGCCTCCTCAGGAAGCCTCCTTCTGCTTTTCCCATGCTCTGGTCCTTGTGCAAGCGCATGGTGATGTTCGTCTGCAGACCACAAGGATGGTGCTTTCCAGAGCAGGATGCCGATGTTGGGAAATGGCGGTGCGATGGCAATGTCGAGACAAACCACATTCAGTAACGGTCCTCTACAGCATTTTAAAAACTCTCTCTCTTTGAAAATGTTCACATTTGATCGAGTACGGCAATAATTCCTGAAAGTCCTTCATGCAATATCATTATCTGCTTTCCTCCTTTTTTGAACACACTGAACAAGGGCTGTATAATAATAACTAAACACAAACCTGTTTTTAAAGTCTAAAATATGTGAATTGGATTCTTTAAAGTAAACATCCTTGTAATGTTACAGATAGTTTCTCCATCATTTTCAAACTGCAGTGATAATGCAGTTTATTACAATACACTGTAATACTGATTCAAACCAAAGGTCTATGCCCACACTGATTGACTCCAATGCTGGCCAGCAGGAGAAAGGCAACCCTCCTTGCTTTCTGCTCTTTATGGGAATGGCATGTTGGCTGCAGAAAAACAGAAATCCTCCCCAGCTGCTGTCACTGCATCACCACCAGCTCTCTGTGACTTCTGCTGCTACAGACACCACTGCCAGTACCAGCCACATGGAAACAGAACAGCCACACACACAGGAGCGAGCAGCTCTGAGGACATGACTGCTTCCAGGATCCCACCAGTAAAACGTTAGCATCCACCACTTGAAGATATGGGGAAAATATGGAAAAACATGAGGAGTTTGTAGCCACTCCTTCATACGAACACCTGCTTAGCAATTCTTATTAATTGAGTTGAAAGACCTCCTTCCCAAATAACTATTTTTATGGTCCACAATATTTCAAATTTTATTTTTAAGGCATATTATGTTTTTTCGTGAAAACATGTTGTGACTAGGGAACTAAGTACAGTAATGGTGATATTTTCTTAACAAATTATAAGACTGTATTCTAAACTGTATTGGGTTTACATTGAAAAGTTTTGGTAGCAGGAGGCCTGCAAGGATGGCTTCTGTGAGAAGATACCAGGAGCTACCCCCATATCTGACAGAGCCACTTCCAGCCAGCTCCAAGGCACATAAAAAACGTTATGTAAAAAGCAGCTGGGAGAGAAGAATGTGAAATAACTCTGCAGACATCAAGGTCATTGAAGAAGGAGGAGAAGAGATTCCCCTGCAGCACTTGGTAAAGACCATGGTGACTCAGGTTGTTGCCCTGCAGCCCATGGAGGTCCGTGGTAGAGTAGATATCCACCCAGCCCACAGCGGACCACACAAGGGAGTGGGTGGATGTGCCCTGAAGGAGGCGGCAGCCTGTGGATAGCCCACACTTGAGCAGGCTCCTGGCAAGGAGAGAGTAGCCCACTCAGAAGCAGGGTTTCTGGCAGGACCTGTAACCCTGTGGAGAACTCATGCTGGAGCCATCCATTCCTGAAGGACTGTACCCCATGGAAAGGACCCATGCTGGAGCAGTTCACAAAGAACTGCAGCCCATGGGAAGGACACATGTTGGAAAAAGTTCACAAGAGACTGTATCATGTGGGTGGGACCCCACACTGGAGCAAGGGAAGAGCATGAGGATGAAGGACTGCCAGAGGCAAAGCATTATGAACTGACTGCAGCCCCCATTCCTCATGCCCCTGTGCTGCTCAGGGGGAGGAGGTAGAAGAGCTGGGAGTGAAGTTGGGCCTGGGAAGACAGAAGAAGGGTGATGGGAAGATGTTTTTAGATATGTTCATATTTCTCATTTTCCTGTTCTGTTCCTAATTGGCAATAGATTAAATTAATTTATAGATTAAATTAATTTCCCTAAATTGAGTCTCTTTTGCCAGTGACAGTAATTGCTGAGTGATCTCCCTCACCCATAAGCTTTTAATTGTATTTTCTCCCACTGCATAAACATATGGATATTAAATAGAAGAAATGTGTACCCATGATCTTGTTACAGGAATTCTTACCTCCATCCTTAAAGCTTGAGGCAAGAGAAATGTTATCATTGTTTTAATCCAGTCTTCATTTTGTAAGACATTTCCCAGTTCCTGGATGGTGTTTCTCCATCTGTCAAATAACTACATGCATGGACAGAGTCTCTAGAATATGAAGAAAAACTTTTAATGTAGTCAAGCTTATCAACAGCATCACTCTCAAAGGACAAATTTGTAGTTTCAGCTTCGCATAAGGAAATATAATTAAGATAAAACAAGAAGGTGAAGCTAACAAACAGATTTAAACTTCTGTAATGAGACATCTAGTAAATCTGGGTTTTTTTCCCCCTCCTTGTACAGCAAATCCATTGAGTAGAGTCCATCATCTTCTTTTAGGCACTCACTGAAGAACAAAGTTAATGAGATAGTACAAAGAGGCTTCGGACAGATTGGAGGAGAATCGTTTGCTCAAAAAAATCAGTTGTGTTTTATCAAGTGAGAGTCAACAGCTGGTTTTCACACGTTGATAAATCTAAAATCAAATACAGCATTCAGAATGTTGCCTTTTTATGATAGCAATCCATGATTTGTTGAAGGAAAATTGCTTCATTGCACTGTCTGTTATTTATTGTATAAAAAGGACACACTGAAATGTATTATAAGAGTAGTAGTTGAGAAATTAAACCTTAAATGTATCTCTGACCCTTTGGACAAGCTTCTCTTTTTCTTTTTAATGTTCCATTTCAGAAGATCAGATCAATGTAATTTCCATCCTTTAAGACAGCAAATATAATGCTTAGCCAATTAATATACTTTTTCACCTTACATCAGTAATTAATGCTACCAACATTCTGTGACAGATTTTTAAGTATTATCACCAACATTTTATCAGTGAAGGTAATAATTAAATATTCAGACAAACTTTTATTTCATTTCTTAATAATCTTGTATTCTTTATTGCTGCTGACTTTATGTAGCTTTTAGTACCATTGCTACGGTCAAGACACACGTGCAACAAACAGCTACTCTATCTTTCATTCTAGTGAAAATTCTTTATACTGCCTGCAGCATCATGAAGAATGACTCAGGATAAGGGTGTATTGTACATTGCTTGTATTATGTACACTGTAAATTTCTTCTAAAAGACTGAATATTTTAAAACTACAACTAAGATAAAAAGTAGAAAATGAATCTTTCTTCTTTCTCAGAAGTCTCAAATTTTGGAAATGTTTGCTATAATATTCTGAGATTGATGCTGCTACACGTGATTGTATTCCAGTGAATGTAAAGGTATGCAAATTTCATTTTAGTGGTCAGTTCAGGAGCAGCTGAAATTATGCTATATACTGTTGAGTTACATTGAAAACTGATCTACTATTTTGTGGGTGAAAGCTACTGTATCCAGTAAAGGGATTTGCAGGATTGGTTTTCATTCATGTTAATTATGTCCTATTGGCAGCTGCGGATCGATGAAGTGATTCTTAGATGAGCATGTACATCTACTACAAGGGTTGGCAGAAAAATGTTTCCTTTTTGAAAGTAAATATTTTTACCAAAAAATATTATCTATTTCTGCTTTTTCTAATTTGAATTTGAGATGTGCTTGCACTCAGAAACACTTACCATTTGATTTGATCTCACTAGTAATTAACAGAGTATTTTGGAACAAATTTTTTGCTGGCAAATACGGAGTTGTTGACAAGAATAAGGTATCAGTTATAAATAACAAATTATCTTGTGATTGATGTACTTTTTGAAATCATAGGACATGAAGTTTAAGCACTTCTAAGCTATGAAGTGTTCCAGTTGAAATTTGAAGATTGTATGACATGTGTGCCCACTGCTCCTTAAAATAAATAAAGCTATTGTTCTAAAATGAGATGTGATTTAGCCCAGGGGCCTATAAATTGATTATATTTGCATCCTTTGGGGAAAAACAAAACAAAACAAAACAAAACAAAACAAAACAAAACAGACAAAAATCCCCAAAACAAACAACAAACCCCACATCAAAAAAACAAACCACGGAAACCCTAGATCTTTGATATCTAAAATTGAATCCCTAAAACCTATGCCTATGCACCTGTCTTCATCAGTAAACCAGTATAAATTATCACCATTCATCTCATAAATATTTCACCTTGGCGTGAGGTAACTAACAGAATTTGATTAAAATTTCCTAAGCATTCAGATGTTATTATGAGGAGTACCACAGAAAATTCCAGAAGGAAAATATAATGGAGAAGATGCTTACTTATGGTTTGAATCCAGAATTATTTTTCATTCAAAGGTTTCTTCTGAAAGATTTAACAATTGTTTGGATTATCTTGAAATTCACTTTTAGGCCCAGAGCAGTACCACAGGAATATGTTTTGGCCCTAAATACAATGTATTTTATGAAGCCTGTAATTTTTTCCTGCCACTATTTTTGTTCACACAGGGTCAGTCCATGTCTTTGAATCTCCTACCACTGATCTCAGTTTTCACTACAAGGACTACATAGTGATTTTTAGTTATTGAGGGCTAAGTTTGAAAAAAGTAGATGGCCCTCAATCTTATGAAATTATAAAAACCAACCAACCAACCAACAAACTACCACTATAATTGAATAAGGACACGGAAGCCAAGTCAATCAGGTATTCCAGGAACAAAAAAAAGAAAAAAAAAAGGGGGGGGGGAAAAATCTGAAAGTATCCACATTCCCCAACTGCTCCCATTTTCCTTCCAGCTGAGCAGGTCAAGTGTTTTCATCACGTTTTTCTTCTCCTCAGAAGCCTGACTTACTCAGAATGCAAACAGATAGTGTCTAGTGATAAAGATGACCCATCTCATGGTGAATATGAAGTGCCCAAAATATTATCATTGATAGAAGTGTTTGAATTGAACTGCCATACAGTAATTTAGAGACATAAGGACATTAATAAAAATTTGCATGGTTGCAAATAGTTCACAATTATAAAACCTGAAAAATCAGTTGCATTACAGGTGGTTGAAATATATTCATTAGTCTCACAAAGTTCACCTAGGTCTACTCATATCTTTGGAGCTGACAAGCATTAAGACACTGACTGTCTGTCTTTGCATTTCTCCGAGGGAACTGGAATTCAGAAGTTTCTGTCACGTTTGTCCTAGCTTAAATTAATATATTCTCTCTGTTATTCAGGAAAGGTACTGTAGACTCTCAAGATTTATTTTTTCAGTCAATATGAAAAATACATTATGTTCCATTATGCTCTAGATAGGGATTTGTTCAGACTACTCTGTTCTAATTCTTAATCAACTAACCTGAGGAAACCAGGAGGAAATCTGTTCTGGGTTAATTAAGTTTGGATGCATTTTCTCAAAATATATTGCAGCACACACTGAAAATCAATTATCTAACAGTCAATCCCCATTGTTATCACATTTAAAATAGTGTATAACAGTGAGCATTTCACAGGAACAAAATTTATCATAGCCTCTCTCAAAAAACGCGTCCCTCCCTGCAATTTAAGTAACACTATGGGAATTCCTACCCCTCTTAGTATCTTGATGAATAGAATGCATGATTAACTTGTGTGTTAGTTAATAATTCTGTCTTGCTGGAGCTAATTCTTATTCCCCCTCAATTTGAGATGTCAAAAATGAATTTAGTGCTGCCCTTGAATATTATCTCAATTATGGGATTGAAATAACTTAAACTAACCTCATGAATGTAAATGTTTTAGACAGAAGTTTTTATGAGAAGCAATACAGGAACACTACAACACACAGACTTGCTACGAAGACACTGCTTTAATTTCCAGTACTAATTACTTCATAGAGATTTTATTAATATATGTATTTTCTCCAATCACATAAGCAGAGTCAGTATTTAATGGCTACTTTTCTATGTCCCCCTTCTTCTTTCTTTGGAAAATCAAATAAATATAAAATATACCTGAATAAAGTAGTTAAGCTATTAGGATAATTACATTTAGACAAGCAGAAGTTGTGGTAAGACTATGTGTCACAAAAAAAACCACGAATAGAGATTGATTATTCATTTATTTCCATAAGTACATTTTTGAGCATTGTAAGAAATTGTAATTAGCATGTTGAAACCAAATTAACCTTCCCCAACAACTTTTTCAAAGTGCAAAAAAGGGGGAACTCATTGCCACTTTATATTGTGGCAAGTAAAATATTTATATGAATTACAACCCAAAAATTAGTCACAATCACCCACAGGGCACTGATCTGGATCAAATCAAGCTTGAATAATTTTCCTGTTATATGTTATTGTGCAGTTCTGTGAATATGCATACTGGTACAAGTGTGGCTGGGAGTAAGAAGGTGGAACAAACAGGAAAGGATGCAGAAGGTGGGACAGACTCTTTCAGTCTTTACCTCACTGGGATACACTTACCTACTGACCCACTATTGGCTGCTGTCTGAGGCATGATACTGGGTAGGAAGGACCTATGTTCCGATCCATTATGGGCCATTCTTGCATTCCAATGTGGTGTATACGACTGGTTCGAAGGCAACCTGAACTCTTGGATAGACTAGAAAATTATTAAAGGTACACTCCATGACCTTTTAATTTTAATAATTTTTCTTTGAGAATTCTTCCATTTTACCGCTACTCACCTGGTACTCTTAGGTATACTAACTTTGGTGCAGTTATATTCTATTTATCCACTATATCTAAAACAAGAATTCTGTCCAATATACTTTTTAAAGTAATTGAGATCTCTGAGTTTTACTTGAGCTATGTTTATAAGGTGACCACTGTTTTGTGAAAGAATTTACTAGCCTATGTGGTCCCTTATATCTATGTTTCTTTAACATTAATGGAAGCAGGAATAAGTAAAATCTCTGTGCTCATAGTTCAGCCTTTAGGTCACCATGGAAAAAGACTGGTATTAAGAAAAAAAATCCTACAGATTCCCCCTTATTATAGAGGCCTTAGCCCATAATTTTTCCATCTCAGAACACCCTGCGAGCAAGACCTGCAGTACTGAGACACTGCAGTCATTTAGCACTTTCACAATTGAGGTTCACTTAGTTTTGTTTTAAGCAAAATGTTTCTAGTGTATTTCAGAAAAATCTCTATTAAAATGCAATGAAATCCAATGGACTTGGTTCATTTTTCACTAAAGGTAGTTTTGAATTTTTTATATTCTATTGGCTTCAGTTGAGTCACTTCCTACTTACATTGCCATGTCCTAAGCCAGAACTCAGTCAGCTACGTCTTCAAAAGAAAAACTGAGAAAGTCTGTTCATAAGATATTTTCCTGCCAAAGTGATTGATAGAACATACTGCCAAATATTTTAGTAGGGGTTGTTTTGTTTGTTTGTTTGTTTGTTTGTTTTTTCCCCAGCTTAGTTTGTATAGCATATGGCTGTGTGCAGAAAGAGTAACACACACCATGCCTTTGAACTCAGGAGAAACCACGCCAACATCCTGAGACACTGGGAAACAGCACACTTAAGACCAAATAAAAGCAATTCAGGAAAATAGGGGAATGATAAATATAAAATGCTCCTTTAAAGAAAATATGAAAATACCAGTAGAGGAGTATACTTGTCTGGCTGGTTCTCAAAGGTACTAGATACCTTGTTTTCTTTCTGTTTTTGAAGGAAAGCCTTGTCTTTGCTTCGACAGCTTTCCAGCTTGACAAATAATACATAGCTTTGATGTTTTTGAAATACTTTGCAGAATCTGCTAACACTGTGAAGGGTACCACAGTTTAAGAGCAAACATTTGCTCCATACTTTCACGAAACAAGGATTGCCACACAGGAAAAATACTTGTAGAGCATCTGCAGTAATTTTAACTGTAGGGATGCAAAACATCACATCAGCTTAGGTTAGCCACTTTTAGGATTTGGAAGTTCCTAAAAGGCATCTGTATTCAAAGTGATACAGCTGAAACAGCTGCACCATGATGATCAGCATAAAGAAGAACTAAGCACATCTGGTCTAGTTGCTGAAACGATTTTCAGCTCCACTGTTGAATTCCTTTTGTCTGATCTATATATTTCATGAGATTTTTACCTTGGAATCTGACATAATTGTTGATAAGCTCCTATAGTTTGACAAGCTTCTATGTTTATTAACTGAAAAAAGGAAAAAACTATCCATAGCATATCTGCTTATTCATGGGATGCACAGCATATGACCTCAAATTAGATCTTAAACCTGAACCAGCAAGCTTTGGTACTAGAAACTGTATAGTTAGATTATATACTCCATTGACCTGGCTAATTAGACTGCATATGGTGCCACACTAATGTATCACAGAGTTAAACTGCTATCAGAAACAGAACTTGCTTTCCACGGAGCTGGGATGTGACAGCTGGTTCAACATGCTCTGGTGTTGTGAACACCTGACTTTAGAAAAATATGGATGGTAAAATTACGTCTGTTCTGTAAGCAAGAGCAGAAGGTCTAACTGTACAACCTCTCACTTCTGCTTGTAGTTCTGGCTAGTCGTGACCAGCCTATATGCAAAGACCCGCTCTATTGTTAGAGGCCTCTGTCTTCATGGTTGATAGGAGCCTGAGATCTCAAGCTGATGGAGTTGCTTTCCTACACCCTTGGGTAAGGTACCTAAGTCTAGGAGAAAATGCAACAGTCCTCTGGCAGAGGATAAGCAGTCTTGACACACTGGGCCTGTGGGTCTCATCCTTTCTTCCGAGATAGCTTCTGAAGATGATTGGTACTGCTATATTTATGCAGTTTGATCCAGTTGAGTGTGCCAGGTGTTCTCTGAGAAATCTTTCCAGATGGATCCCTTAGCGGAATTTGTTAGAGTGATGCCAGGTTTCTAGATCTCCTCAGATGTAGGGAAAGAGACACCTAACTGACAAACCTATTAGGAGCAATTTGGAGCTCAGCTTGGGAGGCAGAATGATCTGGTGTTCTCCAGGTCATAGACCTGCAGCCAAGAGCCAAAAAGTCAATGAAATAAATTTCCTGCCAAGTAAAAATCTTGTGCATGGGGGGTAGAGGGGCAGAGCAGTCTTCTGTCTGGCTTCCTACTGAGCTAGCACCTACGGAGTGCCAGCAGCTTGGAGATGAAAACAAGAACTAGAAAGTTAATTCGGAAATTGGTGAAGATATAGAAATTGGTGAAGTACAGGGAAAATGTAGGTGATGTTTGAGGCTGTATGCAACTTCCAGAGTCAGTGTGATGAAGGTCGTGACATGCTGCACTGGTTGGGGTGGCCACCCCTGGTAGGTGTCGTGGTAGGCATCTGCTAAAGACAGCCTATGAACCTCGCATCTTTGGGAAGGGCAAGACAGAGAGTCCAGGAAACTGCAGGATGTCAAGTCTCATCTCAGTCCTTTGGAAGTTTATGGAGTAAAATGGAACAAATTTCATGGAAAGCCATTTCCTGTCACATGAAGGACAAGCAAGTGTTTGGAGACAACCAATATGGATTTACCAATGGAAAATCATACCTGACCAACCAGTTAGCCTTATACAAGAGGAAAGCAGTGGATGTCATTTACTTTAGCTTTGGAAGGCTTTCAACACAGTCTAAGATAGCATCCTTTGATGGTCAAAGCTGAATCAAGTGGAATTTCTTCCAGATATAATTAAAAAAAGAAAAAATCTTAATGGGAATACCGAGTATTCCAACAGGTTTCACTAAGATGTTGTGAAATCTCTGCCCTTGGAGATTTCCAAAATTTTTGGATTAGACCCTGAGGAACCTGATGTAATTTAGATGTTAGACTGCTTTAGACATCCAAAAGGCCCTCCCAACCGCCTGTTTTTTCCCGGTGATTCCATGACTGAAGGGTAAAATTCAGAAAATGAAGATGTTTATCTATCTTAAAAGGTAGGGACAGATCAAAGAAGAGAGGAACAATTTGAGTGAAATAATACATATTAAAACTCCAGCTTCAAACTAAAACATTTGGTGCCTGACTACTTGTTTTACATCTATTCTTTAGATTTTGTACATTCCCAAATCTACATACAGATCTAGATGCTGAAGACCTTGATCAGAACACTATCAAAATATGTATATCAGATGCATGTAAGAGTAAATTTACATAAATAAGCATGTCAAGCAAAACCTAAATGTTCATCTGATCTTATTCATTCTGTATCAAGTATAGGTTTATATGTTGGCATCTGCTATAAGAGTTAAAGTCTACTTATGTTTACATATTCAGTATAAGCACATTTTTTTTTTCCGAGATTCTCCTGAAGATCAGAAAAGACCTTTCTGGAGATTAGAGAAGATATTTTTCACCTTCATTTAAAACTTGTCATTCCATAAGAAAGACAGGAAGAAAGAAGAGGATTTCCTGTCTTTTAAAGGTTGGAAGACTGCTACAGTTCAAGAGTATGTAGAGAGGAGTGCACTGTTAAGCCTAGTATGAATAAAATTTCACAAGTATCTAGTTTGTATCTTTTGTTCATGTACTCAAGATTAAAACTGATTGCCATATTTGGAGTTAAAAAGAATAATTTCTCATAGGTCAATATACTATCAGAGGGTTTATACTGGGCAGGAGGGGAAGCTAGTCCTGTTTTTGTCGACTGGGGTACAGTCTATTTCATAATAAAATCTTGAGACTTTAACTTAATAAATTCTTATAGCAGTGATCTAAGATGCTGGGTAGGTTTTTGCTGCCTCCTATTCTCTTCTGGCATACTATAGATTTTAAGCTTTCTTACATAATTTGGTGAAAAGAGCTTGGAAATATTTTTGTCTTTATACTGCTGTGAGAAGTAGACATTCAGAAAGCCATTCTGACCAGGACACTTATTCCATGAATGTCTGCGGTTACAGTAGTTGCACTGGACTCAGATGACTCCCTCCTTTTCTGTGTTCCAGTAAACAGGAATTTGACACAAGTTAGGTTCTTATGGGGAGCATCACTAGTAGGCCAATGTGAGCATATGAGAATTGCGAGTCATCATTGATCTTTTATTTGTGAATTAAGTGGTCAATTTCTAGCCATAACTTTTGACAGAAAACTGGACTACATGTATTGCATAAATTTAAACCATTTGGTATGTCCATCATTCTGCCAGTTTTACGTTCTAATTCTACCAAATCCTATGCCACATGGGCAGATCTCTAGTATCAGTCTCTTATATCGAGCTGTGAATTGTTGTGGGTAAGGGAAGTCTTTTTTGGTCTGCACTTACACAGGTAATAGGATCTTCATTTAAGGCTGGACATACTAGAGTCTAAGATAAAACAAATACATGACATGGGGTCCTATTGGTAGCCAATATAATTTAGCCTCATATCATACAGTAGGACAAACATTACGGTATTCAAAATGTGTACCTTTAAAATGCCTGTCTGAGTACAACCCAGAGTACTCGCTAATAAATATAAGGTACAGAAGTATTATCAAATACAGATATTTCGCTTTAGCTTTTTTGTTAGACAGGTTTAAGAATCTTATTTAGTCTCCAACAATTGCAGTGCGCTGATTTCATTTATGTTACTAAAATGGATTATAAAAATTCTAAGATAACATTTATGAAGTTTTAGCCATTTTTCTTAAGCAGGTCCTGAGAAGAGTGATCTTTGAAGACTAGGGTCCACCAAGAACACATAACTTCAGGTAGAAAATGGTAATCAAAAGCCTTAAGTTTTATCACTAAAACTGAAAAACTTCCTCTTGCAGTATTTCCTATTCTGTTTAGAAAATTGTTTTATAGATCAGGCTCCCTTCAGCTCTGGAAACAAGAAAAACAACAAAAAAAAGATTCCCACTTAAATGGAAAATAAGTTCTACTATTGTGTGTGTTGTTTGGGTTTTTTCTCTTTTTATTTTTATTCTGGCAGTCTCTATGACAGACTAATGCTGTTCTGAAAAAGCATCTAAAGGTCATGTGCTTTAGCTATGCAGCAGGCTCATCTATTCAGCAAAAAAGCTAGAAAAGCTGTTTGAAGCCTGCATAATTTATGCAGGTCAAGGCTAGACAGGATGGGAAAGGAGAGTTTTAACTAATGAGATTATTACTAATGAGCTCATTATGCAGATCTTTCCCTTTGCAGAATATTGCTCCTAATTCTTGAAGTTCTGAGCTACACATGCGTGCATGCATTTGTACACACACACACACATACACACACACACACTAAGATGTCTTCTTTAGGTTAAAAAATGGCTTTGATGCATGTTGATTTGTATTTTTACCAGTTATATGTCTGATTCTCCTTGGTCATATTTATATGTCTTAATTCCTTCATACTTAAAGATTTTATTATTTTTTTCCTTTTCTGTGTTTTTTTTTTTCTTCTTTTTTGGATCAAAAGGGAATAATTGGCTTCTATTTCTATTTCAGTGTGGGCAGTGTAAACTCTCTATGATACATCCCAGGGTATCAGTCTCCAGTAAGCCTGGATATACAGCTATAACAGGAGCAACCTAGTAACTGATCTACTACGTATTGGGAAATATTTTTACCATAGTTAATTTAAGAGAAGATTCTTTTCCTTTTACATAAAAATATATCCTTTCTGCACCATTTTATCTGAGAGCTAAAAGTCTGAAAGGAACAAATTTTCCTTCTGAAGATCCTCAGTAGACTCTCTCCCCATCAGGTACACAGGCAAGACAGTCATTTACTGCAGGAGTAAAGATTTAGTAAGTGAAACAGGCTAGATCCTAGCTCCCTGTGGCTGCCTGAAATGCCTCTTCAGCCAGCAGGTGATCTTGCAGCAGCAGCAGTTTCCTACTCTGCTGGTTACACTGAGCGGTTCCAATTAAGGAGGAGGATTATCCCCTGCATGGGAGCTGGCAATGGCTCTAATGTCAGAATTGTCAGGCTGGTCACACCAAAAAAAAAAAAAAA
>VYXH01006480.1:219570-268017 GCA_013397275.1 Burhinus bistriatus
AAAAAAAAAAAAAAAGTGAAGATGAAAAGCACTGGCCTGATTGCACTCCAGCCAAGAAAAAGTAAATGGCTACCTAGGGTAACTTGTAAAAGCAGCTCTGACAACAGGAGGTTGGCATGGAAGATAGTTGGCATGTCTTTTAAATGTCTGCCTGGGTGTGTCCCTTCACATGACAACGCTGTGGTTTGTGCTCGGAAGTATCTAAGAACGGCTCCTTGTACAGACTCTGCAGCAGAGGGAGGCAGACTCTTGCCCATTGTGCCCAGTCTCTTTGTTTACTTTCCTAACCAGAGTAAAACATACAGTAGTCATTCAGCCTGATTTTAGATGCTCGGTTAAGATAACTGCCCATTCTTAGATATTTACCTAATCGATGTTACAGAAATGAGAGGTTCATTGAAGGGCAACTCAACCTTCTTATAATTGGAGTTGCTTAATATTTGAATCACCGTTTGAAAATATCTGTCTCTGCTGACTATTGAAAGACTGAAAGTTAGATGCCTTGATGGCTAAAACTGGCACGGTGAATCCAGGCCTAACTGGATTCTTGTTGCTAACATAAAGTTATTGATCTACTACACCATTAACTTGGCCTTGCAGAAATCAGATGATGATACATCAAATGCAGGGACTACAGACAAAAATTATAAATAAGTTTTCAAGTGTTACAGAGATAATCTAAACAGTTTCTTAAACCTATAAAATACGATTCTAATTTTTCTTCTTCTATATAGCTATACAGGGAAACAAAACTAACTGGAAGTGCTCTGTGCCTCACCGTGCCATGCCAAGCTATGTCTAGTTTTATGCATTGCCTCAGTTCCTCAAAGAAACAATATTATTCACATTGAAATCAGTGGGAGTTCATGTCTTTAGAAAGTAAAATTTAATTTATATGAATGGAAATCTGAAGACCCTGCTGATATTACAGACTGACTACTTTATACTGAGCAATTCAAATCTGGATGGGCCAGGCAATTTATTGATTAGATAAAAATGATAATTTTTAGCTTTTTCATTGTGTTCAATATACATTACTAACCTTATTTACCAGAGACTTTGTTTCCATAATGACTGCCAGAAATACTTTACTCATCTTCTACTGTTGAGTTCTTTATGGTTATGAAGTGAAGATAAATCTAAAACATTTTCCTTTGGGGCAAATTGATGCTACAAGGTACACATTAGTTGGATGCCTCTGTAGCAGAGGTCCTTTATTTCTGTCCAGTCTTTCCTGCTGCATATATTTGATGTGCAGCACATATGTAGGTAATTTTATAGAACAGAAAGGACAAATTGTTATGAAAAGATACATAGGTATTTAAGTCTGATGTGTCCTTAATATGTTGTATCTACTACACTTTGACAGATCATTGCTGCTAAAGCTGGGAACAATATTTTATACTTTTCATAGGCTCCACTAAACATGTTTAGTATTGCCCGATCTTTCAGCCTCATCCAAACTAGGCCTTAGCAGGTCTGTCAAACTGAATTGTATCCAGTCATTTCCGAGAATGCAAGGTCTTAATCTACTGGTGTTCATCAGCTGATCCAGAAGCCAAAGTTAGCCCAAAATATCTTTCCATCAGTTGTGTTCCCATTCTTTTCTCCTGATTTAGAGTGGGATTCAACTGCTTAGCCATGAGAAACTTCATTTGGGATGCCTTAGAATATCTCAGAAATTCAGATGAACTGAAAATTTAGAGTTCATGGCTACAAAAACTTTGATATGTATCTATATCTAGCTATCTATATCTATATCTATATCTATATCTATATCTATATCTATATCTATAGCTTCCTCTTGTGGTTGAGAGAGTTTTTCAAATATTTAGCAAAAAGTCTTTCCTGTTCCACAGAACTACAAAGACCTTTTGCCATCCAAAATGACACCTCTAGTTCCTCAAAGCAATGTAAGTGTCTAAAGGGACTAGTCAAATTCTTGTTGTCTGATCAGTTCCCAAATTGCCACAGATCACGCAGTCTTGTTGCCCAAATTGAATTTGTAGTCAACAGTTGTTAAACTGATATAAGATCCTTGAACTTGTATTTTTGAGAAAGTTTAAAGTAAGACTTATAAAACAAGGATCTGATTCTATCTATAAGATTTTGCAATTCAGTCTTCAAGGGCTGCCTCTAAACATGACCTTGAACATCTGGGGATTCTTTCTGTTCATAAATGTGTGCAGGAGATGCATACAACCATACCACAGTCTTGACAAAACAAAACCAAACAGACAGAAAAAACTCTCTTACTAACAGTTCATGTGGATGTATTCATGTGTTTTTGTCTGACTCACAGCTGATCTAGTTCTGCCTGAAATTCTTGTCTCTTCTGTGTTTATTGTTACAGAACAGATACACAAAAGATTTTCTGAAAGCAAAACAAGACAAAAAATCAACAAGAAGTTGGGAACATCTCCACCTTGAGGAACACCAGTAAAATTTACTCATTAGAAAGCTTTCTCTGGAGATTTTTATTGAAGTTCTCTTTTTGAACATCTCCTCATCTCTTCGGTAACAACTGGCTTTAGCACTCACACGATGATCTGATAACCTAAACTGATTGACTGTTATGGACCTGGGCTTGAATGATGTTGAGGTGAACAGCAAGTTTCTGTATTTGTGCTGTTAACAGACAGAATCACTAAGAGAGTTTTCAGAGCAGATTGGGAAGAAAAATAAGCTTTACTTTACTGCATGATGACTCTAAGACCCAAAGCTCAGAATTATTAGGAGGAAAGAACAATTATAGATAAGTAAAAGAAATCAATATGTAGTTTTTGTTTGCTTTTCACAGGATGGCAATGTCCACTGTGTGAGAATGGAATGTGCAATTGCTAGTGTAGTCTACAGATGACTTTTTTGATGGGGAAGAAGGTTATTTTGATGCCAGGTTGAAAGATTTAAAAGTTATTGTAGAACTGCTCAAATAAGGTCCCTCTAAAAGTGGGAAAGGAAAAAGCTGAACCAGGTGAGGCACAACACTTGAGCCAAAACCATCATCTGTCATTCTTCAAAATGCTTGAAAAAGATTCTTCACTTTTCCATTTGTAGCAGGCAGTAGCTGATCAGAACTATTAACAGATTATCAATGACAGAACCTGTAAAGCTCTTGCACTGATTAGATGGCAAGCACCACTAGGAAAAAGAAAATCCTAAGCAGCAAAAATTATAAATTAAGGTCAAAGTCAACCATGGTATGGGGACATGATATTCCAATGACTTTTTATAAATATTGCCCAGCTCAGCAGTGTCCAAATGACATTAACTACCAAGTTCCAATTAAAATTATTTAAAAAGCAATGGAAGTACTTGAGGCAAAGATACTACTTTAAATTTTGCACTGACTATAAATAAACTTGCACAAGATTTTGCAACATTAACCAGTGGTGTGCAAATGTTTTTTTTAGCCCTCAAGTGATCCTAAAACTAGTTAGATCTTTCAAAAAGTTTTAACTATTTCAGTTTCAAGTGTTTGATTACATTAAAAGTGGATTTTGTTCGTTGAAGCAAAACGTATTCAAAACAACCTATGTATATTATGCTAGTGCTTTTCTTTCATATGAATAGACATATTTTTAAAAAGGTAAACAGATTTGGTTTTTGTGTAACTCAATGTATGGATGTACATATATCCTATAAGCATTTGTAGGGTTACCAAATGAATGAATGAATTACAGCCTGCAATTTCTACATTAAATATTGCCCTGGATATTGTGTTAGAATCATCTTTCAGTGATCTTAACTGAAGAGGAGGGTATAATGTAAGTGAAAAATAAAATAAACATTCACAGGTAACTTTCTTTATGTCAGTAGGTCTTTTAAACTGCAAAAGACTGGTGGTCATACATAATTATGTGCATGTATTTGCAGTTACAAATTCCTGTCTTTAGACATGAGAGAAATGTCATTGTTGTTAGCCTGGCACTGGAAAATGTTTCATGTCCCTAATTAAGCAAACCTCCCTAAGCTTTTTCAAAGGGTACAGTCCTGAAAGAAGTGGGGGTGGGAGGTAGTGAGGATGAGGAGGGGCAGAATGTATGGGAGAGCTCAGTTCCTTTTTTGCACAGCACGATGACTGTGTACGTAGAAATGCCAGTCTGGTCTGATAGTTTGTAACCATAGCAACTCCTGCAGAAGCTGGAGGTGAAAACGGAATATTAGGGGTCTCCTTTCTCCAGACCACTGCAGTGGAAAATGAGCAAAAGGGAGAAAGAAAGACTGTAGAGACTTTTCCTGTCCCAGGAAGTTCACAACGTAAATTTTAAGAGTTATTCTTTTGCATCCTCCTCTGCTGAGTCCTTAAAATTATTATTTTTTTTTTTTTTTAAAAAGAAGCCATATTCCAAAATAATATAATTAAAATATTTGAGTGGAGGACATAAGGTTAGAGGGGTAGAATAACCTTCATTAAAGCATTTAATTACATACAGAATTTATGCATAAGGAATGTTTTCTTCCTTTCTAAAATATATATAGCCAATTAAATGGTAGGGAACTAATTATTTTTTTTTCAGCCATGAGATGCAAATGATATTAATAAATGTGAGGGTTTTTTTTTTCCCTGTAGAGCAAGCAGTCTTCAGAATTAAAATAAGTACTGCAGTTTTCTGTCTTCTACTTGTGTGCACAGGGGCCTTTACTTCAAACATTTTGGAGGATATATTTTTTATAGGGAATTGCTTTTAATAAGCTGATTTTGTGAGCATTTATTTGTGCAGTCAATTTTCTGGAAGGCCTTGTATTTTTTGTTCAAGGTTTTTCAGCTCAAAACTTCCAAAGGGAGGGGGAAAAAGTTTTATTTATCAAAATCTTTTGCATTTTTCATAGAAATGATGAATGCCAGCTCCCAATCAGCTCTGTGCCATGCTATTGGGTTCATTGACTATCCAGCCAAAGCACACACAGCAGAATCCCAGAGTGGCTGAGGCTGGAAACTATGTCTGGATTACCTGGTCCAACTGACCTGCTCAAGCAGGGTCTCCTATGGCAGGTTGGCCAGGACTGAGCCCAGTCAGTTTTTTAATATCTCCAAAGGATGGAGACTCCCCAGCCTCTCTGGGCAACCTGTTCCAGTGTTTGATCGCCTATTAATAAGATCTCCGCCTTGACCCTTGTATTCTCTAGGCTGAACAGCCTCAGTTCTCTCAGCCTCTCCTCATATGATTGGTCCTCCAATCCCTTAATCATCTTTTTGGCCCTGTGTTGGACTTGTTCCAGCATGTCCATGTCTTACTTGTACTGGGGAGCCCAGAACTGGACACAGCACTCCAAGTGTGTCACCAGGGCTGAGTAGAGCGGAAGGATCACCTCACTCAACTTGCTGGTAATAGGAATGCTCCTCTTAATGCTGCCCGGGGTGCTGCTGGCCGCCTTTGCCACCAGAGTGCACTGCTGGCTCATGTTCTGCTTGCTGTCTGCCAGGATCCCCAAGGTTCTTCTCTGCAGAATTGTTTTTTCTAGCCAGTTGGTCCCCAGTGTGTACCCGTCCCTGGAGTTATTCCTCCTCAGATGCAGGACTTCACATTTGTCTTTACTGAGCTTCATGAGATTCTTCTTGGCTCGATTCTCCAGTCTGTCGAGGTTTCTCTGAATGGCAGCACACCCATCTGGTCTATCAGCCACTCCTCACAGTTTTGTATCATTTATTAATTTGCTGAGGGTGCACTCTGTCCTAGAGTCCTTAACAAAAACGTTATACAGTATTGGCCCCAGTATCAAAACTAGTAACTTGCCTCCAACTGAACTCTGTGCCACTGATCACAACCCTGTGGATCTGGTAGTTCAGTCAGTTTTCGATTCACCTCGCTGTGCACTTACCTCACCTGTACTTTGTCAACTTGTCTATGAAGATATTATGGGACACAGTGTCCAAAGCCTTACGAGGTAAACAACATCCATTGCCCTTCCCTCATCTACCAAGCTAACCATCTCATTGTAGAAGGCTATAATGTTGGTTAAGCATGATTTCCCTTTCATAAATCCATGTCAACTACTCCTAATACTTTCTTGTCTTTCATGTGTCTAGAGATAGTTTCCAAGAACAATTGCTCCATCAACTTCCCAGGTGTGGCTGACTAGCCTCCAGTTCCCCAGATCCTCCTTTTTGTCCTTCTTGAAGATGGGAGTGACATTTACTCTCTTTCAGTTACCAGAAACTTCTCCTGATCACTATGACCTTTTACAGATAATTGACAGTGGCATTGCAGTGATGTCAGCCACCTCCGTCAGCACTCATGGGTGCAACCTGTTAGGCCTCATAGACTTATGTATGTCCAGTTTGTTTAAGCACTCCTTAACCTGGTCCTTCTTCACTGAGGATGACTTCCTTGCTCCAGACTTTCCTTCTTGCCTCAGGGCCCTAGGACTCCTGAATGCTGGTCTTACCAGTAAAGACTGAAACAAAGAAGGCATTCAGTATCTGGACCTTTTCCATGTGATTTGTCATGAGGTCCCCTGCCTCATTCAGTGGCAGACCCACAGTTTCCCTAATCTTTCTTCTGTTGTTTATGCACTTGTGGAGTCCTTTCTTGTTGCCCTTCACATCCCTCACCAGATCTGACTCCAGGTAGACATTGGCTTTCCTAACCTCATCCTTGCACGACTGGACAGCATTTCTTTACTCCTCCTTGGTCACCTGCCCCTGCTTCCATCTCTTGTATACTTCTTTTCTGAGCCTGACTTCAGTTAGGAGTTCACTTAGTAGCTCTTTGCTCATCCATACAGGTTTCCCGATGCTTTTTCTTGATTTTCTGTTAGTTGGGGGGGACATTTCCTGAGTTTGGAGGAGACAATCATGCACTTAATTAAAATGTTGAGGCAGTTGCAGATGATAGCTTGGCCTTTATAGTGACGGGTGATAGACTCAGGGTAGGGTAGCTATGACATCCCTGCACCAAAGTCATTTCACTATATCATTGTCACAGAACCACATTAATACGCATTGAGACCCAAAAATAGGAACCCAAAGTATAGTTCTCTCTTTCCCTGTTCCATATGTAACTTAAACTTCACAGTAGTAATAATGTTTTTCTGGTTACTATTTAGCTCTTTTCAGTCTCTTATCTCTGCTCCCTGCTTTCTTCAAAAATATAATATGATTGTGTTAATGCCTTGGAGATGGGGAAAAAAATTAGGCAGTATATGAACATTGTTGATTCTGATTAATAAACATCATGAAAATCTGAAATATCCACTGTCATGCATTTTCAGAGGAGTGCAGGACAAGTGTCAGAACTAGGAAATAAAGAAAAAGCATTGAAAAATATTTCAGTTTCTTTTCAATAAAGGTAATTTCAAGCAACTGCACTCCATGCATGTATTTTCTACATAGAGAGAGTGAGGCTGAATTTGCTGAGTAATCTATTTAATGAATTATTTTACAAATAATTTGTTCTGTTCTGGACAGTATTTTGAAATTATGCAAACCGTAAGTACTAAAACTAAAAATAAAAAAAATCTAAAGTACATGTAACAGCATCTCAGTTTTTTCCCATGTTTTTAGAACTCTTGTGGAAGCATGGCTTTAAGCTGAAAAATGGGGCATGGCTCGAAGAAAAAAAAAAATCACAGAATCACGGAATCACGGAATTTTTAGAGTTGGAAGGGATCTCTAGGGATCATCTAGTCCAACTGCCCTGCTGACGCAGGAATGCCTAGAGCACATTACTCAGGAATACATCCAGGCGGGTCCTGAAAACCTCCACAGAAGGGGACTCCACAACCTCCCTGGGCAGCCTGTGCCAATCCTCTGTCACCCTCACCATAAAGAAGTTTTTCCTTATGTTTGAATGGAACTTCCTATGTTCCAACTTGTGCCCGTTGCCCCTCATCCTGTCACTGGGAACCACTAAAAAGAGTCTGCCTCCATCCTCCTCCAACCCACCCTTTAGACACTTAGAAGCAAGAATAAGGTCTCCCCTCAGCCTTCTCTTCTCCAGGCTCAAGAGTCCCAGCTCTCTCAGCCTTTCCTCAGAAGGGAGGTGCTCCAATCCCCCGATCATCTTTGTTGCCCTATGCTGCACTCTCTCCAGTAGTTCCCTGTCGCGCTTGAGCTGGGGAGCCCAGAACTGGACACAGTATTCCAGTTGTGGCCTCACCAGTGCCGAGTAGAGGGGGAGAATGACCTCCCTCGACCTACTGGCCACACTCTTCCCTATGCAGCCCAGGATTCCATTGGCCTTCCTGGCGAATACTAGATTTTGACTAACAAATTAATAAACATTCTTCAGTTGCTTGTTAATTTTGAATCAAAATACAATATTTCATGGCTAGCTCTTATGGAAGAGCCAGGGTAGTGTATAAATCATGGGTGAGATTAGGTGTATTTGTTAGCACACCAGATTCTTTTCTTTCTGCTTTATCAGCTGCCAGCCAGGGGTTCTTTTCCCATCTGCCACTATTTTTCAAAAAAACCCTCCCCCATTCTGTTTGTAGCATTCCCTTACTTCCTCTTTCTCTAGTCTCTCTCCCTCTTACCTGACACCTCAAATAAGCTTAAATTTATAATAGGAGTATGGCTCATTTTTATTCTCCTGACCTGAACATATATGAAATACAGGTAATATTTTGCCAGGCATTAAATAGAACAGTTTTTAGGTCTTTTATTAACATAAGATTTATACTGAAAATGCTGGTAGTTAAATAATTACTTAATATAGTGTTTTGTAACCCTTTGTAAATATTACAACTTATTTGAATTTTCACCATACAAACACTAAGTTACAACCTGCCATGCAGGGCATAAAGAAGTACTTGAACGCTATAGTTCAGGTTCAATTATTTAAAATGTCACAGGCTATGCTTATGCTTAAGGAATGCATATATATATACACATTACAAGCAGAACAAAGCAAAATCTAGACAACCATAATCTTCCATATCCGTCATCTTACAACTGATGATTTTAGGGCTTGCTACAAAATTGAAAATTCAAAAAAAAGCCCATCAACAAATCTGAAATTATTTTGGAGGAATTTGGCTTCATTTCTGTGCAATCTTGAAAGTCACAGCTATATACTAAAGTCAATAGAAATTCATCAGCCTTGAAGCTTCATAGAACCATAGAATTGTTTAGGTTGGAAAAGAACTTTAAGATCATCAAGTCCAACCGTTAAACTAACACTGCCAAGTCCAGCACTAGACCATGTCCCTCAGCACCACATCTACTCATCTTTGAAATACCTCCAGGGATGGTGACTCAAGCACTTCCCTGGGCAGCCTGTTCCAATGCTTGACAACTCTTTCTGTGAAGAGATTTTTCCTAATAGCCAATTCAAACCTCCCCTGGCACAATTTGAGGCCATTTCCTCTTGTCCCATGGCTTGTTACTTGAGAGAAGAGATCAACAACCACCTCGCTACAACCTCCTCTCAGGTAGTGATAGAGAGCAATAAGGTCTCCCCTCAGCCTCCTTTTCTCCAGGCTAAACAACCCCAGTTCCCTCAGCCACCCCTCATGAGACTTGTGCTCCAGACCCCTCGCCAGCTTGTTGCCCTTCTCTGGACATGCTCCAGCACCTCAATGTCTTTCTTGTAGTGAGGGGCCCAAAACTGAACACGGCACTCAAGCTGTAGCTTCACCAGTGCCGAGTACAAGGGGACTATCATTTCCTTAGTCCTACTGGCCACACTATTCCTGACATAAGCCAGGATGCTCTTGGCCTTCTTGGCCACCTGGGGACTGACTGTTGGCTCATATTCAGCCAACTGTCAACCAACACCTCCAGGTCCTTTTCTGCTGGGCAGCTTTCCAGCCACCCTTCCCCAAGCCTGTAACATTGCATGGGGTTGTTGTGACCCAAGTAAAGGACCCAGCACTTGGCCTTGTTGAACCTCATACAGTTAACCTCAGCCCATCGATTCAGCCTGCCCAGATCACTCTGTAAAGCCTTTCTACCCTCAAGCAGACCAACACTCCCACCCAACTTGGTGCTGTCTGCAAACTCACTGAGGGTGCACTCGATCCCCTCTTCTAGGTCATTGATAAAGAGATTAAATAGAACCGGTCCCAATACTGAGCCGTAGGGAACATTATTTGTGACTGGCCGCCAACTGGATTTAACTTCATTCACCACCACTCTTTGGGCCTGGAGAAGAGTACACCCATCCAAGCCATGAGCAGCCAGTTTCTCCAGGAGGATGTTGTGGGAAATGGTGTCAAAGGCTTTACTGCTCCTAGCCCTTTTTTCACAGATTTTGCTTTCGGTTTTCAGATGGGTCCAATATCAGACAAAAATGTGAAGTTTGGGTTATATCTACGTAGAGCAATGAATAAGCAAAATTTCTGCCAAGTGTTCCATTTTCTAGTCTGAACTTACACAGATATACTGCTCTCAGGACCCAGACTAGCTCTGGACTCTGCAACATAGATTCATCCCTAAAGACTGATCGGAACAGAACAAAACATTTGTAGAAAATGGAAATGACACTGCAGTGAATTTTTCAGCTCTAGAGATGAGAGAATTGTTATGACTGTGTCTGCTCAGGAAAGACACAGCAAGAGAGGTAATAGGGACTTTGTTTCATTTGCTATACACATTTCAGTGTGTTTTCTCTACATTCACACCTATATTTTCTTTTGTATTTTTTTCAACAAAACCAATACAAAAATATCACTGTGAACTGTCATTTAATGTCTGAAAAATCATGGCCCTTCCGTGGGGTAAAAGATTCCTTTATTTTTCACTTAAAATTATAAGGATGTGTACCTGGGTTCCATTACAGAGCAGTCTAATTAAATGTATTTGGAAAGGTCCAGTTACACTGGTATAACATAAAACTTTGGTTTGAATGCCCAAAAGAAAGTTGACAGGCCATAGTAATTTCTTCTAAATGGCCAACTTTTTTTCTTTATGTGAATCTGAACGTAGCTACATTTTCATGGGATTCGGGGTTCCACTGTCAAATGACCACACAGCTCCACCTTCCTCACGATATTTGCATTTTCTCAATATCTGTTAGTTCTTGAGCCTAAAGGAAGAAAAGAGACTCATGGATGTGTCAGTGACAGTGCTCTGAATGGAACAACTAACGTGTCAAGAGTCTACTATGTGCCAGCACTAAGCCCTAATTTACTGCAGCGCCAAGGACTGCTCTTGAAACTCACTGCCTGACACATTAGAAATCTACCGTGTACCAGCTTGCTGTACTGCTCAAATGGTGAGAATAACTCCTGACCCTGGGAATAGGTACATCGTAGCACACTACTAGGGAGCAAACACTGTTTCAGAGTATCTGTAAACTACAGGAGCAATGGGGATAGCAAAAAGTGTATACGGGAGAGAGAATTAACTCCGTGTCACAGCAAAGTCTCTGGTTGTATGATTTCAGTCATTCAGGAGTGGTTAATTGCCACATATCTTTATTGCACAGTAATGCTTACTGGCAAGAATATCAGCAGTCTTAACCTTAATGGTGTTATTTGGTTAACATCTTCATTTTTGTGCCCATGACCAGGGGTCACAAAGGGTCTTATCTCCCTGCCCTCCACCTTTACCATGCACTGTCATGACTGCACATGCAATACTGGCATTGCCTTCACCAGTATCTAGGTTTCTCTGCAGGATAAACACAGCCACACCATCTGTTCTACTTGTCTAAATATAGTCACTCAAGGGGAATGTACAGCTGCTCATTTATCAAATTTTACAAGTACCTGTAAAACAAAATGTTTTGTCTGGCTGAAATCCCTGTCTCCAGCTCTAAAGTTTTTTGTTTTTTTTCTCAAATAGCGTTGAATAGTGTAAATAGATCATCTCAGCAAGTCACACTCCAGCCACTGGGAGTTTAGGGGATTTATCAGAGAAAGCAGGATTAGATAACTAACAAGTTCCTAGTGTGTATGTTCAAGCCAAGAACAGTACTATCTATTCCCATTACATATTTGTTTTTCAACTGGAAAATGTACTCAGGAACTCCCCAACCTGAAAGAAATGTTTATAATTTTCTTTTTTGACAAGAAGTGGTATTTTCTCATTTTGTCTCATCATCTCTCTCACACTGCAAATGACATGATAATGAATCACATTATTTGCACTGCACTGACTTGACTTGACTAAGTAATGGAAGCACAGCTATTCTGAAGAAACCCAAAAGTAGTGAATCTTAGATGTTACTAGGAAAAGAAACAGGCAATTACTGTCATTTGGCAGCAGAACTTTCTAGTTGAACAATTAATACAAAAGTGGGATGCCTAAATCTGAGGCTGCAAACTATTTCTTAAAAACACCTCAAACTACAACCAAACAAAAAACATGTAGGTGAAACATTTATATTTATGGTAAAGGAAGAAAAATAGAAAAAAAAAACAAAAGGAGAAAGCTAAACTGACACATTTGCAAATATAGTGAGCACTGAGAACTCACACTGACTTCTTTGACTGCAGTGGCATCCAGAAAAATCAGGCTAAGTCATCTTTACATAGCAGAAGCTAAGAGAATAGAATGTGATTTTTATAAGAATATACACTGATATAAATCTAACTGAAATAAAAGCACACCACCAGAGGACTGAATTATTCAAGCACATATGAGAATTTTCAGAACGAAGGAACAAATCAAAGTTTAAAAAAAAAAAAAGAAGTTTAAAGAAATATTTCTATGTGACTGGAAAATACTATTGCTAAGAAAGCACACACACACACACAGTTATCACAGTCCAGGTGTTATGCAGAAACTTGTTGCTCACGAGTTACATATGAACTCTTCATTTTCATGCTTAGTGTACATGGATGCTTATCGAAAAATGGAGAGGAATACGAAACTTCTGAGTAGCCAAGCACAATTGCAAGCCAAATGAGAAAAAAGGACATTTTCCTCTCTCAGAATATGTCATGTTCCTCTGAGCCCAGATCTCAGTACAGAATCCTACTATTTGGAGTGCAGACCATGAGAAGCTTAGCCCCTTGTGTTTCAACTAGCATTTCAGCTATCAAAAGAGAGTGCCATAGCTTCTCAGGCAAGCTGCCGGAAATACTGTTGTACCAGTTGTACCAGTATTGTGTTTAAGCTGAAGAAGAGGCAAAGAAAGGTTAAATTATCACAGAACTGTAGAACTGCAGAAGCATGTAGGTTGAAAGGGACTGCCGGGAAGGTCTAACCTAGGAGACTTCATAACTGAAGACTGATGCAAAGGCAGCAGAGCACCTCAGTCTTGTCTGGGTCTGCTGTCAGTGAGCCACCCACCCCATTTGGCAATGGTCCCACATATTTATGGCTTAGTCTTTTCTTAATAATGTAGCAGTTGAAGCTTTTTATTCTTGGTGTCTTGGACTTGGTGTCCCTTGCAAGCAACAACTCAAGCTGAGTTTTTGTTTTCCTAACACCAACCCTACGTGCCTGGGTAGTATTTTTAAGTTCCTCCTTTTGTTATCTGTCCCTGCTTCCACCTCCTGCATACTGCATANTCCCACATATTTATGGCTTAGTCTTTTCTTAATAATGTAGCAGTTGAAGCTTTTTATTCTTGGTGTCTTGGACTTGGTGTCCCTTGCAAGCAACAACTCAAGCTGAGTTTTTGTTTTCCTAACACCAACCCTACGTGCCTGGGTAGTATTTTTAAGTTCCTCCTTTTGTTATCTGTCCCTGCTTCCACCTCCTGCATACTGCATGTCTAAGTGGAGCATTTTCACAGCTCATGGAATTCAGAAAAGTAAGTTTGACCAGTTGTGAAGGTGTGAAAGCAGAGAATTTTAATGACTACATCAAAACTGAAGCGACATTCCTCAACTGGTCTGTTACAAAATGAATTTTTTGGCACCGAGGCCATTTTTTCACATGGGCAGTCATAGGTGATAGAGAAGCTGATAAGAATATTTGTATGGTGTCCTGGTTTCAGCTGGGACAGAGTTAATTTTTTTCCTAGTAGCTGCTGTATTTTGGATTTAGTATGAGAGTGATGTTGATTTAGGCTAGACATTAGGAAAAATTTTTTCAGTGAAAGAGTTATCAAACATTGGAACAGGCTGTCCAGGGAGGTGGTTGAGTCACCATCCCTAGATATGTTTAAAAGTCATGTAGATATGGTGCTTAGAGACATGGTTTAGTGGCAGACCTGGTAGAGTAGGGTCAATGGTTGGACTAGGTGATCTTAAAGGTCTTTTCCAACCTAAATCATTCTATGATTCTATGATTGTATGATAACACATATTGTTTTAGTTGTTGCTAAGTATTTTTTATACTAGTCAAGGACATTTTCAGCTTCCTATAGAAGCTGAGAGGGAGCATAGACAGGACAAGCTGGCCAAAGGAATATTCCATACCACAGACATCATGCTTAGTATATAAATGGGGGTTGACCAGGGGGCAGGAATCCGTGGTGACTACTTGGGACCACCTGGGCACCCGATCATCAGGTGATGAGGATGACTTGTGTTGCATAATTTTACCATTGCTATTATTATTGTTGTTATTATTATTTTCCTCTTCCATTACTGTTCTATCAAACTGTCTNACTTGTTGCTCACGAGTTACATATGAACTCTTCATTTTCATGCTTAGTGTACATGGATGCTTATCGAAAAATGGAGAGGAATAGGAAACTTCTGAGTAGCCAAGCACAATTGCAAGCCAAATGAGAAAAAAGGACATTTTCCTCTCTCAGAATATGTCATGTTCCTCTGAGCCCAGATCTCAGTACAGAATCCTACTATTTGGAGTGCAGACCATGAGAAGCTTAGCCCCTTGTGTTTCAACTAGCATTTCAGCTATCAAAAGAGAGTGCCATAGCTTCTCAGGCAAGCTGCCGGAAATACTGTTGTACCAGTTGTACCAGTATTGTGTTTAAGCTGAAGAAGAGGCAAAGAAAGGTTAAATTATCACAGAACTGTAGAACTGCAGAAGCATGTAGGTTGAAAGGGACTGCCGGGAAGGTCTAACCTAGGAGACTTCATAACTGAAGACTGATGTAAAGGCAGCAGAGCACCTCAGTCTTGTCTGGATCTGCTGTCAGTGAGCCACCCACCCCATTTGGCAATGGTCCCACATATTTATGGCTTAGTCTTTTCTTAATAATGTAGCAGTTGAAGCTTTTTATTCTTGGTGTCTTGGACTTGGTGTCCCTTGCAAGCAACAACTCAAGCTGAGTTTTTGTTTTCCTAACACCAACCCTACGTGCCTGGGTAGTATTTTTAAGTTCCTCCTTTTGTTATCTGTCCCTGCTTCCACCTCCTGCATACTGCATGTCTAAGTGGAGCATTTTCACAGCTCATGGAATTCAGAAAAGTAAGTTTGACCAGTTGTGAAGGTGTGAAAGCAGAGAATTTTAATGACTACATCAAAACTGAAGCGACATTCCTCAACTGGTCTGTTACAAACTGAATTTTTTGGCACCGAGGCCATTTTTTCACATGGGCAGTCATAGGTGATAGAGAAGCTGATAAGAATATTTGTATGGTGTCCTGGTTTCAGCTGGGACAGAGTTAATTTTTTTCCTAGTAGCTGCTGTATTTTGGATTTAGTATGAGAGTGATGTTGATTTAGGCTAGACATTAGGAAAAATTTTTTCAGTGAAAGAGTTATCAAACATTGGAACAGGCTGTCCAGGGAGGTGGTTGAGTCACCATCCCTAGATATGTTTAAAAGTCATGTAGATATGGTGCTTAGAGACATGGTTTAGTGGCAGACCTGGTAGAGTAGGGTCAATGGTTGGACTAGGTGATCTTAAAGGTCTTTTCCAACCTAAATCATTCTATGATTCTATGATTGTATGATAACACATATTGTTTTAGTTGTTGCTAAGTATTTTTTATACTAGTCAAGGACATTTTCAGCTTCCTATAGAAGCTGAGAGGGAGCATAGACAGGACAAGCTGGCCAAAGGAATATTCCATACCACAGACATCATGCTTAGTATATAAATGGGGGTTGACCAGGGGGCAGGAATCCGTGGTGACTACTTGGGACCACCTGGGCACCCGATCATCAGGTGATGAGGATGACTTGTGTTGCATAATTTTACCATTGCTATTATTATTGTTGTTATTATTATTTTCCTCTTCCATTACTGTTCTATCAAACTGTCTTTATCTCAACCCAATTCCCACTCCTTTTCTCCCACTTTTCCTCACCTTATGGGGGATGGTGGGTGGGGTGGGGAGTGGATGAGCGGCAATGTGGTCTTAGTTGGTGGCTGGGGTTAAACCATGGCACATGGGTTTAGTACAATATTAGAGTCAGATATGCGTTCCAGACCATATGGATCACACCCACTATTAAACACATTACAGATTTTCACTTTATGGAAATGGAAGCAGAAAAAAAAAGCTCTGTAAAGTTTACTTTTGGAGGAACTTAAGAGAAGTTAATGAATGTTGTGTATGTTCATAGCAAAAAAAAATCATTATAGATTAGAAATGGCCTTGTTTGCATTTGGAGAGAAAAAAAAAATTTGCTAAATTAGAAATCTGCTAAATATCGGATTGGTTTTATGATTGTTTTACTAGCCACCTATAAATACAAATTTTAATAATCATGATTTTTATACAATCTAGATCTGATATAGATTTCCCATTAATGTAAATGATATATTAGATATCATAATGCATTAATCAAATGTGGATTAAGAAATGCTTAGTGAATATATACTTGAAGAAGTTAAAGTAAAACATCATGTCTATTATGCTGATTTCTTAGAGATGTTCCAGGGCAACGGTTATTACCATCTCAGTGTCCTATTATGCATGAGAGTTAAAAAACCAAAAGGACAAATATGGATGGTGGGATGGAGTTAGTTTCACTCTATTTCTGTGTTCTGAGATTTGGTTGAATAAACAACATTCATTTCAACAATAAAGAACTGTAACTTATGCCTTAATTTCTGCTGATATCAACTTGTAAATTCCTGCAATAATTTCAGAGTGACCATTCATCTGGGCAAGCTTAGCAAAGTATCAAGTGTCTAACTCATCATTTCTAAGCAGATTGGCAACCGCATAGACTCAAATTTGCCAGTATTATATTTTAAATAAGCTTAATGACCTAAGTAAATAAAATTGAAGGTCACTTTCAAAAAAAATTTCCATATTAATCTGCTTAGCCTGTTCTAAGATCAACACAGAATGAGCTCCTACTAATTCTATAAGGTTTCCCCTTCCACTCATTTCCTGGACAAAGTGCCCCTTCCATGAAAAATAGGTAAAGCAGTTATAACCTTCATAAACAGGAAAGCAGATCACCCATCAAACATCTCAGATACATATTTATTAAAGATTTCCCCTGATGAGTTTGTGGAGCTTATTTGGTAAGAAGAAATAATTCCTATTTAAAATTTGCTATGCGCTTGCGCATGGTAGGTCTGTATGCAAGATGAAGTATACAGCAGAGGTTACAGTTTATGAAATGTTGCTCATATTCTTTTGTGTGATTAACAATCTGATAGATGCTGAAAATGGAGAGCACAAGTATTTGTCTGTCTGTCTATCTGTCTATAGTACTTACTGAAGTTTAAAGTTTCCAAAGCAATTATATTCAAAGAAATAAGCTTGCTTTATCTTAGCACAGCATTTGGACGGGCAAAGGTGGCAGCTGTAGCAGATAAAGGAGAACTCAAGCTGACGCCGAGATTCGGAGGTGGTAGTCCAATGTATCTGCTTCTGAAAAGAACTACGCTGACAAAGGGAGTTTGGCAGGGAGGGAGCCGTTAAAGGTTTAAGGTCTAAGGGTATCTACAATGAACAGTTCTCTACATCAGTTTCCAATGCAGTTATGTATGTTCCCAGTCCTAGTCATACTAAGCATACTTTCACAAGTCATGGCTTGCAGCAAAAAGCCTTCTAAATTGTGATAGCCTTGCACAGAGTAAATGGCAGCAGATCGGGCCATAATGCCTCAGATTTTGTATTCAACTGTATTTTTAAATGTAGATGACATCTGTCTATCTATAGTATCATCAAAAATAACATTCAGAAAAGAAAATGCTCATGTACGTACATGTTAGTAGTTAGATTTAAGACCTGTGAAAAGTTCCATAATATTATAAATGCCCATTGCAGATGTTGTTTATGGTTGTTTCTACTTAAGTGGAAGTAAAGGCCCTAGACTTTGCAAACTACGGAACTCAGTATACCTGTGGCACTTGCAAATGCCCTGGGAAACAGAAGTGGTTGTTTTGTTTAACTCTGTTTCGCATGATCCTTGTGTTAAACTGTGTAGATTTGCATCTACTTATGCTGTATAGTGTGAAGTGTTGCAAATAGATTTAACCTAACACCAGCTCACATACATTTGTCCAGTGGAAATATATGAGAAAAGAGGTAAAAAGAAAAAATTAGAAAATGTATGCATTTTGAAACTGCTGATTATAAAGGCCTGACTATTACCACCAAAACTAACAGCCTGGTTACACACTACAGACATTATACATGAATATTGGCTGTTCCTCACTATCAGCAATAATGCTGATTCCAAGCATGTTAATGGTAAGCCTAATGTCAGATGCCTCATAATTTGTGGTGTAATTGTCTTTATAGACAAACAAAGGGCCTTCCACATGGCTACCAGCTTTCTCTAGTTTAGTAGGAACGTGTCAAGTGCTATAAGCAACACAGACAAGAATCACTTTCGTCAGCTGTGAAAATTGATGTAAGTGGTATAATTCACATGTTCACACCTTACTGAAGAGACAATGGATTGCATACATTTTTTAAGAGGATGTGGTTGGGTATCTGAGCAGACTGCTATCTGTTTATATTTCTGTGGCAGCTGCACTGTGGATCAGATGGGGTCTTCTGGAAGGAGCACAGTTGTTCACTGAGGTGATGTATTCAGCCAGGGATCCCTTGAGCATGGAGTAGAGGGAGCAGAAGGATAACACCAGCCTGCAGGGAGCTCGACCTCTGATAGCAGGCTCAGTCATTCTAGAGACTCTCTCTGCAACAGAGAGCAGAATCATACTAGATTTATTTGTAAATATTTTAAATTTAATGAACAATATTTCAATTTTCTGTATTTACAGATATATCATGCTCTAAAACATTCTTTTTTACACTGATAAATTCTGACTTTAAAGCTTGCAAGCCTTCAGTGTTTCATTCAATTTTATTGTGGTCCAGCACTGCACTATCCATCACTGTCATCTGGGAAAGTTAGAGTAGAAAAACACATATAAGTACACATTCCCACCACTCACTCACCAGTCCCACATATGGCTCTTTAAAACTCTAATTTGCTCAACCCAGTGACAGATTAAAACATAATACTTTACGCGTAATGGCTAAATTGTGGCAGCAAAGTGCGGCGAATGGCAAAAAAACCCCCAGCACTCCCTTCTTTAAGGAAGGCGACGGAGGACATTGCAAAGGTGATGGGGAACCTGCTGGCATTTAAGTAACAACTTTGATCAGCTCAGCATCCTTAGCCCAGAGAAGCAATGTGGAAGGAATTCTGCCCAATCTCATGCAAGTAGGATCTTTAAATGCCTTTATGCCTTCTTGTTATCCGCTCTGTTTCCACCACATGCAGGATGTTTTATTTATTTTGGGCACACACTCTTTGTTCTCCTTGTTGTGCACTAAACTTGGTTCAACTCTGCTCTCGTTACATTCCTACAGTGAACAACAACAGATCATTTTCAGCTTGTGCTTATAGATTTGGAGGCCTCTGCTACCATCCTGTGTCTGTATTAAGGCCTCTGCTATCATGCTACTGGGGGTCTTTGCTACATCAGAATGTTTTTTACTCTATCCAAAAAGATTTAAGAAAAGTAGATGAGACAAACTAGTCTCCCCTCATGCTGGCTCTGGCCAGGGTCCCATTACACTGACTTGGCGATATATTAATATACTAAGTTGTTATATTTTGACTTACCACACATTTTTTTCTGCCAGATCATTAGAAACCTCACTTATTCCTTGTTCCTCTACCAGCACTCCACTGATTAATTCTCCTTAGTTTTTACATAACCATGCTGAAGTCCATGAGATTGCATTTTAAGCTTTGCCCTCTGTAGGGATGACAGGTGTAACAAGCTGTAAAGAACAGAAATTTCACTAACTCACTAATGATATAGTGTAGACCTCAAATACCTTCTTAGATAATAGCAAAGCTAAATTTTCCTTTTCATGTGTCAGAAAACTTTAAGAATTAAAAATAGGAGAGTTGTGCTCTGTCTGTGGACTAGCATGACTAGACAAAATGACTTGTTTATACCAGGGTCTTTTTGTAATATGATCAAGGTCAGGACACAGATCCAAGCACCTACACAGACCTGCATATACTATAAACTATTGCTATGGTCCATGAGGCAGTTTCAGCTGGGATAACCTGGGCCAGGAACCATTGGATGCAGCTATGCTGCTCAGTAGGAGAGTTCAGTTACACAGACATAAATGATGCTATGTCTGCCGGCTTCAGGGTTAAAGAACAGCCAACAGTCCATTTTCTTTACTAATGTCAACATTGTTGATGATATACATCTGTATTCAGAAAGCACATGTCCAAAGAATGTTGCTGCTACAGTTCGAGTCTTTTGTATTGCCTCTTCTTTACCCAAAAGACCAATTTAGTGTTGCTTCCTTCCTCCTTTGTTTAAAACTTTTACCTTGAAACCCTGAAGTTGTTCCAGCTCTTATTTATTCTTTATTGTTCTGATTTTCTGGTACATTTAGAAAATACTAAATTAATTTTAACAGTTGTTTTTTTAGTTTAGTTTTGCCTGAATGTTATGGAGTTTGTTTTCTTTTGGTTTAGTTTCATCTGGTTTGGTATGTTCTGAATTTTAGTTTGGTTTTACCAGTTTGACTGTTTCTTGCCTCCCTTCCAAGATATCTAGATTCATTCTTATAAGCAAGATTATTTATTGTTTGCTTTATTTTTTTCTCTCTTTTATTCAAATTTTTACTGTTTGCCTTTTTCCCCATTTTCTTCAAATGAATTTACTACTTCTGAGAACAACCATTTAACAAATAAACCCTCTACTTTTCCAAATAACATTCTACTTTTCCAAAGAATACATACAGTCTACTATAAAGAGTTCAAAAATACAAGGTTGATTTAATTTTCAGATACTTATGAATGTTCCTGCATTATCTTCTGGCTACCACAAAGAAAGATTGAGATTGTATACAAGTGTTGATGATACTTTTCTGCAGCAGGGGCACATTAGGAATAGTAGAGCAGTCAGCTGACTTTATACAGGCTGTGAATTAATCTTCAAATGGAAAATAAGTTGTTATGTTTATCATACAGTTGTGAAAGTCTGTCTCCCTATGCTACACAATCTAAGAATTTGCAAAAGGGAAACTTGGAAACAACCCAGGCAAAGTTAGAACAGAAATTCTTCCTCTGCCCTATTAGATCATCTGCCTGTCACTGCTCTCTCTAGGTACCCACAGAAAAATGCCACAGCTTTTTTGATCTTATATTATAGATCAGCATTTCCTATTTAAAAACTGATAAAGATCAGCTGTTGCTGTTGGATCATTGTTAATACAAAGACCTAATTCAGGATTTCAACTGTAAATGCACCAGACTCGCAGCTTGAGGTAAGTAAAATCAAACTAATGACAAACCTAGAAGATCTGTTCGTGTGTATATTATAGAATCACAGAATTGTCTAGGTTGGAAGGAACCTTTAAGATCATAGAGTCCAGCCATCAACCTAACACTGCCATTACGACCAGTAAACCATGTCCCTAAGCACTATGTCTACTCATCTTTTAAATACCTCCAGGGATGGCGATTCCACAACTTCCCTGGGCAGCCTGTTCCAATATTTGATAACCCTTTCAGTGAAGAAATTTTTCCTAATATCCAATCTAAACCTCCCCTGGTGTAACTTGAGGTCATTTCCTCCTGTCCTATCGCTGCTCACGGCCTTTGAAAGCTTTGGACGTCACTTTCACATCACACATATTCAGCATTACAATGTTTGAAAAAGGAAGTTTCTTAAAATCCTATTTCACAAAATAAATAGCAAAGGTGATCTCTGTCCTGGCCTGACATAATAACCATGGTCATGTGTTTATTGTTCTGTCTGGAAGTATCTATGTACTCAGTTCATGATCTATTCTTCTGCACGTAGATTTTTGGTTAGAAAAAAGACACTTATGACCATCCAGGATGCTCTGTATTGCATATACCATAGATTTTCATTCACTGTCACTAGCATCAAATCTGCAATTTTTTCTTAATGTTATTATATATGTGAAATGATGATTTGCTGGGAAATTAGGGAAATTACATTGCCTCTGATTTTTTCCTTCATTGAAATCAATGAGGTTTTTTTTTTCTTTTGATTCATTATTTTCAGCTTATTTTTCAAAATATTTAGTATTCAGTGTCTTTCTTCCCCAGCCACCTTTTGTTTAAATCAGCAAATTATTTTCTGCATGCAAAATGCTTTAATCCAAACAAGAACAGTACCTTCAATTTCTGTATCAAGAGACATGTTATTTTATAGTCAAAATGCAACTAAGAAACCTTCCAAAAACTATAAGTAATTTTTAAAAGCTTTTTTCAATATGTGATTTCAATTCTGTCAGGACTGTGAATCTGTTCAGTTACATTAGCCAGCTTAAATACTAAAGATACACCTTAAATTGTGCTACATACTATAGTGAAAATCACTGCAAGATAGTGTCCTAAAATACTTCATTTTTATTATAGAATTCACTACTTAAAAGGACAAATTTTGCCTGAAAGACATTTTGAAAAAAATCTCCAGGATAAAAATCAGGAATAATTAATGGAAAGATGCTCATGTCATTGTAATTTTGTTCTCCCTTTCTTCAATGCATGTGATGATGAAAACAGTATTTACTTCTGTCCTCTATGAGATTGAATAAAAAATACAATTAATTTGCATTTTGTTTGCTCTATGCTGCTATCTGCCTGAAGAGTATGTCCATCAGCTCTGTGTTAAATTCTTTCCCCTCCAGAGCAGTAAGATTTGAGTTGTCACCTTATGCCACCATGAAATTCTCACTGACAAATTGGAATGAACTTATAGTTGGGAAAAATAGTCATTCTCTTTATAAACCTCTTTTCCATTTTTTTATTTCCTTTTTCTCTGCTACCTTCTCATTACTGATCTTCATTCATTCATTATTCATCTTGATCCTTGATTAGTTCTGCATTCTGTAACCAGTGTGTACTTAACGATCAGATTGGCCCTGTAACTCAAACAATTACATCTCAAGTGAGAGGAATAGCTTAAATTTGGGCAACAAAATGAACAGTTGGTGGGATTTTTGGGGAGAAATGGGTTTGACAGATGGACCACTCAGTGAATAAGGAACTGCCTGGATGGTCACACTCAAAGACTTGCAGTCAACAGCTTGATGTCCAAGTGGAAACCAGTGACAAGTGATGTTCCTCAGGGGACAGTACTGGGACTGGTGCTGTTTAACAACTTTGTTGGCAACATGGACAGTGGGGTTGAGTGCATCCTCAGCAGTTTTGCTGACGACGCCAAGCTGTGTGGTGCGGTCAACACACTAGTGGGAAGGGATGCCGTCCAGAGGGACCTGGACAGGCTTGACAGGTGGGCCTGTGTGAGCCTCATGAAGTTCAACAAGGCCAAGTGCAAGGTCCTGCATGTGGGTCAGGGTAATCCCATGCACAAACATAGGTTGGGCAGAGAATGGATTGAGAGCAGCTCTGAAGAGAAGGACTTGGGGGTGTTGGTAGATGAGAAGCTCAACAGGAGCCGGCAATGCATGCTCGCAGCCCAGAAAGCAAACTGCATCCTGGGCTGCATCAAAGGAAGCATGGCCAGCAGGTCAAGGGAGGTGATTCTGCCTCTCTACTCTGCTCTGGTGAGACCCCACCTGGAATACTGTATCCAGCTCTGGAGACCCCAGCATAAGGACATGGACCTGTTGGAGTGGGTCCAGAGGTGGGCCACGAAGATGATCAGAGGGTTAGAGCACCTCTCCTATGAGGACAGGCTGAGAGAGTAATTAAAGGGGGCCTATAGGAAAGATGGAGAGGGACCCTTTATTAGGCAGTGTAGTGATAGGATGAGAAGTAATGGTTTTAAACTGAAAGAGGGTAGATTTAGATTAGATATTAGAAAGAAATTCTTTACTGTGAGGGTGATAAGACACTGCAACAGGTTGCCCAGGGAAGTTGTGGATGTCCCATCCCTGGAAGTCTTCAAGGCTAGGTTGGATGGGGCCTAGAGTAACCTAGTCTAGTGGGAAGTGTCCCTACCCATGGCAGGGGGGTTGGAACTAGATGATCTTTAAGGTCCCTTCCAACTCTAACCATTGTATGATTCTATGATTTTTGCTTATTGTAGCTTGCAATTTTATTTTTTTTTTCCATTGTGGGGCAAAACATGTTCGATGATGGTTAGGAAGATCTTGGTGCTACTACCATGGCATAAGAGAGGCTCAGAAAAGGAACATGTATCATATCACATGATCTACGTGTTTTCTGCTCATGATATGCTTTGACCGTGGTTGTAATTCAGCTTGTCTCCAACAGGCTTAAGAAGAGTCTACTTTGGGGTAAAAATATTGTGGGCTGTAACATGCTTAGCCTTATCTGTGCCATGGTTCTTCCAGCTGCTTAGACTGATGCAAGCGCTCTGTGTATACCTGAACTTTTCCTGGTGATAGAGGTTGAGATTCTGACCTGGTCTGAAGGCATGCTTAAAGAGTATGAACTTTAGTCAAGTCTGTATTCCAAAACAAATACAGATCCCATCCTCAGCTAATAGAAAGATGTATGTTGAGTCTGCTCAAGTATTGTGGCTAAACTGTTGACTGCTGCACATACTCATGCTCCACAGACTGCATATTTTGTGAGTACTCTGGTTAGTAAAGGAACAAGAGCTGCATATTTCCCCCTAGTTCCCCAGGCACTTTGTGTTCCAGCGGGTATGTGACAAACAGGACTGAAGAAATGCAAACTGCTTTTTGAAAACAGGCTTAAAGGACTTTATGTAATACACCTTTTCGAGGTGTTTCCCTTGTGTCTGCTCTGCATGGACAGAACACCTCAGAACATCTCATCTGCCTGGTACAGCTGAGCACCTGAACACAACACTCTAGTGGAGTGCACCTTAGCCTGCAGCATTTTAAAAGAGTTAAGACCCTAGTTTACATAGATGCAGGAAGGCATGCAGTCATTTATATAGCCACACAGCTGGCATTTCACAGAGAGCTCTTGCATGCCTACAAATCAGGGATAAAGACCTTCAAATGTCTATAGTTGTCAAAAACTATTAGGCTGATTGATCTCATGTAAAGGACGAATATATCAATACTGCATAGACTACTTGATAAACTCTGCTTGACATTGCAGAATGGCTGACCCCAGTTCTCCTATGCTGTTACGAATGTCTTTTGACTGTAATTAACATATAACTTGTACAAATATTTTCTTTCTTCTGTTGCCACAGAATCATTTTTACTTCCAAACACATATGAAAAGGCTGAAATATCATGTTTACTTCCTCAATAGACATGACTCCAAGCTTAAGATTTATTTTACTTATCTATTAATAATCTGATAGCATAATAGGTAGAAGATGCTAAAATATTTGTATTAATCAGTTTTCTGAACAGATTTTTGGTTCTTCAGCAGCACATTATAAATTATAAAATATCAAACATTAATTTCATGTTTGTTCATTCAAAAATAATGCTATACACTGGAATTTTATCCCTGGTGATATGGCAATGTTTTATCCTTTCCTTATTACTGCATACATTCCTGATTTTGTTAGCATTATACCTGGCCATTTAGACATAGCTAAGTGTGAAGTGACATTGTGACTTGACTATACTTTTACATGTGTTCTAATGCCTTGCAACTGAACTGTTGCCTCATCATGTTTGTGTAACACGATGTTGCAAGGATGTTAGTATTGGATTCCCTGTGATCATCTGAAACAATACGTCTCCTTTCTCTGTTGAAAAGCAATATGTTTTCTACTTCATAACCTAACTCATGTTGCAGGGAAGGTATCACCACAGGCTGTTTCTATATGCTTTTAGGAATTAACAATTTTATATTATTAGTGCTAGTATCAGTGATAATAGCCCATACCAAACTCATTACCTCTCAGTCATACCCAAGTTATTTTTCAGCTAGCTAATACAGGTGTTAGAAGCCGCATGTCAACGGGAGCACTGACCTCTACCTGGCATCATCACTTACCTATTTACCCATCTACTCATGTGACATTTGCAGTACACTGGGTTCAGTAGTCATGCAACCATGCAGCATGGAAACTTGGACTATTTACTTAGATCATCTGAGCTCAAAAATGTCTAAACGTATTATAAGCATCACAAGACAAGTATACTTATGAGTGGTATTTTGTTTCATCCCTTAAAGCATTACAGTGGTGCTATGGCTTCAAGGTTTTCTAAACCATGTCTGATATTTCAACATCTATAATAAATGAACACCAGTATTTTTGTATGTCTGTTGCAGTATCAGTTTCACCAGAACTGTGTGAAGGGACAAATCACCTCAGTATTCCTACTTGCTACATAACCCTTTCACAGACCCAGCGACTCAGCTAGAAGATTTTTAACTACAGCACTCTGAGGGTTTACAAAGATTTCTTAACCTTTGTGATTATTGCTAATGTTTCACCATAGATGATCATGCATTTCTCCCAGAAAGATAATTTTGCATTTGGCTGTATTTTTAAAGACATTTTGTTCCATAGGTGAGAGTTTGGGAGAGATGTCTGTGTAAGGCATAGAAATTCTGTTAAATTCTTTCCACCTCTTTCTTTATTTAGAATATATTAATTCACTGAGAATTTGAAAGGTTAATGGTAGACCCACAGTGTATGGCTGAGCCACTGGGCAGTCAGTATGTTTTCCTGGTCTCTCTGATACAGGAACTCTTTTGGCTGTCCTTTGCCATTATTTCTTTTTTCAGTAAGACTTGCATTATCTGAAAGCATCATCAGGCATAAGTCTGATGTCTAGATAATTGATACAACTGCTGAACATTATCAGGTATAATGACAATATTACTAAGACCCTACCAGAAATGGTAGGGTATTGTGTGAACTGTCCACTAACAGACTTGCAAACTGTTTGAACACGTTATTCATTGATATTTACACTAATTCTTAATCAAAATAAAATACAAATATAATAATGAATGTATTCCAAAAGCTTTAGTGTATTATATCTTTTCAGTTACCAATTTTTAATCTTGTCATTCAAGGACAGGTTGGATGGGGCTTTGAGCAACAAGGTCTAGTGGGAGGTGTCCTTGCCAATGGCAGGGGGGTTGGATTCTATGAATTTATATGATTCTATGAATTTAAGTCAAACTAGTCAACTTCTAGCTAGTACGTCAGCCTCCTTTATCTTTTCTGAGTACTAACACAATAGCTTTCTGTCTTCTGGTAATGCCTGTGGGCCAGAATTCTCTTAGGGATTTTGTCATTCAAGTTTTTTGATATAGCTAATCTAAAAATTAGTGAATCTTTTTAGCATTTTCATTGACTGAGTGAAAGATTAGCAACTTGTGGGGTTTTTTTCATTGTTTTTTAAGCAAAATCAGGATATTGACTTATGCCTCTGATCATGTCACCATGAACAGGTGGTAAATTCTTGCATCAGACTACATGATGTAGAAGGGCAGGAAACTCACCTGACATGTCTCATTTTCCTTGTGGCACCCTGGATGGCTAAATCCTCATTTGTTACCAATCTCCATCCGGATATTGAGCTGTTAACCTGGATGTGACCATCCAACCAATTCCTCATTCACCAACCAGTCCACCCATCAAATCCATACCTCTCCAATTTAGAGAGAAGGATGTTGTGGGCGACTGTGTCAAAGGTCTTACAGAAGTTCAGATAGATGATGTCCGTAGCTCATCCCTTGTCCACTGATGTAGTCACTCCATCATCGAAGGCCACTAGGCTGGTCAAGCAGGACTTGCCCTTGGTGAAGCCATGCTGGCTGTCCCAAATCACCTCCCTGTCCTCCATGTTCCTTAGCATAGCTTCAACGAGGATCTGTTCCATGATCTTCCCAGGCACAGAGGTGAGGCTGACAGGTCGGTAGTTCCCAGGGTCCTCCTTTCTACCCTTTTTAAAAATGGGTGCAATGTTTCCTTCTTTCCAGTCACCAGCAACTTCACCTGACTGCCATGACTTTTCAAATGTCATGGAGAGTGGCTTGGCAACTACATCAGCCAATTCCCTCAGGACTCTGGGATGCATCTCATCAGGTCCCACGGGTTTCCGTATGTTCAGGTTCCTCAGGTGGTCACGAATCTGATCTTCTCTTACAGTGGGAGGGACTTTGCTCCCCCAGTCTCTGTCTTGGGGTCCATCCACTTGAGAGGTGCGGGGATAGAGGTTGTCAGTGAGGACCGAGGCAAAAAAGGTTTTGAGTACCTCAGCCTTCTCATCCGTTGTTACCTGTTTGCCAGTCTTGCTCATCAGGTGAGGTACGCTTTCTTTGGCCTTTCTTTTCTGGCTGACATACCTGTAGAAGCCTTTCTTATTATTCATCACATACCTTGCCAAGTTCAGCTCCAGCTGCACCTTGGCCTTCCTGATCCCACCTCTACACAACCAGGCAGCATCCCTATACTCTTCCCAGGATACCTGTCCCTGCTGCCACTGCCTGTGCATTTCCTTCTTGCCCTTTAGTTTGACCAGCAGGTCTTGACTCAGCCATGCCCTTTCCTGATTTCTTACACCTGGGGATTGAGAGCTCTTGCGCTCTATGGAAAGCCTCCTTAAATATCTGCTAGCTCTGTTCTGCTCCCTTGTCCTGGAGGGCAGTTTCCCAGAGGGTCCTATTGACTAAGTCCTTGAATAGCTGGAAGTTTGCTTTCCTAAAATTCAGGGTCCTGACTTTACTCTTTGCCTGACCCATATCCCTCAGGACTGTGAACTCCACTAGTGCATGATCACTGCAGCCCAGGCTGCCTTCACTCTTGACGTCACCAATTAGCTCTCGTGTTGGTGACCTTCATGTCCGGTATTGCATCCCCTCTGGTGGAACTGTCTATTACCTGGCTTAAGAAGTTTTCTTTGATGTACTCCAGGAGTCTCCTGGATTGCCTACAGCTTGCTGTGCTACTTTTCCAGCAGATACTGGGGTGGCTGAACTCTCCCAGCAAGATGAGAGCCTGCAAGCATGATGCCTCCTGTAGCTGGAGAAAGAAGGCTTTGTCAATAGGCTCCCCTTGATGAGGCGGTCTGTATGAGACACCAACCACAAGGTTCCCTTTGTTGCCTCGGTCTCTTATTCTTACCCATAGGTTTTCAAGCTGCTCATGGCTATTCTTCTGAGACAGGTCTTCACAGTCTATCCATTTCTTGATGTAGATGGCAACGCCTCCGCCCCTCCTTCCTTGCCTGTCCCTTCTGAACAGCCTGTAGCTATTGATAGCTGCACTCCAGTCATGGGATTTGTCTCACCAGGTTTCAGTAATGGTAACTAGGTCATAAACTTGTAACTTAGGTTGAGGAACTGGTACCCATTACCCCTTGTCTTTTCCATGTGACTCCTTGTATAAAGGGAGTCTCCCATCTTCTTTGTAACCACCCTTTAAACAGTGGAACGTGGTGATAAGATCTCCCCTAAGCCTTCTTTTCTCAAGGCTGAACAAACCCAATTCCCTCAGCCTTTGCTCATACAACAGGTTTCCCCGTCCTTTGATCATCTTGGTGGCCCTTCTCTGGACCCTCTCTAGCCTGTCCACATCTTTTTTTGTACAGCAGGGACCAAAACTGAACACAGTATTCCAGGTGTGGCCTGACAAACGCTGAGTAGAGTGGGATAATGACTTCTTTATCTCTGCTGGTGCTGCCTTTGTTGATGCAACCCAGCATCCTGTTGGCTTTCTTTGCTGCAGCAGCACACTGTTCACTCATATTGAGCTTGTTGTCCACCAGGACCCCCAGGTCCCTTTCCACAGAGCGGCTCCCCAGCTGGGCAGTTCCCAGTCTGTGCTGGATGCCTGGATTATGTTTTCCCAGGTACAAGACCTTACACTTGTCCTTGTTGAACTTCATAAGGTTCTTGTTTGGCCACTCTATCTATCCAGTCTTTCCAGGTCTTCCTGCAGGGTGGCTTTCCTTTCCAAAGTGTCCACTTCCCCAGTCAGTCTGGTGTCATCTGCAAACTTCAACAGGGTACACTTGATCCCATCATGCAGATCACTTATGAAGATATTAAACAGCATTGAGCCCAGTATCTATCCCTGGGGGACCCCACTTGTGACAGGTTGCCAGTTTGAAAAGGAGCCATTTACCACCACCATGCCCTGGGTGCAGCCTGTCAACCAGTTTCCCACCTGCCAGACAGACCACTTGTCTAGACTGTAACACATCAGTTTCTCTAGGAGGAGGTTTTGGGGACCTGTGTCGAAAGCCTTGGAGAAATCCAGCAAGACAATGGTCACTGCTCACCCCACATCAACCAAGCAGGTTACTTTGTTGTAGAAGATGATCAGGTTTGTCAAGCATGATTTGCCCTTGGTGAATCTGTGCTGGCTTTTTGCAACCACGTGCTTCATTTGACTAGTGATAGCCCCCAGAAGGATTTGTTCCGTAACTTTCCCAGGGACTGACAGGCCTATAATTTCCTGGATCCTCCTTTAAGCGCTTCTTGTAGATGGAGGTGACATTAGCCTTCTTCCAGTCTTCTGGGATGTCCCCCAATCTCCACAGCTTCTCAAAGATTATGGAGGGCAGTCTCGCAACAACATCAGCCAGCTCTCTTAACATCCTCAAGTGGATATTGTCAGGGCCCATCAATTTGCAGGGGTCAGGCTCCTGTAATAGTTCACATACCATCTCTTCCTTCGTTGATGGTGGGTCTGTGTTTGCATCAACCTGGATTTTTGTTCCCAAGGCCTGGGGCCCAACAGTGCTGGTAAAGACAGGTAAAGAAAGTGCTGAGAACCTTGGCCTTTTCAGTGTTGCTGGTGACTAATTCAGCTCTCCTGTTTAACAGTGGGCCAATATTTTCATTCTATTTCTGCTTGGTGTTTACATACCTGAAGAACCCTTTCTTGTATTTTTTGACATCTCTGGCCAATATCAATTCAAGCTGAACTTTTGCTTTCTGACTGCATCTCTGCATGCCCTGGCAATGCCTTTGTAGCACTCAATGGATATTCATCTGCTTTTCCATCTCTGATATGCTTCTCTTTTGCTTCTAAGCAAACTCAGAAGCTTGCAGTTAAGCCAAGGGAGTCTCTTGCTCCGCCTACTTCCCTTACCTTTAAAGGGGATGAAGTGTTTTTGTGCTTCCAGGAAAGCGTTCTTGAAAAACTCCTAGTACTCACTAGCTCCTTTATCCTTCCCATGGAATCCCTCCCAACTGAGCTCTGAGCAAGCTGGTTTGCTCTTCTAAAATCTAAAACCTTTGTCTTTGCACTAACCTTCAGTGTGCTCAGCAGGGTCTCATACTCCACAATATTGTGGTCACTGCAGTCAGGGCTTTCACTAACTGAGATACTGCAAAGCAGGTTTTCTTGGTTTGCGAGTATCAAGTCCAGCAGTGCCTCATTCCTGGTTGGCACATCTAACATTTGTATGAGAAAGTGGTCCTCTACGCATTCCAGGAACTTGACGAATGACGTGTGAGCTACTGTATTGTTCTTCCAACAAATATCTGGGTAGTTGAAGTCACCCATAAGAACCAGGTTCTGTTGACCCAAAGCTTGCTTAAGTGACCCAAATATTGCTTTGTTGACTTTATTGTCTTGGTTTGGAGGTTGGTAGCAGATGCCTACTGTAAGATTCCCCTTTTGGTCTTGACCCAGAGACTTATACACTGCTTCACACAATTTACTGAATACGTACAGCATTTCTCCATTTTCTCTTATGTTAATTTGGCACTGATAGTTTCTGGTTTACATCTCAAGCTAAGTCTCTCTACCCTGTTTCAGTTTACTTAGTATAACACAACAAAAATAAAATCTATCTGCTTTTACAACAGATGTGAATATTCCTATGTGAATGTTTATAAAAGTAATTTATTTAAAGATGAGAATTACAGAAGTCACAGTAACAAAAACCTAACTTTGCGTATTGAAAGAAATTGTAATAGTCAAAGAAGAAGACTGAATTAGTGTCAATGAGAGTAAAAAAAAACCTGATTAAATAAAAAAGGGCTAAGATGAAACTATCTATCATAAGTTGGAGAAACAGGGGAGCAAAAATCAATGCACCTAAAGTGATATGTTAAAAAACTTCTCCAAAATCTACTTTCAGTAAAATACTGAGCAGAGCTTTTTCATCTATTGTTCTTTTATGAAGTCTTAAAAGCTTCTTCATGGGGAAATCTGGCAGCAAACCTCAGTCCTTTCAATCTCCACTCCCTCAACCATCTCAATTGTTTGATCTTTAGCATGAAACATTCTGAATAAATGCAAAGGTACACTATTCATACTATATTGCTGTCTTCACTGGCTTTGGCAAAATCTTGGACATAATCTAGAGTGTAAAAATTGGCTACATAATGTTACAAACATTTTTACGTGTTTTCTTCTTCCTTATCTCTGTCTTTTTTGTCTTTGATAAAGAAAGCCAGTTTAGTGAACCAAGACTATCTTTATCACAGCGCTGCTGTGAGCCACAGGGAAAGAGCAGCTAAAAAGTAGTCTCTTAAATAGCCTGATGTTTCTACCAGTTTGGAGGGCCTTAAAGAGGCAGCTCAGACTGCCTGTTGTGCGTGCCGTTCTTTTCTGCAGTCTTTTGTGTAATTTGTCTTGTTCCATCTTGCGTGAAGGAAGATCTGACTTCAACAAGGACAGCAATAAAAACAGCTTTTGACCTTCTCGGTTAACCATTGGGTAGAACTGATTCTGCCTCAGAGCAGGAACTAGATGACCTTTCAAGACCTATATTGTAAGATTTTCTACTATAATATTTTCTTATTTTCACAAAAAAGAGGAGTTATTATCATCTTTATTACCATCTAAAAGACTGTCAAATGAGAAGGTTTCTTTAGAAAAACTCTTAACAGCTAAGGTAAAATTAAATAAGGGATATTGCAAATTGAAAGCCTTACTGAATACTGAGCATTTTAAATACTTTAATGAGTTCTTGTTCTAGGTGTCTAAAAAAATTACACAGGTTTTTAATGGTGACTCTAAATAGGAAACCAAGCAGATCAATATATTACTACCCGAAACACAAAACTACTCTGAATTCCTTTTTGTTCTACAATGACCTTGCAAGGACTTTCAAACCTGGTTTTGGGGCTTGTGTAAGAAGAAGGTCCCTGCTCCCACCCTAAAAAAACTGGTAGAAGAGACAAAATGAGCAGGTACTGATATCACAGGCAAGTGCTGAAGTTAGAGCCTTTTTTTTTTTTTTTTTATCTTATCATTCTGTTTAAAGTTTGGGCAGTTTGAGGTAATAAAACAATTGTGTAACTATGTACCATCCAAAATATAATTAATGTCCTCTGAGTGGCTCTGTTCAGAAAACCCTCAGCTCAAGCCTGTGTAGCACTGGGTAAAAATGTATGCTCATAGTCTGGAAATAATATGTTTGTCATGTGTATGACATGAAATGATCAAAGTAAAATTCCAGATCTGAACTGTTTCATGGAACTTGTAGAAGTTTTCCACTGAAGATACAGACTATCACAAAAATTGAATTAACTATAACAAATGTTTTACATGGCACATTGTAACACAAAAATCTATGTAACTGGAGAGACCAGACATGACAATAGTCATAAAAAGCAACAGCAGACTTATTAATCCGGGAAGAGCATCCATGCTAACCATGTTTACTTTACACCAAAATACTCTCGTGTAAAGAATCTCAACAGTAGATGGAGACTGGTGGTAGGGAGAAAGGGAGAAAGGAGTTGGGCATCCACTTGTTAATCTGGGAATTTCTTGACTTTGGAATGTAAACTGGGAACATAAAGGGAAAGGGAAAGTATAACAAGGTTCAAAGATATTTGTTCAAGGATGACAACATTGAGATCTGTGGAAATCGACACAATGGACTGCCCTATAAAAATGTTAAAGTGAGTATTTCACTTATTATATCTATAATGCTGATTCACTGGCTTTATGTTTTTCTAAATTTTTGCGGTGTTTGCCTTCCATTTGATAAAAATTTTGCCTTATAAACAGATTATTCTTTTTGACTGAAGAGGCAGCATTTATTGTGTTTTTCTCATGTATCCTAGGTGGCTGTGCAAACTGATTAGATTCTACAATTCAAAAAATAATAGTAATAATCCTCCAGTCCTAGATATTTAACCCAGTTCTATAGCTTTATTATCCATTTTTTTAGATGTCCTAACTATTTCTAAACAAATCAATGCAGATAGAATAAAGAGCCCTGATCTGCAGTCAAGTGCCAAATCAATAGAGAGATATTACCCTAGTAAAGTGTTGCTGCATTCACATAGAATTTACTACTTAGGTTTCCAAACTAGTAAGCCTGGAGTTAGTTGCATTGTCTATCCTGAAAGGAGATAAATTCATTCTTTTCTTGAATTTCTTAGAAGTTAATTTTATATCTGGAATTTTATTTTAAGTCAGATTTAAATCACGTGCATAATATCTAATTCCTAAACACTGCATTATTCTGGCTCAACATAATTCAAATTCACTTGAACTTTCATTCTCAGGTCATAAAGATAAAAATATTTGTTCAAGATTTTGTACAAACTCACTGAAGTTTTTGCATAAAGAATTTCGAACAAATATTCATGACACAGGTCAAACTGTTTATTTCTGTCAAATGCATGCTGAAATTTTTGAATGATCAGTAGATATGCATATGAAATATTTCAGAAAGATTTCTGTTTTTCCTATTTGCTCTCCTCTTCACTGTTATCAGTGTGGGGTTTTTTTCAGCCATGCCTGATTTTTCAATGAAGAGTTTGGTTTTCTATCTATAGTTACTAGAAAGTTGTTTTCATTTTTTCCCCTGAAATTGGAAGAACCTGGATTCAAAATTATGAAAAATATAGTTATTTTTTAAAAAATTGGTTAACTTTACGTTTCTTACTGAAAGAAGTCTCAAAAATACTTGTAAGAACAAAAATGGTACTTTATTTAAATACAAATAATTAACTTAGCGAAGTTATATTCATGAATCACATTGTATAGTTCCACTTGTTAGACCACACTTGGAATATTGCATCCAGTTTTGGACTTCCATTAATGGAAGGATGGGTATTTGGATAATCTGGAGTGAGTTCAGAGAATGCCACCAGGATGGTGGCAGCTATTCTGTGAGAAGTGGAGGGAGCTGGGCTTCTTCAGCCTGAGCAGAGATGGCTTCAGGGGCACCTAACAGCTGCCTGCCCATGCCTGTGGGGAGGTAACTGAAGAGACACAGCCAGACTCTCTGCAGAGGTACATAGTAGGAAGGTGAAGGACAGTGGCCACTCGTTGAAATAAAATAGGTTAAAATTAAATATAAGGAATAAATTACCAAGACAACAGCCCAGCAGTGAAGGAGGTTGCCCAGAGTACATCCTTGGAAGCTTTCAAGACCCTCCTGGATAAATCCCTAAGCAACCTACTTTGAGCAAACCTCTAAGACCTCCTAAGGTCTCTTCCAACCTGAATTATCCTATGATTCCATGACTCTATAGTTCCCACCTAATTTTTGTGACTGCAGCTGGACAGGCTACATTGATGGGCTGAGGCCAATGGTATGAGGTTCAACAAGATCAAGTGCCGGGTCCTGCACTTGCGTCACAACAACCCCATACAACAGTACAGGCTTGGGGAAGAGTGGCTGGAAAGCCTCCTGGCAAAAAAGGAACTGGGGGTTTTGGTCAACAAGCGGCTGAATATGAGCCAGCAGTGTGCTCAGGTGGCCAAGAAGGNTTGTGCCAGGGGAGGTTTAGACTGGGCATTAGGAAAAATTTCTTCACCAAAAGGGTTATCAAACATTGAAACAGGCTGCCTGGTGAAGTGGTAGAGTCACTATCCATGGAGGTATTTCAAAGACGGGTAGACATGGTGCTGAGGGACATGGTTTAGTGGTGGTTTTGGCAGTGTTAGGTTAACAGTTGGACTCGATGATCTTAAGTGTGTTTTCCAACCTAAACAATTCTATGATTCTATGATTCTATCTGCTGAAGAAAATCTCATTTCTTTTTATATATTTTGAAGAATTTCTTACTTGAGGTCTGCAGTGACTGTAGTCACTTTTAATTTTAAGATTATTTTAATCTATCAAAAGGTAAGATAAAAATGTTCTTTTTTTATTAATGCATTAAATATCTTGTGGGAGTCTTATATCTAGGTTGTGAGAAAAATAAAAGACTATTCTGACACTGTTCTTTTCACCATAACGTGAATTAACATTTTTTCTTTAAAAATTTTATTTAAAGAAAAAAAAGGAATGAATCCTAAAGTGCATCTATACTAACCCTAGATTGTCTTGCTCATTTAAGGCAAGCTCCCTCTAGGGAAAGCTAGCTACCCATGGCAATGTTGCCTTTCTAGAATGAAATTGAAATGAGAGTATGAATTGATGTACATCGTGCATAGTTGTCTGAGGGTGGAAAATGTATGTGTTGTTTGAGAATGGGCTAAGTGTTAAAGCCCTGTGTAGTGTAGAAGTCAAATGAGATACAGTCCCTTTGGGAGGTCCTTTTGAGTGGGTTATCCTTTGAGATCCCAGAGAGAGCTTGTTGGAACAATTCAGAACTGCCCTGCTATAGACTAAGTGAAAAATTAAGTGGCATGGAAGATAAATAGACCAAAACTACAAAAATTCAAGAGTTCCATGTCTTCATTTCAGCTGTGATAGAGAGACAGAAACAAATTGTACACTTGTACAAATGATACATCTAAGAAGAAACTGAGGAATTCCGTTAACAATGTAATATTAAGTTATAATTGGACAATCATACCATCATTATGAAGCTGTTCATAAGAAGAGCAGCCTTGCAGTAAATTAAATAGGATTCAGCAATCATGAACTGATTCAGTTGATGTTAAACTGCAAGATAGACAAAAATAAGTCTATAAATAATCCTTGGGATTTTTGAAAGTCAAACTTTGGGATGCTGGGCAAATAAATTAATTAGGCTGATTGGTTTGGGAAAATGAAAGATTTGAATTCAGAGAAGACCTAGAGGAACTCTTACTTTACTTTTAAGTAAAATGTGCCAACATGGTTAGGGCATGTATTCAAAGAGAAAACTAAATACTTGTATGAAAGGGCTTTTCAATACAAATAATCATGTGAAAAAGGATTTAAGAAGAAGAATGGAGCCAAAAATAAAAGGTTAAAAGGGATTCATGAAGAATAATGGAGACAAGAAGAATGGGGAAAAGGGATTCGTTAGGAGAAAGACAATGTTTCAGAGGTTAAAGAGGTAAAGACTAAATACTTTGAAGGCCTTACCCTAGTATTAGAAACTAAAACATAAAAATGTTTTTTTACACACTAATTGTTATACATTATTCTTTACACAAATAAAGAGGGGAAACTAGAAAAGAAGGAGGCTTCTGTATACCTGGAATTAGAAGGCAGCAAAGAAGATCTAGAAATGGCCAAAATTTTTAATTGATCCTACCAATGGAGATATTGGTTGGGGTTTTTTTTGTGGTGTTTTGTTGTGTTTTGTTTGGTTGTTTGTGTTGCTTTTTTTTTTAATTTGAGGGTCATTGTGAGGGTAATATACATTATCCACTGCAAATGAGAAGCCCATTACACAAATTACATTATGAAAGTTAGAGGCAAAATTGTTATTCCCAAGTGTGAAAGAATTAGAGCTTGATAACATCTATTCAAGTCAACTGAATGAATTAGCACATGGTATTGCAAATCTAGTAGAAGCCATTTAAAATTAATTTGTAAATCCGGTAGTAGAAAATTTGGAGAAGAAAAAATGTAGTATCAAGATACAAAGCAGTGGGGAAAGAACATGATCCAAGCAGCTAGTTTGATTATAATGCTATGCAAAGCATTAAAGCAGATTTTGAACAAGAACTAATTAGGGGCATAGAGGTAAACGGAACTTACATTACAACATGGTTTTATCTCAGACAGATTGTGTCAGACTAACTTAATATCTTTTTAGATAACTGGCTTCCTAGAGAGGCTAATAAAATAAAGCTACTCTATTCAGATTTAACTAAACATTTGATAAGATATCTTGAAGGAAAATTAGTATTGAATATGTTGATGACAGTGATTAACACGAGGTGTGAAAGAAGCTTGTTAGGAGGGAGACTGTCCTCAGCTATACTCAAACAGCTAGACAGGCTGAGGAAAAATCAGTACAGATACCTCTCACGCATCAGCGTTGGTACTGATCATATATACTGTATTTGTTTATGACACTGAGATGAAAACTATGTATATGCTTGAGAAATGTCTAAGCAACAAGGTGTTGAGACTGCATCAAGAGGATTTGATCAACTTAAGGAGAGAAATCACACAAATGGAATGCAATTTATTACTGCAAAGTTCAGAGGCATATTTTCAAGAATTAATAATGAATATTGGCTACAAAAAGGACTTTGTCAATCTGATGTGATGAAATGCATAAAAATATTTGGGTATATTTGTTGGACCTCAGTATGAACTGCCAGAGTGACATAGCTATGAAAGAAAGCTACTGCTATTGTAGGATGCATGGAGTGACGCACTCTTCTAAGAGAAAGGAGAATGTAAATACCAATACACAATGCATCAGCAAGGCCTCATCTGGAATATTGTGTACATCTCTAATCACTTCTCTCAGGAATGATTAATTTAAATTGGATCAAATTCAGAGAAAAGATATGATTAAAGGAATGGAATATTTACCGTACAAAGAAAAGATTAAGGAGAGCTCTGTTTCTCTAGGCTCGCTGGGGAAGGTTAAGAGGGGGTATAATGACGTTTTATAACTACATGGAGAGGAGATATATCAAGGCAAGAAAACTCCTTTAATTTTAAGAGTAACATTAGTAGGTGATAAATGGCTATGAATAAATTTAGACCAGATATAAGGTTTCAGATCATCTGGTGAGTGAACTTCTGAAATAACCATCTGAATATCCTTGTGAAATAAAGAATCAAAATTACTTTAAAGTGCAGTTTGCTAAGCCTATAGAAGCATCTGCAAAAAAATTCCCAGAGACAAGAATACTTCATGAAATTGTGTTTTACTGCTTCTGTGCTGTTTGAAAAGATAGTGGAATGCGGTTGGGGTTTTTCTGTTGTTATTTTAGAGGGGGTTTTGCAAGCCATATGTGTTTTATTGCATTACATAGAGTTCACTGCCCAAATCAGTTTCCTTTTTACACTCTGGATTAAATTGATTATCCAGCCTGGAGTCAGAATGCAATTTTTTCCAACATTGGATATTCAAGGACTAGTAAGGATTCCTTTGTTCGTTCTTGAGCATTGGGTAAGATCTTTCCATAAAACCATTATGAATTTTATTTCATAAATACCTGAATGCACCTAGATCAGCCTTGATCTTTCCTCTTTTTGTAGCTCGCTGGAGATATAGGGTTTCATGGTCTTGTACTGTACATGTTACATTTATTGAAGGTATTGATGCTTTTTGGGGAGGGGCTGGTGTTGCTGTGTGGCGTAGTTGTTTTGTGAACCCTTCCACACTCAGCATCTAAGGTGTATTAATTTTACCTAATTTTAAGGATTTTTAGCTCTGAGCAACTCAATCTTGACTGTCTTATAGTCAGTAGATTGAAACAGAGACCTCCAGACAGTGTTTTATATGATTTAATTTATCCATATAGACAATTTGAGCAAAAACTTCTTCCTTTATTAGTTTGTGCTTGAAATTTCGGAAGACCCAGAAGGTCCTCTCCATGCCTATTTGTGCTGCATTCCTAAGTGATGGAACATTTAACTTGCTCTTTGTTTCAGAAGAGTAGAAAGAACTTGAGTACTAGCTTGCATAGCACGGTATAAGAGATTATGGAGGTGGACAATACCAGGCAAGTCTCTGGTATTCTAGTAAAAGGAGGAAAGCAGAGAACCTGGAATATCTGTAGCACTCCTTTAAGCTGAGTACTGCTCTTTTTAATTTTGTACTACCAGTAAACTTAATCACATAGCCATTTACTTATTTTTCTATGGTCCTTTTAATTGGTTGTGCAGTATAACACTGAAAAAGTTAGAAGAGAAAGGAGGGCTGCCTGGAATCCTAGAAAGCAAGACTTGTCTGATTGGGCTGTATACTTGACTTTTTTCTTATCTTTCCCTATCTAATAACTTTTCTGTCCATTCAGTATTTTCAGCCAAGGGGCAAAGGCTTCAAAGATTTGAAATTTCTAAGAATATTATGAAAACCAGGAGCTGGACGCAAGTTAAAGGTCCAAATCAGTGTCTCAAGTTAGCAAAAGTCAATTGTAACTCAATCTCTTATCTATTTCATGGGACAGCCTCCAGCTGGCAATATACTTTCTTATCAATCTGTTCGTTAATATGCTTTCACTATACTTTGTTTATTGTATTCCTGTGTACTGGGTCTTGCTGGGATAAAGTTAAATTTCTTCATGTTAACCTGTATGGTGCTGTGCTTTGCATTTGTGGCTAAAACAGTGTTGCTAACACAGCAGTATTTTGGCTACTGTTGAACAATACTTGCACAGCATCAGGACCTTCTCTTCCCTCCCACCCACCGGCTCCCAAAGTCACTAAGGTGACGGTGGCCAAGAGTTTGGAATTAAACTTAGTCAAGACAGCTGATCCAAACTGACAAAAGGGATATTCAATATCATATGATGTTGCACTCAGCAATAAAGAACTCAAGGAAAGGAGGATGAAGCAGGGACATTCATAGTTATCACCTGTATCTTACTAAGCAACCGCTATGCATTTAGAGCCCCGCTTTCCAGTGGCTGAACATCTGCCTGTTGATGGGCAGTAGTGAATGAGTTTCTCTTTTTGTTTCTTGTGAGCACAGCTTTTGCTTTTATTACAAAATTGTCATTATCTCAATCCATGAGTTTCACCTTCCTTCTATTTTTTTTCCCATCTGCAAGGAGCTGTGAGTGAGGGAAAGGGAGGGTGGCTGTTTGTTCTGTTCACTCGGGTCAGTTGACCGCATTCTATAAGTTAATGCATTCCTCTGAATCAAACATAGCTTTGTATCAACCAGCTAACAGGATGTGTGAACTGGAGACGTGGTGGGAAGAGCAAACTACCAACAAGGCAGAGAGGTGAGAGTACAGTATCAGTTCCCTGTCAATAAACAGAACTGCCTCAGATATTCAAATATTATTACTTACTTATCTTGCCAATGGAAAATGAGTTTTAGCTAACAACTTCTGTCAAACAGAACAACTTTAAGAAAACGGGGAAAACCAGATCCTGTTTTTAGTTACACTTGTCGTTTTTAATGGGACCGATATCAGAACCTGATCCAAAGTATTTAATTAATCAAAATTTTAATAGATTCAGTCTCCAAAACTGTAGGAAAATATAATTGTTTTCCAGTCCATTTAACAAACATTTGCATTTCAAAAAACAGGCAGTGGGTACATCAAATTACTTATAAATAACTGAAATATTTTCATTAATAATATTTACTTCAATCTTTCCATACTACAGAAAAAAATGTGTTTTTTTAAAAGCAATGCACACCACAAATATATGCATGAAAAGGAAGATTCTCCCTATGTTCCCCGAAGCCAGAGAGAAGATGATATTTTGAAACATAGATAAAATATATCTGCTAAGAACTCAAGAACAAGTGGACACATTTTGTCACAAACCAAAGAGATTCGTAAAGAAACTAATCAGCAGTGGGAAAGATGCTTCCTGTTACAGCATATCCTACAGGGCAGGGATGACATTACCATGAGTATGGACTTACAGAGTATTTTCTATAGAAATCATAGAATCATAGAATGGTTTAGGATGGAAGGCACCTTAAAGATCATCTAGTTCCAACCCTCCCTGCCATGGGCAAGGACACCTCCCACTAGACCTGGTTGCTCAAAACCTCATCCAACCTGTCCTTGAACACTTCCAGGGATGGGGCATCCACAGCTTCCCTGGGCAACCTGTTCCAGTGCCTCACCACCCTCATAGTGAAAAATTTCTTCCTAAGATCTAATCTAAATCTACCTTCTTCCAGTTTGAAGCTATTACCCCTCGTCCTATCACTACATGCCCTTGTAAAAAGTCCCTCTCCAGCTTTCTTGTAGGACCCTTCAGACCCTGGAAGACTGCTACAAGGTCTCCCCAGAGTCTTCTCTTCTCCACGCTGAACAACGCCAACTCTCTCAGGCTGAATGAAATTAACAACTTCATTCTAAGATAAAAAGATATAACCACAAATGGAAATTGAAAATATAGGATTAAAATATCACAAATTGAAAAATATCATCCTCTCAGGTACTGTAACTTCACAGTACTCCACTGTGAATTGAAAAATTGAACCTTATTTTCCACTGTCTTGTCATTGGAGATTAATCAAACCATTTATATCCTTTTAAATAGTTTGAGCTGTGTGAATTATGTTTTGGTTTGTAGCTAATTCATTCATCTGTATAAATACAATATAATACAATTCAATACAACTGCAGTGAATATTTGTGATCATCAGTAACCAAGGATTTATGAACACGAATACATGAAGAATCAAAAGAATGCTCTAAAGTCATCTGTTAATTTTCTAGAGTTGCACTTACTTGAACAGCGATCTGGATATTATTGGCAGCAGCAAATTATTATGAACTCTTTTTTTTAAGCTTCCAATTAAAGAAAGTGATCCTTATACTGCAAACTAAATGTTAGCAAAAGTATGTTAAGTCTCTATTATTTTTAATTCCCACTTATGCAGAACAGCTGGTTCGCAGGCTCTGTACACAGAGCCCCAGAGGAATCCAAATCTGTGCACAGTGCTATTTCACAATCTTCTCCAGCTAAAATGAGGTTCAGCCTGTTCTGTGATCTGACTTCAAGCGGAGGGCCAAAGCAAACAGACAACATTTTGGGGGAAATCTGTTTAGGTATTTTGTGATACTTCTTCTTGGTATCTCTTTAAATGTAACAGAATCTTTCTTTCCCAGAGAGGAAAAAAAAGGAGGAGTGGAAGAGATGCTGGGTGACATGTCAACAGTCTGAGGGCTGAGGCGGTGGGGTGCAGAACCAAAGCCCAGTGGGAACCATCAGGCATCTTCTGCTTTTGGTCCACTTGGTCTCCTCAGCGAAATGACAACTAAAGGCAGGGTGAGCTGGGGGAGGAGGGGAGGGAGAGGAAAAGGTTCATGGCATATTTACAAACATTTATCTACTACCTCGAAATCGTAACGTGACAAAACATGCTGTATTTTTCAGCCTTTGTGTGTGTGTTGAGCATAGGTGGCAAGGTGTTGGCAGCAGAAGGCAGGTGGGGAGGGCCGCAGGGCCACCTCTGTGAGGAGAGGCTGGGGCTGCCCCATGCCAGACACAGCCAGTTCCAGCCGGTTCCAGCCGGTTCCAGCTGGCTCTGACCCCCTGCAGGGCAGGGCTGAGCCAGGCAGCCACGGTGGGGTTGCCTCGGGGGAAACATATTTAAAAAAGGGTAAAAAGCTGCATGACAGCGAGGAGTGAGGAAAAAAAGTGTGAGAAACAGTCCTATGAGCACCAGGATGACAGAAGAAGGAGAGGGAGGAGGTGGTGGAGGAGGTATTCAGAGGGGGAGGAACTGGGAATGAAGGAGTGGAGTTGAGCTGGGAAGAAAGGGGAGGGGAAGGTGGTGTTTTAATTTTTTTGTGTTTTTTTTTTTTCTCACTATCCGTATCTATTTTTAATGAAGTTAATTTTTCCCAGCTCAAGTCTGTTTTGCCAGTGACACTAACTGATAAGTGATCTCCCTGTCTTTCTCTTGACCCACGAACTTTTTCCATCTTACTTTCTCCCCCTGTCCTGTCCCTGGACGGGGAGTGGGAGTGGCTGGGTGGGAGTTTTGCCTTTACATTTAAACCACCATAGTGTACAAAAATTAATTTTACGTGGGATTTGGAAAAAAGAGATTGTAAGTAATTTTAGGCTTGCATATTATCGTGCTGTAGAACTATATTTTTGTCTAATATTTTAAATCATTACTGGATATAACAAGGAGATGCATTTTGACTGGAGAGTTATAATCATACTGCACAGACACTCCTAGAGACAGTGTTAGTAAAAAAACCCATTTACTGGGGATTCTTGCACAGGGGACACTCACACGGAGATCAGATCTCTCAAACAGGATGACCAGTCACTGTCCAAATGGCGGCAGGAGTATCTGCTGCAAGGATCCTTGCAGCAGCATCTTCAGCTGGGTTGGGGGAGATACCCTGAACTGCAGTTTGCTTTTTATAATCCTGCTGGCCCATGGTCCTGTGTGACCATTCCAGCACATGCACGATCCTTTTCTGTTGATTATATTAAATTACGTAAAAAACATCTCCTAAGTTCTTAACTGTGTACAAAAACTTAGCCGATGGGACCGTTGCTGCAGGGACAGCTTCTACAGACCAATTGAAATTATGTTACCTATGTACAGTTTAGGCAATTCTTTTCTCTATGGTAGGAATTACCTACAGTTTTCCTCCAGGATATTAATCAGCACATCTAAAGTCACAAATAGCGTCTAACAACTGGCCTAAGCAGAGCAGGAGTTGCCACGGGGATTTTCTGGCTCTGCCTGAGGTCCTACCGGGAGTCCCTGTGACAACCAGTTAGCTGTGCTGTCATCTGACCTGGACTATTGTCAATCCCCGTGTTGTGACTCTGTGCAGAAGTTCAGTAAACTCCCTTCAAATCTGTCCAGAAACTAACTGGGGCATTCCTGGAGCTTGCTTAGGATGACTAAGTGCACTGGCAATGCACACAGGCACAACTCTTATGCCCAGCTACATCACAGTTGTATGGAGTAAACCCATGTCATCTTCAGTTATACAAACACAGTAACAATCATATATATATGTGTGTGTATATATATATATATCTTACATATATGTATTAAAAGAATCTTCTGAATGCTTGAAGCTCCATCTCTCCTCTTCCAAACTGCTTATTCCTAGGAAATATGCATGAATTGACTACTATCCTTCTGTTAGATTTTGTTGAGTGAACAACCAGGTTAACAAGATACTAAGGTGGAGATGGACAGAAAGCTATTGTACAGACTCATCATAAAAGCCTAGTTTCACAGGAATATAGGCTTAAAAAGAATGTTTGCTAGACAGTGGCTTAGGTTAGTATCCAGGTTATTTGGGTTCTGTTCCCTTTGCTCAGAATTATCTATGTAAGCTGCTCAATCCTTTGCTTTCTCTTTGTCTGATCTGCACACTGAGGACACCATTGTTAATAAAAACATTCTGTAACCATTGGTATGTAGAAATGCAATGTTACTTTGACTGCAGAGGGTTTTTTTTGCTCGCTTAGCAAATAAGAAAATAGGAAAAACAGAATTAATTTTGTTTAAATGCATATAGATACACACCTAACTACGTTCAATGTGGTCTAGTCATACCGTGCCTCTGGTCATGACAGAATAAAAGACCATATATTTTCTTCTATGCTATCCAGATGTCTCCCTAGGAATTTTCTTTCTATTCAATCCTAGTTGAAGTACAAGGAGGATGTATTCTGCTTTTACTTACCCTAGTGTCTATCATGACTTTATCATAAAACTTAAATTAATTTTTCAGAGATTTGAAGCAGTATGGGAGAAAAAATGTCCTTTTAATGCTGATTTACAGAAATGCTATATTTATACTTAGTTAGTTGTGAGTAGAATTTAGCTTTTTATTTTAAAGTCAGATTCAGACTTACTTTAAGCTCCCGATTAATTACTGGGAAGCATTACATATGAATATTTTTAGACCTAACATATGCTTTTTTACAGAATAAAAACATCATTTTTGCCTTGTTCTATAAACATAAGTCCATATTTATTCATGACATTCCCCAGCTAATATTTTTCACTTGATAGGGATATTAAAGTTTTGTTGCATTTTATAGCTACCCTACTCTTTCATCTGGTTCGAAACCAGCTTTAATGAGGGAAAGTAAGTCCTATTTGTCGTGTAATGATAGAAAGTTTTATGATATTCTCTGCACTTACTATTCATTATAATGAGGTGATTCCTAAATGTGGAAAAATGTACCTTTATTTCCATCAGATGTTGAAGATGAATTTTCCTGAAAAGCAAAGCTAGTCTTGTGTAAAGTCATAAGTTTATGAAGCTAGTTTTGTCTTTGATTATACATAGATTTATGTGTATCTAATAATGCTTTTCTGCTTGTTGCTTAGGATACTTTACACTCATTTGAAAAAAAATTGTTGAGATAAATGTTTTTGCAAATCTGTGTATTAAAATGCTCAGAGTATTATTTCTCTGAATAATTTAAAAGATTATTGAAAAGTGATCCTCTTATCACTAATAACAAATTTCCCTTTTGTGAATCATTAGTAATTCAGATCTGTCAGTTAGTGGAACATAGGTATTTAAATTGATGCAAATAATTTAATTTATTCTCACTTAATAAACATCTAATTCATTAAAGACCAAACAGCTTGATAATTTTTGGTTAAATCTATCTGAAAGGGATTTTATTTGTTCAAAAGGCTTTGTAATGCCCTGAATAACAGCCATGCAGAAGGTAGCTGTCAAATCACATAAAACTTGCTTTAGCATCTACACTTGAAAGTAAAAATAAATATTACATTTATTAAAAGCTGTAGCCTACTTGAAGAAGAATATACAAAGAATTTTCTCATTTATTTCAGTCACTAAAATGATACACAACTTGGGAGATACAGAAAACAAAAATTGTGATGAAAACACAATTTCCAAATACTGTCAGGGATTGGCAGAGTATTTGTGCCACAAGCTACAATTAAATTTGTTGCCTGTGCCCACAGAACCTTTTGGGGGTTAAAGCATATACTTCTGCACAGAATTTTCTCTCCCATTTCACTGTCTTCATCTTTCCACTTTCCAAGCATATTTCTAGGAAATTACTTCATTCTGATGGCACCATAACTGGATCACCTAATTTTTCATTTATTTCCTGCTTGCCAGAGCTTAAGCATCCTTTTTTTTTTCCACAGAAAGCCCATCTCAAAAGCCTGTTCTTACCCAGAACTAAAGATATACTGGGACTACTTATGGAAATTGTGTTTCTGAAAAAGTCTAAGATTGGCCCACTTCAAAACATGCTGCAGAGTTGTAGAAATCTATTTGTACTACTGCCTGTTAACCATAACAGAGGAAAGGTTAACAGCTTCAGGACTGATTCAAATAAAGTTTCAGCAAGGCAAATTCATGCCTGCAGATGCATCCTGAAGTTGCTCAAAAGCAGGAAGACAATAGAAATTTCCAATAGTGTCTGATCTCTTTCTTACAGGGCAGTAATAGCTTAGATGAGATGTGAAGATTCCTGCAGGGCTTTTAGGGCTTTAGGGCTGCAAGGTAGTTCGGTTTTTAGCTTTTGTTTTGCTGTGTTTTGTTTTGTTTTTCCTTCCCCAGTCCTCCTGCCAGCAGGCTAAGTAATTTTTTCCAATACTGTAAAATTAACTTCATGTAATAATGGATATACTCAGTTTAAAGGCATGGATAGCTCTCATCTACAGATTCCCAAAGCTCATATCCGGTAAGCGATAACAGGTGGCAGAATCTCATCTTTAAGAAATGATGGTCATCTCTGGGGAGCTCTGTAAGAGATATGTATGCAACAATGTGAAAGCTCAAAATCCATTAAAGTAAATGAAAAATCTGACAGACACAGTTGACATCAGTGGGTTTTGTACATAACGGGTAGGGAGAGCTCTTTAGCGGATGTAAAACTTTTGTCTTGAGGAGAGCTCTGACATTTCTTAGCTGTTAAGAATTTGTACAATAATGTTCAAAGGAACATTTGTTCAAAGGAGTAGCCACTAGTAAAAGATCAGTTTTTTATTCAACCACTCGACCTCTAATAATGGAATACTATAACTTTCCCTTAATTTAAACTGAATATGGCATTCACAATCCTTTATATCTGTCTGTATTTTCTTATGTGTTTTATACATAAACTGTCTTCTTTCTATTTGTCCCGATTTTAAAAAGCATGTAGACACCAAGGAAGGCTATATTTCTGAAAGTAAATAGATTTTTAAACTGTAAATGCTGGTTTTACAAATACATCCTACAAATATCCTCTCTTGCACTGCTGAGGAACGCATTTAAAATGAGGTGAGATATGCAGAGCAAAAATATTCTCAGCTCTGCACAGCACGGAGATGGAAATAACACACATTTCTCCAAAGGCTCAAACGTTGCTGGGAGCATGAAAGCCAAAGCAACAGTCACCTCTCTACAAGAACATCAGTACCATTTATATGCACCAGCAAATAGTTCTTTATTGAAAAATCTATAGGAAATCCCTGAATTCTGAATAATGTTTTAAGTGATTCTGATCACCAGTAAGCAGTGATCTTCAAAGAGGGAAGGGCAGATGATCATATTATGGGAACCATGAGTAAGGACAGCAACAAAAAATGGAAAAGTCAAACTACTACATTCTTTTGGACACTCACAGGGAAGTGATTTACTTCAAAAAAAAAAAAAA
>VYXH01006480.1:268035-281283 GCA_013397275.1 Burhinus bistriatus
AAAAGGAGGTAAGGGGGGAAGGAAGGAAGGATTGAAAGCCCAAATTGCAAGGATACAATCAACCCCTCTATGGGTTGCTGAGAGAAAAGCTAGACACACCTCAGTTCGTAGCCTGTAGGTCTCCTATGCTGAAGATGGTCCAAGACAAGACAAAGTCAGTAAGAAAAATTAATTTGCTAGACGAATGACACTGCGTTTAAGGACAACATAGGTAAGGCCTCTTTTCTTACATATCTTCATTTTGCTTATGAAGAAAGATATTTTATAGCAAAAAAAATGAAAAGGACTAAAAAGAGGATTGAATCACAATCTAAACACTGCTACAAGCTGTTCTTGAAAGCTTTGCAACCTCTGTAGCTTTATTGTCTTGTTTTCTTCACCTTTTCTTTTCTCTTCAATCCCTTCTCTCCTTGATGAGATTTATATCATCCTGACAATGCTTAGTGCAATAGACTGACTGATGAGTTTGGAATGAAATGTTGGACTATTCCTCTGCTATTGAATTTTTGAAAGAATTTTAAGAGTCAGCAGAAAGTCACAGATCAGTAGTGGGTAATCTTTTAGAAATGCAAGTGTGTAGTGAAAATTTTTACATTTTAAATTCTACTGCTTCACAAATCAAAATTTTGTGTTATAGAGGAAAACTGAGATGCATCAGTAATTAGACAAATGTGGAGTGAACACACCTTAGCTGTAAAACCAAGTATTAGAGCTTATTGTTTAATTAAAATCTGAATAGTCCACTTACTAGATTGATTTTGCTCTCTCTCAATGGCCTTTGAAAATGTAGAAAGCTGACCACCTATTTTCTGTCCCTTGATTTGGAATTTCTAGTTTTTATTTACAAAATTATTCTGAAAAGTTACTAATTTTAATAGCCTTTTTAAAAAATGTGGAAGATGGTTGAAAAGCCAAATCAATTTAAAATTCTTTTCAATCCATTGGTTGACATGCTCCAAGGATTCTAAAATGTTAGTGGGGCGCAGCCAGTCTAGTTCTTTACATAATTCTGTCTTTAAATATTAAGTGACACATAAATACCTACAAAACTACATGAATTTTCTAAAAAATAATTTTTAGAAAATGTCCTGAGTAATGAACATAATATATTTTTTATTAATATTTAAGAATTTGCATTAAAAGCTAATGTGATTAATCTGTAGAATGGAGAGGTGGGAGGTTTTTTTAAAGGATACCATTTTCCTTTAGAAATTTAGCGTACTTCCGTGAACACTTAATATCATGAGCAGTCTGGCCTTAGAAGATAAAAGATAAAAAAGAAACAAGAGGTTGTCAAGTTGTCATTGCCTAAACTGTAGATGTAAAAAGATTTAATGTAATTGCACAATATTGTTTATTTTTAAAAGCATCACAACAGTCTGTTTCATACAGCTCGTTCACTTGACGAGAAAATGTGTCTTCTCAAACTCCAAAACATCCAATCTGCTGTAAGACTGTATTTTATGTGCACTCAAAATTCCCATTAGCATTATTAAATCAGGAATACAGAAGAATCATGATACTCTTCTCTGTTCTGAAGTACTAAGGAGTTAATAGCCTTGACTCATAGTAAATCTGTAACATAAGTCTGGGATTCATCTGACCAAACCACAGCTATTCAAAGTTAGACAGCTAGTCTAAGATAGTCTTGTAGGCTTTCTTTATCACCTCTGGAATTGCCTCTCTCCTTTGAGCACTTCATCTTATTTTATATTAAGTACCAAAAGCCGTGGAGTAGAGAGACATTCACTTGGCATTGCATGCAGAAAGACCATGTGTGACTAGTTTAGACTTGTGGACATCTTACTTTTTAGACAGGTGGTGCTGGGTAAGTCACATCTTCAGTGGTTTTAGGCTTCCTTACCTAGATTTTTAAAAAATATTTTTTTAAAGATAATAATGGGAAAATAAGAATATGAATAAATAATAATTTTAAATATTAATACAGTGGCAACCTTTCAGTAATGTAACGGTGCTTTGTATTATTATTGTAAATTTTGGGTTTAAAAATATCGCATAGGTCTTTCTGGCTTTTTTGAGTGGGTAGTTGGAAATTGTTGCTTGCGTTATATTTTGTTTCTTATAGGCTGTGTCACTCCCTTTTGTACCGCTCTAAACATAAATGTGAATATGCCTGCCAAAGCACTCAACAGGATTACATCAGCTTGCTTAGGAGAGAACCGAGAATAGCTTTTGAGCAATGACAAATTTTAAGTCATGGTATTTTTCACAACCAAGAGAAAAGTTAAAGTGAATGCAGTACCAGAAGGCAAACAAAAATACAGTTCTTCCACCAAAATCTTTCTGTTTATCTTTGTCTCATGTAAAGAACTTCTCAGGAAAATCTGTGCTACAGGAATAATGCATCTCTGCCAGTGTTTAACCTGTGAGTACTAGCTCAAGGCTCCCCCCTTATAGCTGAATTATCTTTTGAACTACCTCAGAAATTACTTTTTACATCTATTACTCTGTTTAATCACCCTGCTCCTCCTAAGTATACGGAAAAATTCAACTAGATTATTAGGAAGAACTTGAAATACTAAGGAATACTAAAGAAAATGGTGGAAGGGAAATGGTGGAAGGGACTGGTTTCAATATTGTTATTAAAATGTTTCTTGACTAACTATGTGTTCTGAATTATCTCAGTGTCCTTTGTAGCTGAAAATAACTGGACGCAACTGATTAATCAGCTAGTGATTCTTGGACAGTGTTTTTTTCTGTTACAGAACTGAATAACCCAGAATGGACATTTTTGTTCAAAAGGCAGATTTCTGTGAACAATTTCTTTTGAGGTTCAGATCTGATTTCTCCCCTGCTCTCTTCATATTTGTTAAAGAGCCCTGAAAAGACAGAATGTTTCAGTTACTCCAACATATATTGGAAGACACTTCAACATGCTCAGTTATTCATAAATAAAAGTTTCCAGGGTGAAAGTTTGGAAATGGCAACAGAAAAGTGCAGTCAGATAAGCTTCAAAGAGGCAGGAACCATAACAGAATAAAAAACACTATAAAGTTTCTCTTGACCTTCAGGGCAGCTGCTAATGCTCACCTAAACATGTGTTTTTGTTCAGCATGTCTCATTTTTGTTCAGCATCTCCCATGTAATGGTACATATAATTACAAAAAAGCAGACCTGGTTGAAACTGAATGTTCAGAAATTAATTTGCTTTAGATTTATATCTCACTGGCATTGTTTTTATCAGCTGAATATCAGCAGAGAAAATTGGAAGAAAAGGGGAGAAAGGCAAATGAAAAGAGAATGCTAAAATCTTTCAACTGCTTTACATCTGCTTCAATTGATTGTATAGTTAAACAAATCCCTCCTGCTAAATTACATGTATACTGCTTATCAGTTACTACTCATGAATAATTAATATTCCTTATAAATCATGGCTTTAATTGTAAGGGACATTTGATTAAATTTTAAAACTTGGATCAAAATGTGGTTTGTGTGACTGGCTGGATGTCAATATGTAAATACTGTGCACATTACAGCGACCCTGAACTGTTCACAGTCTCCAAGAGTCTCTCCAAGGTGCTCTCTGCATAGACTTGGGTTGATCGTGACAGGTCCCTTAAGGTCATCTTTACCCAGGTTTATATCAATATTGGCAGGTCATTTGGCCATGCCGATGCCAGGGCAGTGTATGAGGTTACTTTGCTGACGCCAGCGTTACCGACTGGGTAGAAACATCATTCCCTTAAAATAGTTGGACCGTCATGGTCCTATCTATTGCTTTACTTCAATCCTTCAAATAGCGATGCTTCCCTCTTTTCTTCCTGCACTCAGATGACACATTTCTAGCCATGGCTTTCAGTGATAAACAGCAAATATTGTCTTTTCCTATGGTATAGCCTGAAAGAAGTATATACATAGATTTGCACAGCAGAGTTTGGCCACTGGGCTGTTGCAGGAGCAATGCCCTGAGGAGATTGTGGGTTGCAAAGCTCCTCAGATTGGGTAACCCCAACAGAAAGACTGATTACTCTAAAACATTGCAGAGGTTAAATTGTGAGGTAATCTGTGGATCGGGTCAGGTGAAGGATTCTCAGAACCCCCAAATTACAAAGCAGCATCTGTGGTCCTGGGGTTATTACAGCCAACTGCTTAGACCTTTCTTCCAGCAGAGAGATGGTGATGAGCCATTTAAGTCTTTTTGTTAGTCAGTGGCATAAAAACCTTGTGAAATTCCTTACACAAATGACAAGGCTGACTTGTCACCCAAAAGAACTGCTTCAGATATTCAGAGTGAATCTTGTCAGGTTTTCTTTTTTCTATCTGATCATCTGGTTTCTTAATGCCAGTTATAACCAGACATCGTGATACCAAAAACATCAACATTTATGGAATGAAATTAACACAGAATTGTGTACCCTCACAATCTCATTACAAACGTTTGTAAATTCCCAGTTCTTTTCCAGAACTGCAGTTGCCTATTGTCTAAGACAATTATATCAGGAATATATTGCCATAAAAATGCTTTGCATGTGCTTCACAAAAGTTTTTGTAAAGCCCGTAGCCTTTTAGGTATGTTAAAGTTATTGTGACGTATACGATTATTAAGTGTTTATTAGGAAGAAATTTAAAAGGCAGTGACACTTGCTAGGATAGTTTTGGCTTGCCTGCATTATCCTGGTCTTCCAGCCACATAGTGGTCATACTCCTACTATTTACAAGCGTGAACCTTAATTCAAGTTATACCAAGGCTTGTGTCTGCATTTCTCTGCCAAGGCTTGTGTCTGAATGTCTCTGCCAGAATCTTAATGAAGTATACAAACTAGTAGGAAGGCAAAATGGAGTGCTAACATGAGTTCAAGCCTAGCTAATATGGAAGAAGAAACCCAGAGAAGGTAGGAAAACACATACACAAATCTCTTTTATCATGGCTCCTTTGAGGTTAGCAGCACTGGGAACTGGAACTGCCTCATCATTTTAAAATGAAAATAACTGCTATAAAAAGATATCACAAGAAAAATAAAACTATCCGTATGAAGCCACGGAAGAACTCTGGCAGTGACATCAGTGTAAGAAAGTAAGTTGCTAGCACAAGCTAGAAATGGCATCACTGTATCTCATTGTTAAAATGAGGAATCAATGAAATTCATAAAAATTTATAATTCTGTATTGTTTATCTAAATTGTGATAGGATAGTGCTCAGTGACAACAGATCAAGGGATGATGGTAGTATTAGCATTATAACAAAAATATAATCTAATGAGACTTTTAACTTGCTTCTTTCATAAAGTTCTATTGGACACTTCAAAGGCAATAGAGTAAAGGTTGAAGTAGAGGACAGTAGTTCAAAGACAATAAGAGGCAATTAGTGCTGAGGAATCAAGACAGAAATGTTTAGAAAAAGCCTAGAAAACTGAAATTTTTTTGGCATATAATCCTGATGTGCTTAAACCTGTATAAATATATACACATATAATCTATAAATATTTCTTTAAATAACTGAAAGAGATTGACTTTCTTTTACTGATAGCATATGACAGTGAAACCAGGTACAATACCTTTATATATAAGTGTATTACTTCTATATTTAATTATAAAACTTTTATTAAAAATTGATTTTAATAAAAATTTTGGATATGCTGTAAAACATACTTGGACTCCAGTTTTGTGGGAGGAAGATCAAATGCATATTACAGTTTTATGAAAGCAATGTAGCTAACAGAATTTAGTGCTGATCCCAGGGGCATAAGATATCCTCGTTCAGGTGCTAAAATCTTCCTCCAAAACACTTCTTTATGGAAGGAATTGTGCTGAAGGTATAACTCTATTTTTACTTTCTAACTAATCAATATTGTTTCATCTCTTTTCTTTCCTGAAACTCAAAAAAAAAAAAAAAAAAAAATCTGCTGAGTTGTGGGTAATTACAATGGGCAAGGCAGCAGTGTACTGGTTTATTGCTCAAATAATAAAGGAATAAAGCAGGATAACAATAAATATCAGTACATTTGATGTGTTTTGCACAGTAGCAACAATTTCAGAGAAAAGTTGAAGGTTTAAAAGCTTAAAACTGATCTGAATAGTCCATAAAGAGCAAGTCAGCTATTATAAACTTAAGGAATAATTTCTTTTGAAAGGGACCCTAGGAGGTCATGTGGTCCAACACCTTGCTTAAAACAGGACCCCTTTGATTGCTCAGGGTCCTCGCCATAATCTGTTTATGAAAACCTCCAAGAGGTTTCACAGTACCCCTGGGCAAACTGTTCCAGTATTTAACCAGCCACACTGTGATTTATTTATTTTTCTAAAATCTAATTGGAATTTTTATTAACATAACTGTGTCTACTCTCTATTGTCCTTTCACTGTGCACCTGTGGAGACTAGCTCTGTCTTTTCTATAACCATCTATTTGACTGCTAAAGACATCAGTAAGACGCTCCCATAGTCTTTTTTTTTCTAAAGACTGAATTAATCCAGATCTCTCAGCATGTCTTACTACATTATACTCTCCACCTTCATAATCATCTTGGTGGCTGAGCTCCCTCCACTTTACCAATAATCTTCTTGCATTGCAACACCCAAAACTGTATTTTATTCCTATACTTAAATCCACTGCAATGAATGAGTATACACTCTGAGGATCCTGGTTGCGCCATTTCACAATCATGCATATTTTGCTCTGAGAATTAAAACAGCTTGAGTAGTATTCTTCCTTTAGTGTGTATTGGTTATTTCTACTGTAAGTAGAGATTACCCTTAAAACTTCTGAAGCTGAAAATGAGTTGTGTAAATAAATAACGCATGTATAAACACTGCCTGTTAGGAATATCCGTTTGTTAGTATTTTTGTTATTTTCTACGCATGTATGTCTTAATGTTTGCTAATTACATTTAATACAAGCTGCAAAAGTAATAAAAGTATTTTTAAAACATAAACCATGAGTTTTGTAGCCAGAGCTCCTTGATAATTTATGCCCTACCTTCTGAGGTACCTAAATGCAACTAAAAGGCTAAATATCTACTTCTGTAACTTTTGTTAAATCAGATTAATCCAAAATTAATATGGTTTTGGATTTTTCCTGAAATTTTTCTGAGACAAAGATTTGTCCCTGTATTGTCTGCCTTTACTTCAAGAGAATCCTGGGAGAATTAATATGAAAGGTAACTAACCCAGTCTCAAATAATACAGAGAAGAAGTGAATGCTAAGGATTTTCGTGGAAGCTTCTGACTCCTAACATTTACTTCATCAACTCAGAACTGATCATGTGAACTCTTCTTTCTATTGTTCATTTTTCAGGTAAATGCGGGGACAGAGAGATAAACACCTTGAACACCAAAGATTAGAACTTTAATAACTTGTGAAGTTGCAGGTGAACTTCACCTGCAAGCCCTTTGGTATCTAGTACGTCATGGGGAGCAGCTTGCATAAACCTGTATTTGATGGCTGAGTATCAGTATTGTATAATTTGAAGTAGCTTTCATCTCTGGAACATGTAGTAAGTGATGGAACCTCCAAGTACGAAAGCACAGATCAAAAGGATAAGTCTGTATTTTAAAAAAAGAAGGCACTGATATGTTTAGATTTATATTAACTGGTTAATAACAACCATGTATTCAGTTGCACACATGTTTTTAAGACAGGAATAGTTAATACAACCTGGTTAAAAAACAAAAATGCCTGGGGGAATAGAGAAGCTTATGCTGATTCCATTTTACACAGTTTGGAAAGAAACACTTCTGATGTTTAGGAGTTTCCTTTTTTTATGCACCTCTTTTTATTCCACCAAGTCCACTGAAAATTATTTTTTTAAAAAACAATTTTCACTTATATTGGCTTGCTAGTATTAAATTTTCTCAGTAAAATTTCCCAATATTTTTTCCCAGTTTTCATAACCCTCACTCATCATAAGCTTCTACAGCCTTTATCTGAATGAAAGATCTCTAAAAATGATAATTGTTTTGTGATCCTCAAAGGGCACCAAAAAAACAAATATGGGCAGCCCACTTGGGCAGTCCCCGCACTTCATGTGAGACTGTTCAGATTCAAAAAGAGATCATGGTTAGTGTTTCTAACAACAGCTATAAATCTAAGAGAATTAGTATATAGATGTCTTCGTCCATCACAAGTGAGAAATCAGTTGACAGCACAGTCAGTGCTGTTTCCTTAGTGTAACTCGATCTAATGCCACATCACTTAAGGCCAAGGAAATTTGAAGGCTGCCCTGAAAACAACTGTGCTTACTTTCTCCAGAATTGCTGAAATGCAAAACTTGAGACAGCCACTGAAGACATGTCCACATAAAGAGCTGGCAGTGGGGAAGAATTATTTATTTGTTTGTCTGTTTGTCTACTTATTACTTACTTATTTAGGGGAAAACTATAACCATTGTTACTGAAGTTTGAAATGTCCAATAACAAAAAATCTTATGGTTACTAACAGTCTGGAAGATTCGTACTGGAAATTTTCTGTTGTTCATCCAATTTAAAGATTTCACCCTTAGGCTACCCTGTAGCTATTTCTCTAAATATTTCAAAAATATCTGACCTTTACATGGATGTTGCCTGATCTTCGTTCATACTGCCATACACTCTTTCCCAAGTGCAATATATTTTACTATGCTTTTCTGATTTAATACATTTATTTATAGTATGTTCTTGTGATACTAAAAATCTAGTTAGAGCCACTTCTCAGATGATCTTTGAGCTTGTTAGTCAAAATACTTAATTATTATGCCTAATTAGCATCTGGCTTTAGAGGAATTGTCTCTCTTTTACTCCTAGCTTTTTCCTAAAATCTCTTTGATTAAGAACTAGAGTTCATACATCAATTAAAAACTGCAGTCCAACCACTTGAGCAATCTGAAAATATTTTATCCAGATTTCAGGGTTTAGAAATCTATTTTGTTTCATTCCTACATCTTTATTGCCTTAATTCACCTATTTTCTGTCAAAGGGTTACTTATGGAATTATGACCATAATACTAAGTTATTAGATTTAATATTCACCTCTTTGATGTTCCTTCAGAATTACCTATATGACAGGTTATGCATCAAATCTGTAATTTTCATAGGAATCTAGTTTTGAAAAGGAAAAAATAAATATTGCTTCCAAATACCAAATTACATAACCGTCAGAAAAATATTTATATTTAGTGCTATTTTTCTTTGCTATAACACATTTTTGATAACATGGTACTTTTATTAATATTTTTACATTATTACTTAGTAATAATGTACTGAATTGTCTGAAACACTGTTATCACACAAGAGTTTCTTACTGATGGCAGTAAATCCTGTATCCATTTTCTGACTCTGAAACTCCAGAAGATGTTCCTCCTGTCACGTGACTGCAATGCAGGGAGAGCTGTCCTTAATCCAACATGTGAAACCCTATTTCTTTAATGCCAGCCTTTCAGGAAATAGAGTTGAAGTAAATTTTTGCTTCTTATATGTAATATATGTCCCCTTCAATTTGAAAGTTTCACTTAAGTGTCATGCACTTGTAGAGAAAAAGAACGACAGGAATACATTTATGGCTTTCATAGATTTCCAGGTTGCCAAGCATCAACACAAATTGTGTCTCTATTTTTCAGTCTTAGTAATTGAGCTATCTTTCTCATGCCAAAATGACTCCTTAATTAAACTTCAGAGAACTCTATTTATTTGCTTTCTCCCATCTTCAGGAGTGGAGTTATACTCCTTAAACTGTTGTGTTCTCTTTGAATTTCCTTCGTGATGTCCACTTTCCTAACATCATGATCCAAAAAATTTTGCAGCGTTCTTCAGAGAAGACACAAACAGAGGTAAAAATGGAATTGTGAAAAGGATTGCTGAGTAGATGCATAACTGTGTTTCACTGTAAGAGTTTTGACTAAATTTTCTTGTCTAGTCTGAGAATGACAATTGCAGGTTTGCTTATTCAAGGTAGAGATCAGAAATAGAAAGATATTGAGCTGGTTTATGTTAAGGTTCTTTACTAATTCAATAAGCAATGTAGTGGGGCTATGTGCGTAAGAGCTGGGGTACCTGGTGACAGTAAACCATGAACAAAAGTAATGTGTTGATTGGACAGAAGTTAAAAAGAGCACATTAAATTGCCTTCTGATTTCTTCCTGGTCTTATCTTGAATACCCCACTAGACACTATGCAGTGATGAAATTGTATTTTAAATACAGTAAAGGAATTGACCTGTGTCTCAATAGCCAGTTTTCTATCCAAATTGCCGAGGTACTTGTTTCTCTTACAAATTGGCTAAATCCTTTTATTAATAAAGATGCTAAATATCCTCATGAACTATGTTTCCAAATGTAATCTGAGCTCTGGGAATGCTGTGGAAGCAGCACAGCTGGACTCAGACCCTATTTATCCAGGATGTCTCTAGATGATTTAAAATTGATTTAAAGCTCAGTACATAGGCCCAGCTTGGAATTAATTTTAACAAAAGCTTTTACTATTTGTTTAATTAAACCAGTTGAACTCCCAGCTTCTTTGGAGTACTGTGTCGCTCTGAACGAAGACATGACCTTGTTGTGCAGATAAAGGATTGTCTGAAGGTGGTTTCATATCATGCTTGTCATCTAACTAAAATGCTCTGCAGTCTCCACAAACTGTGAGGAATACAACAGATTTCAGTGCTAGTTTTATGAGATGAAGCCTACCCAAAAGGACCACCCAAAAAAATGAGACTTTGACTAGATCTGCCCAGCTCTAAATGACTAGATTAACCTGGTATGAGCTGGAAAACAAAGCAATAAACAAACTGCAGACATTTCTAACACATTTGAGGTAGGAAACTAGACGGTGATAGAAACCTGGTGGTGGTCACTAATTAGTGATGCCAGTTGTGGCTTAAGCCAGTGAGCTGATATTAAAAGAAAACAACAACCAGTTGAAAGGCAGCATGGGGAAGGCTGAGCCCAAGGGGGAACTGCTGGCATACATGCCCAGCCACTGACCAGGGCTTGGCACGTTGGCCCTGGAGCACGGGTCCTGTTGCAGTGCTCTGTGGTGCTGCTCTAAACCAGACCAGAAGTCCACCACAGAGCAGAAATCTTAAAATAGACATCAATAATCACATATTACACCTATTCTGTTTAGCAAATACATTTTAGATCATAGATCACTGATCAATGTGGTCTGGTCTTGCAGCCACCCCACCTAAATACTGTGACAACTTGGAATTGCTTTTGAAGTATGGAGGGAGGAAAGACAAAAGGGAAAAAACTAGCTTCTTATTATTACAGTATAAAACCAAAAACTGTTAAAATAATATTAATAAAAATTCAGCACAGGAAACTTTATGTCAGACAGTAACACCTGTTATGATAAAAGTGCACACATTACTAAACAGAACTCCAGCCTACTTTGTTCTAAAACTACAGTCATTATTGCTGACATGAATAATTCACTTTGATTAAAATAAAAATGAGTGTTTATTTAGATGTGTCAATTTTAGGTGTCTTTAAAAAAAGTGTTTATTGGGGAAAACCAGCAAACAATTCTACTTTTACCTTTTTTTGGTAGGTATATGACTAATCTCAGTTAGAATTTGCAGGCTTACTAGTAAGTAATATTTTATTTTTACCTATTCTGCACATTTAATTCAACATGTATTCTCTTTTTTTCCCCTCTCTTTCTTTTTTCCTATGTTAGAAGTTTAGCCTTTGGGTAAAATAAAGTAAGTAATTACTTTTTGTTAAAATGGTGCAAGAACATAGCTCTGAGGTTATGAAACAGACTTCATTAGTAGCGTATGTCTTCAATTTTTGCTATTATTTTAGGTGTCCTGAGAGACCTTGAAAAATGAAACTTAGCACTAATGGACCTGAAATAATACTTCTAACTTTAGCATAGAAACTCATATGGATTATATTATAAATAAGAAATAGTTTGTCTTTCACATAAGAAAATGCCAAAGTTTTACAAATGAAACATACTTGATTTGGTGCTCTTTAACTGTGATTTTATTTAATGGCAGAAAAAGAATCCACACTGTTCCATCCGTAGTAATGGTTTCCAATGAAACACTACAAAGAAACTTTTAACATTTAGTTATGAAATCATTTTAGATCTTTCCAGGGAGAGAAGGAATTATTTAATACAAATGATACAATTCTAAATGGTTAGAAAGTCTGAGTAATTAATTTCTGTCCAAAGTTCTTTTTCTGCTGATAGAAATTAGAAAATTTGGAAAATAGTATAATATATTTGTGGTAGGTTGACCTTGGCTGGACATCAGGTGCCCACCAAGCCGTTCTATCACTCCTCCTCCTCAAGTGGACAGGGGAGAAAAAAATACGATGAAAGGATTGTGGGTTGAGATAAGGACAGGAAGATCACTCACCAATTACTGTCACAGGGAAAACAGACTCAACTCGGAGAAATTAATTTAATTTATTGCCAATCAAATCAAAGTAGGGTAATGAGAAATACAAACAAATCTTAAAACACCTTCCCTCCGCTCCTCCCTTCTTCCCAGGCTCAACTTCACTCCTGAATTCTCTGCCTCCTCCCCCCCGACTAGCACAGGTGGATGGGGAATGGGAGTTGTGGTCNGGTTACAGAACACGTTTCTACTGGGTTGTCAAACTGAGAGCTTTACAAAGCAATGGAGGAAAGCATCTCACTAGACATTCAGTTCCTCCTGCTTTCTAATCAAATTTGTAGATCAGCATTGGTATTTAAAATTTAGTGCAAATATTAGTTCAGTCTTAGAATGTCTATTAGAAAAGAGTAGTCCACAAATAACTTCAAACTTTTATTTCCATTGATACAAAAGCNAGCTCCTCTCCATAGGGTCCCAGGTCCTGCCACAAACTTGCTCCACTGCAGGCTCTCCACGGTGTCACAACCTCTTTCAGGAGCATCCACCTGCTCTAGTGTGGGGTCCTCCATATGCTGCAGGCAGATATCTGCTCCACCGTTGATCTCCATGGGCTGCAGGGGGACAGCCTGTCTCACNGTCTATTAGAAAAGAGTAGTCCACAAATAACTTCAAACTTTTATTTCCATTGATACAAAAGCACACCAAAATAAATAATTAAAAAAAGATTTCTCCATACACATTCCTTTTGTTCAAGGATATATGTTAGCTCTCAAAAATACTGTATTTCCTTCATTATGAAACAATAGCAGCAACTTCATCATTATAACCCCATGCACCAGTACAGGTTAGGGGCTGACCTGCTGGAAAGCAGCTCTGTGGAAAGGGACTTGGGAGTCCTGGTGGACAACAGGATGACCATGAGCCAGCAATGTGCCCTTGTGGCCAACAAGGCCAATGGCATCCTGGGG
>VYXH01006480.1:281520-311827 GCA_013397275.1 Burhinus bistriatus
ATCAATGCCTATAAATACTTAAAGGGAGGGTGTCAGGAGGATGGCACCAGTCTTTTTTCAGTGGTGCCCAGTGATAGGACAAGAGATAATGGGCAAAAACTTCAACATAGGAAGTTCCATCTGAACATGAGGAGGAACTTCTTTCCTTTGAGGGTGGCAGAGCACTGGAACAGGCTGCCCAGAGAGGTGGTGGAGTCTCTGACTCTGGAGACATTCAAAACCCGCCTGTATGCCATCCTGTGCAACCTGCTCTAGGTGACCCTGTTCTGGCAGGGGGTTTGGACTAGATGATCTCCAGACGTCCTTTCCAACCCCTGTGATTCTGTGATTCTGTGAAAACTGATGCTGCCTTTCTAAGTGGTACTCAGTTTCATGTAGTTTGATTAGGACATTATCTTGTTTATTGATTTATTTATTTTTTTTTTTACATTTTAAGCTATATTTTACATGCATTTTATGTGCATGACATAGAAAGAGTAATGCTAAGAAATTGTGCATTTCATGTTGGTCTAACATTTTTATAAGGTGCTGGTCTCTCAGACAAGTCCAAAGGCTTATCTAGTTCAAAAAAATAGCTTCTCAGGTAATGAATTTCATATGAAAAGCAAACAGCGCCTCTGCCTTTCAGCTACAGATGGATTTCTGAATAGACTTTAAATTGTAGTTTTTGACCATTTTTAAACCTAATGACTTAGGTCCTGAACATCTAAAACTAGATACCCCAATTTCTAAATGTTTCAAATAGGAAAAGGCACAATAATGTCCCCAGTGAGCTATCTTCAGCTCTGGAATTGACTATTGTTCTATACATCCCAGGCAAATGACAAGATATATGTTGTGATAAGGTTTTTGGTTTTGGTTGTTGGTTTTTTTTTTTTCCCTCTATGGATTTTTACCAGCAATGCTATGCTTGGAAAAAGCTNTTTTTTTTGTGGCAGAATGAGCATGACAGATAAAACCAGAATTTGGTGACTGAGATTTAATGTTATAGCATTATACTAGTCTTTTAATGAAAATGAAAAACAAAACCCAAAAACCTGCAACAAAAAAACACCACCAAAATCATGGAGTCCACCTGTTGCCACATCTAGGCCTAAAAACTTCTGATGCATTGTCGAAATTCTTAAGTTTCTCAAAGACCTACAAGTCTCAAAGGGAAATAAATACCTGAAAGTCTGGTGCAAATCGATGGCTATGAGCAGAGATACCTATATTGATTCCCCCAGTAAGGAGAGACGTGGGAATCTCAGCTCTTAGACCTCAGCATCAGGGAGGCTCCTTGGTGTACCTCCTGTCCTGCCAGCACTCCCACAGCATTTCCTACACTGCCTGATATCAGACGGTAATTGGGACTACTGTAATGAGAGGTGGGGAGGAGTAAAGGACAGATGAGGTAGAGTGACATTAAGCAGCAATGGGTAGGAAAATTTCTTCAATACCTGAAGGCATAAAGGCATACCTTTTTTTTTTCCCCGCCTTATTTAATATGTAACTGTAGAATTAGGGCTAAATAAGCAGGCTAGACAAACTTCAGGGGGATTGTTTGTTTGTTTTGTGGTTTTTTTAAAGAATTAGATTAGGACTCTGAGAAAGGACAATCTCCATAGCCCGTGCAATCGCCAACCATGTCATCTCTTACTTCAGTCTTAAAAATACACCTAGACTGGCTGAGATGGCTGGTAGAAGTGTGGGGAGGGAAGAAAGCTGTGACTGTATCCCACGTATCCTCTCCCTTGCTTAGATGTTTTGTCTCTAGCAGCAGGGAGGAGGGCTGCAGGAGGAAAGTCTTCTGAGCATGTGGGCAGCAGGGTCATGTCTACCTGTTAGTTAGGAAAGGTAACTTCTTTCAGTACTCAGCTTGTCTGGACCAGTGGTGATGAAGAAATGCTGATCTAACTGTGGCTAAAGGGTCAAACAGACCATCTGGTAGTCTGTGTGTATTTCTTTCTCACTCAATGTCAAGCAATTAGCAACTCTGTCTGTTTATTTTCCAAAAAAGATCCTTATTTTGTTGTCTTTGCTTAAAGCCACCCCTAGATGCAGGTACAGCTGGATACCCTATTATAATTTTGTATTCAAATTGTTTCACAGTGGGTTTAAAGACTGGATAGATCAAAAATAATTATTTCCTGTCAAATAAAAAAAAGAGAGTACACTGGAAAGAGTGAGAAGATCATGTTGTAGTCTAGTCCCTTATTAAGCTATTTTGAAACGTGGAAACAATTTAAATAAGTATCTAAATTCTTGAAAATGTTACTATTGTAAGAACAATTAAAATCAAATTTATAGTTGCATATTCTGTGAACAGCAGAGCCCCTCCTCAAATTAAAATTTAAGGCATCTTTGGTATACAAATATTGAGGCAACTTTTGCCATATTTCTCTGCCCAATCTACCCTAAGTTTTACACCCAATGTAAAAGGCTTATTTAAGAATAAAAAATTCAGAAATGTTTTGAAGAATTTTTTTTTTGCTTTATCAGGGTAAAAGTTGTTACATAGATATATATGCATTTATGTACATGTGTATTTCTCTTACTTTCTCTTTCAATATCAATTAGAAGAGTTAGAAGATGACTAACTTCATTACTGATTTTATAGATTTTAGTCTGTTATTTTAAGATAATTATTTACACTTACATTATACACAAATTTATAAAAATATATATAAACATTTTTATCTATGAAAATTATCATACTGGAATACAGTATGATCAAAATTGCTCAAAATTGTTATTTCAGAATCATAAGAAGGATCACTATCACAGATAATGGCAATAAAAAGGAAATGTGAATTAATTTACTCAATCAAGAAAAATAAAACACTTTGAAAGTTATGGCATATACAGAAAAAACGAACATGTTGATGACTGGTCTTGCAAGGTATAAGATTAAGGAAATGAGATATTGAAAAAAAACCAACTGAAATTGGGAGACTGGCTGTGGAGAAGTACATTAGACAGAGTGGGAGTTGTATCTATATGGATATCCAACATAATCTACAACAGTTAAAGTTTTTCTCAAGTACATAGCTTTTTATTTGAGTTTATTGTTGCTCAGTAGTTATTATACTTAGTCTTCATTAATTTTTTTTGTTTAATAAAATCAAAATGTCACCATTCTTTTTTCAAAGTCTGTCTTCTCTATCTTTCTGTCACTGATTTGCCACTCAGTTTCACTCATTATTTACAAAGAAGTAAACACTGTTGGCTTGATATTGGAATTACTTCTATTAATTGTCCTGAGTTTTGAAAACAGTTTTAATTAATATTTATCAAACAGTTTATAGTTGAAAACAGATTTTGGTATCACATTTTATGAACACATATATTTCAGTATTATAATGTTTAGTATCATAGAAATATAGGGAGGCAGGATTAGCCATAACTAGGAAAGTGAAATGGAACACTGTGACTGAATTGCACAACTTCCTGTTTTCATTAAGCTGTGAATACATGCTTGTCTTGGGTGAACTGTGGGATGTTCTTTGTTTGAATGTACCCATATTTAATTGCTCATTATATTTTTATTCTAATACTTAAAATTTCTATTGCATTCATATGGTCATAAGGGAATTCTCCTGTGGATGATTTAACACCAGTTAATTCACAAGGAAGCTAAAGTCTTCGCAACCTAGTAGTAGGTACATGTTCCTGATTCTTGTTTCAGGCACTGCAAGGTAAAGAGCTTTCGGTCAAGGCTTACTAACAGGGCTTTTATATGAAATGTTTCATTTACTGTGTTCAATTCTACCTCATAAGAGTTAGTCTAAATCCATTATTCCATCTCCCACATTTCTACAGCTAATCTAAAACCAAATTCAAAAATTCTAGGTAGTTTTAGGAACAGTAGAAGTGAAGCCCGTATTATATGGCTAGTGGTTTAACCATAATAATCTCAGCTAATTGCTCTTTCTTCTTTTTTTTTTTTTTCCCCCCATCAGTATCTGCAGTAACCTGCCATCACCTTTTTCATTATTTTAATATTTCCACCTCTCTTCACTTTGCTAGGAATTGCAAGCTAGGAAAAAGCATATGTTTATTGTCAAGACATCTGCTGACATTTGATTAGTTTGTGAGCCTAAAGAGCCCTCTCTTTCACCTGCTGGAGATGAAACAATTGTTTTTAGGAGAGCTCTGTGAAGAATTTCCATACCCTTTGTATCAGATATTATATTGGGCCGATCTCTTATTTGTCTGCTAAGTTTAGCAGAAACTGACCAATGATTTAAGGTAGTTAGAAAAGAGATAGAAATGAAAACGGTAGAAGTAGAGACTGCATGATCACACACCTAGTTTCCATAAAAACCCAGCTAAAAATTAGAAGCTCTAAAATATTTTGTATTTAATCAAGAAAAATAAGAACTATTTACCCAATTAACTACACCTATATAAACAGGAAAATACAGTCAGAGAAAAAAATATCCAAGCCAAAATTTTTGCTTGGACATTATCAGTGAGACGTGGCTGCAATGGAATCATAGTATCATGCAATAACCCTGAAGCTGTCATGTGACCAATCAGGATAATTCTGTATAGTCTTTAAAAATATATGAATAAAATTGGTGGGTTTAGAATAGTGCTTACTTCTTTTTTTCAGTTGCCAGTTTTTCAGCTGAAGATTTTTTTAGTTTGTAGACAAAAACATTTGAAAATGACAGTACTTTTTTTTTTTTCCCTTTTGATTTGGGAATATCAGTTTTGCAAAATATATTTAAGCATTCTTGAAAACAGATGAATTATTTAATTTGCATTTTCATTTCTAGTTGTCAGAAATAGTATTGAAGTAATCTTACACAAAAACAACAAATTTGTAAATCTGTTCTCTATTAAAAGTTCTTCAAAATATATATCAATGTATCTATAGCAGTAAAATAAAATATGTTGCTCATCTGATCATCTTCTTGTCTATTTCTAGTGTTAAACTTCCCTTACCCTTCCAAATAGTTTTCAAGAAGTAAGAAACAGGCATTCAAAAGCAACTTAAAATCATCAACTCATCAACAGCAATTTGATCAAATTGGTCTTGTAATCAAGCCTCGCTGACAGTTACCAGACGATCTTCCATTGACTTGCTCTTACTGCCAAGTGCATGATCATTTATTAAAATGATGACTTCATTATGATGAAAGAAAGTCAATATTTTTCTAGTAAGCTCTGCAAAGAAGGCTTAAGAATTGGCCTCCAGGTGATTATTGCAAGAACATTGCAACCTTGCCTTGACCAAGAGCTGAGTGATGGAACATCGTGAGCTGCATCAGACAGGACAACATAAACAAGAAGTGAATGAGATGAGCCGTGGTAGGGGCTCTGGACCAACAAGTGACAGGAGAACAACACCTGAGACTACTGGAAAGGTGCAGTGTGATATCACCATGGTCTGACTTGATTGATGGCCTGTGCCATAATGCCCCATGCCCCAAGGACAGAGACTGGGGGAAACCACATACAAGCAGAGAGCCCATGTCAGGGCTGAGCTGCTGGCCAGGGCCTGACACTGAGCCCAGCTGGAGTGACCACTGTGTTTCCTCAGGCTGGGCTGTGCCAACCCACTGAAATGGTGCCAAGGCTGTCTCAGCTAACTCCCACTCTGTGTCTATGTGTGTGTGTTGCAATGAGGAGGTACCAGTTCCTTTGGGATCTCAGTAAGAAAAGCACTGATACTCAAGGCCAGTTACCGGTTTTATTGTGTAAATCATAGAAAATATATAACAGATGATAGCAATCTTATGTCCCTCCTGATGCTGGGAACCCTGGCTGTTGCAGTGTTGGACAAGATGCTGCTTGTGGACCATGGCACGCTGCGCAGAGTTCCCATCTGTGGTGGAGCTGGTCAGCCTCACTGTTTCTCGCATCTTTATAGTATTCTTACAATGAAGCAAGCTATCAATTTTTTACCTCTACAATACCAAACATTCTATGTGGCATATGGAGCTTCACTTTGGGCATTATGCTCTTACACATCTCCATAGGAACAAGCTCTTATAGGACATATTTAAAGGCAGGACATGCTGGCATGGCATCACAGTATGTGCTCAGGTTATATACTCAAATGGTAACATACAAGTTTCTACAGCCAAGGCAGTTGTATTCTGCCTATATTCTGCTTGAAATCACAAACTGTTCATTAAAATGTCTTCGTCGGTGCCCCACTACAGTGTGCGTGTGCGTGTTTGCATGCCTCTGTGTGTGTGTGTGTGTGTATATCAAGCTATTCCTGATACAGCCTGTCCCTTGCGTGGTCCACTTCATGAATGGATCTTAACAGTGTCCGTGGATGGGTGTACCTTTTTGCCATATGGCATTAACTTTTGCAGGATATTTCAAACTAGAATGCTACTGTAGGATGACATCTAGACCTGGCATCTAGACTTTCAGCAGTGATTAAACTCCCATAGCAACATGTTTTGAATTTGCTGCATTTGTAATATATTGAAGCGACATGTAGCACTCTAATAAAGTATCTCTAATTCTATTTTTTTCTCTTTATACTTCAGATTTTTTAATACAACTTTGGCTAGAATGTATTTGATCTGTTGGTTGATTGGTTGTTTTTTAAATACTGACATAAGAGCCAGAACTGGGGATTTCATGAAAACAGATTGCCGGAATCAGACCTTCCTAACACTGCCATAGTTTGGAGTACCATTTCTATGATCTTGGAGAAAACCCAAGCACAGATGTAGGCTGAAGGTTGTGTTCACAGTACTTCAAAGATCCATATATATCTATTAGACCATGATTCATAAAGTGACACTAAAAATAGTGTCACAACTTGGGATGAAGACATTCTCCCTGGCTTTTCTTGTCTTGATGACTGAAACATGGATAGATATGTCAATGATACACATAAAGCTTAAAAAATTATTACGTTGAAGTTTCTCTAAGTTTCTTTTAGTGCTAAGGGTAATGGTACAAATTATATCCAGAGATATCTCATAAGTGGATTTTTACTTCACAAATTTGTCTAATTATAATGGAAAGAACTTTTATTACACTTCTTGTCTCTTGACATATGACTGATGATTCTAATGTCTATCCTTCTGTGAAGTTTTAAATGAGTGTGTGTTCACTGATCTGCAATACCAGTTAAGACAAAATGTTGCCTGTGTAATTCTGCTGTATTGGCTGTGATCATTGCGACAACAGTTCCATAAAACCCAGTGAGCAAATTGTTGTGTCTTTAGACAGATGACCTGAGACACTAAAGATAAAAAAAAAATAAAAATCCCAAGCCCCTTTACTATTTTCCTGTAGAATTTCCTATTTTCAAGTTAAATTGTACAAGTAGCTTCCCTATTTCTAATTATTCCCCATTTTTCACTTTGATTTATTTACAGCTTCTGAACATCCTTTGTTTTACAAGTAGAGCTATATTATGTAGTTTAGTGGTTTTTTTGTTTTTTTTTTTTAGCTATACAAAGTTTAAATATTCTGGAGCCGTAATAATCAGGGGTGCAGAGAAGAGTCTTACTAGAAGACTGAAAAAATACCTTTGCTCTATTATTTATAAAGTATACTTTAGAAGTTCAGCAGCCCAAAGGGGTAGAAAAAGAAATGTGGAATTTCAAATTGAAATAATCTGCACTGAGATACCCTCTAGCATTCTGATTTAAAATTGGTTTTTTTTGCAGTCCAATGTCTCTCTTTCTGTATGTACAACTGGAACTACAGCCAACCGCAGAGTTTTGCAGTGGTAACTTCACTACATATCAGAAAGTGAACAAAGGGTGTTAATGGCCTCTGAGTGCCATCTCTTACTATGGACAGATAAGGTATATGTTCTCCTGTCACACAACATCAAAAAAAAACCTGTCTAGGTTCTAATATTCAATGGAACCCTTGAGTTCCTACATGGAAGAGAAAAACAGCAACAATCCTTGATTTATCTTTTCCATGCTACTCTCAACTTGATAGACATGTGTCATGCCATCTATTTATTGTTTCTTTTCCAGATGGAAAAGTCCTATTTTTTTAGGTATTTTACAATTGGAAACTGTGATATTTGGTTCTGTGTGTCTTTCAGTTCTACTTTACTATTTTTGAGATGGGGCTCCAAAGTACTCACATTGTTAAAAGGTGAGTATGCCCTGGATTTACTATAGTGGCATAAGGGTGCTTTTAGCTTTTCACCCCATTCTTTTTCTAATATTCCAATGATTTAGCTTGCTTTTTTGGTTACTGACTAGTGAGTACTGAGCTAATACAAGTATTCAGATGCACAATACATTCCAAGTAATACCTGGATCTTCCTCCTGTTAAGAATGAATTCATCTCTTTTTTTATGCTACACATGGTCAAATGTTGCACTGTAAAGCGGACAATGTATAAACAGGGGAAACGACCAGACATATGCTGCAAAGCCTCCTGTTTTGGTGTCTGGAATCATTAAAACTGAACTGTCCTCAGGGACTGTTGAAAAATATGCAAACAAAAAGTTGTTTATACACTGGGTGTAAAAGAAGTTGGTAATATGTCTTTAAATTATTGGTAAGTTCTTTTACTATGATTACTTCACCATTTCTTAGATCTAAATACTGTTAGCTGAGTTGTATATATTTCTAGGTAAAAGTTACATGTGTCATTTATTTAGTAAAATTGATTATTTCTTTTCTTCATAATATAATTGCTAGGCAAATGACAAAGAACATAACACTGATGATAAAATGGAGTCCTATATAATACTGTAAAATAGAGAGTGATTAAAGCCTAGCAAAAAAACATAAGGAAAAAACATCATGCAGCTACTGGGACTGTGAGTAAATTGCTTGTTTAAAAAAGAAAAAAGGTTAATGTCTAACTTGGGGGAAATGGAATTGTTTGATAGCTCAATAGAGAACTGACCCACCTGTATCTCAGGCTTCAAACAATATGAGCTAATATCCTCAATTGAGAAAAAAGCTTTGTGGTTTTAGTGAGCATAATGGTGGTTAACCTTTTTAAGCTGTTGCATAAGCTAAGTTTCTATTAAATCAGTGGAGAAAACATTTACATAGATTGTGGAAACTGCACAAAATCACCCAGTCCCTAAAATGCTGGTGACTTCAGACTGTTGCCACTTTTATAATTTTTTTTGAAGTGGCTAAATTAAGAAAATTAACAGAGCATTGCCAGTTCAGAGAGCTTAAATGATGCATTAAGGGACCAGTTAGTGCGTGTATGTACAAAAAGAAACAACCTAAAAGTGGTTATTAACTGAGGGTAATTTAACCCTACCACATGCCCTAGAATTTCTGTATCAATGAAGACAGCTACTAATGATGGCAGGGAGATGCATCTATATTATGGAATCTGTGCAACAAGCAGGAAGCAGTACAAGGACAGTATGCTCAGATGCCGTGAGCTTTCCTTGTCTCACGATGCAAGTAATTGTCAGCCAGTCAGGGCTATTAAAAGTACAGTAAATGTGATGCAGAAAAAAAGCAGGTTATTTCAAAAACAAAAGCAATTTACAAGATTACAGAAGTGTATATGTAAATTCATGAGTTTGCAAATTAAGATTGGATCAAACTGAGAATTATATGATATAATATACTTTTTTATTTGTTTAATTTAAACCACATGTTTAGTTTAAACCAAATTTTAAAATTCTTTTGCAATGCAAGAAATAAGACTTAAATGGAACTTAATACAAGGTTACTTATCAATTGTAATTCACCACAGATTTATCAAACACAAAACAATCCATGGAAGCCTGGATTTAAACTGCTTATTAAACTGCTGTCTCATTTTATTAGATAAAAGTGGTACAGAGCAGGTCGTAGCTGAGGCAAAACATAAATCGGTTTCTAAACACAAACTCCACAGCACGTTTTTGACCAGTAATGTATACCAAAATTAGCAAGCAGAGAGAAATACTATATGCTTGATGTTGGTTAATATAATCTGTTAGTCTGTCTCTTTGGTTAGTAAGGAGAAGGAAAGGCTCCTCCAGAGAAGATTTAAAATGTATCTGTACTATCCTGTTGGCTTGTCTTTTTTTGTGCACCATCCTTTTAGCCATCTAACTGTCCACATTTGATGTATATTTGTCACATCCAGGCTCTAATCTAGGGTAAGCAAAACAGTTCTCTAGCCAGAATAGTTTAGCTATTATTAAATAGTTTAGTTATGCCTGGATTCCTTGCATTATTTCTGCTGTGTCCTGTAAAGTAGGAAATCTAAATAAATCAAGAACTCCCATAACTGGTAATGGAAACCTTGGTCGTGAAAGGCATGCAGTTATCTAAGGTTTCACTTGACAGAGTGCTCCCAGAAGCCATACCATATTTAGTGTTCCTGGTTATTTGAGTTTACTGTAACTATATGATTTCTTCATACTCTTATAAATTAGCTAAAAAAGAATTTCAGAACAAAGCAAAACAAATTGAATGGAAAATTCCTGAAGAAGTTCATATAAAAAATTGCAAGAATTAGGTGAAGATAGGCTTAAACCTGCAGTCTTCCTGCAATCACAGGAAAATGTCCTTGCCTTTGAGTTACCAGTTATTTTTCACTACATAATTCTATCTTGGACCCAAGAAAAATGTCCTGTAGAAAGCTGTATTAAAACTGATACACTTGGCTTCCAAAGCAAAATATGACAAATCAGCTCCACTTGTAAAGGGCAAAAAAACTCCAAAATGGGGCATAAGCCATGTCAGCCCCCTTAATGGAAGTTAAAAGAGGAATACTGACATCAGAGTATTTTGGTGCAAGTGTCAGTGCAAGAGGTATCCTTGGGCTGTTAGAAGAGTTTCCCGCTTATTCTATAAATGTCTGTGAGGAAGGTAGAATGTTCTATGCAGTCTTTTCTTAGGAATGGCTCCCTCCATGGATGAGATTTGTGGCTCTAGATATAAGAATTCTGTAATCCCTAAGGCTTTCGGAAACAAGTTTATGTAAGTTTGGGTTTGGCAAAAGATGGGTTATTCAATTGTTTGCTTTTTCCTTTTTGTCTGAGAAAGACTTACTCATTTATAGCAAAAACTAAGGTTGCAACAAAGGGATAGAAATTTCTGTGATAGCTCTATTCCCATAATTCACAAATCTATGTAAATGGTACTATGAAGAATAGCAGGGTTTAACATGGGACTAGGATCTTTCATGGTGTAAATCCACAACTTAATAGACTTATGCAGATTTATACCATTTAAGGTTATTGCCGATACACTACTAGAGGACATTTGCTGGCACATACAGATACCTTCATTTCACAGTTAAATTAACTTTGCAATTATCAGGATCTGACTCATTCCCTAAAAAGCCCTAATGATACCTGTGCTGCTGATTTAAAAGAAACCACATAATATTAATCAGATGCTGGCTATTTTTTAAATAAATAACTCTTCTTTCTTTATGGTGGGAAGAGTTCTAATTTTCAGGTGTCAGTATAGGCTCCAGGTGTTCAAGACCTCAGGAAAGAAGTCAATATATCAATGAAATACGTCAATAAACATATATACTGGACTATTAGAGCAATAAAGCAAGTAATTAACATTTCTAGCACACTTTTTCACTCTGGTTGTTCACTTGTAAAAATGTACCTAATATTGCATTTTATTATTTGAGAAACGGTACCTTCTCATGCCCAAGTAAATGTAAAAAGACAAGCTCTTCTAGATAGAAGAAATGATTGCAATGCAATAATTTGCCAACTTATGTTTAATCATACTAATGTTGAAATATTTTGTTTTATTTTTAACCAAAAAAACCTAAGATAAGCTAAGAAGGTTATTGGCAGCGTTCAACATGGATTCACCAAGGGTAAATCATGTTTGACCAACTTGATAGCTTTCTACGATGGCATGACTGGCTGGTAAATGAGGGGAGGGCAGTGGATGTTGTCTACCTGAACTTTAGCAAGGCTTTTGACACTGTATCCCGTAACATCCTCATAGGTAAGTTTAGGCAGTGTGGGTTCGATGAGTGCGCAGTGAGGTGGATTGAGAACTGGCTGAATGGCAGAGCTCAGAGGGTTGTGATTAGTGGCACAGAGTCTAGTTGGAGACCTATAACTGGCAGTATTCCCCAGGGGTCAGTATTGGGTCTGGTCTTGTTCAACATGTTCATCAGTGACCTGGATGAGGGGACAGAGTGTACCCTCAGCAAGTTTGTTGATGATACAAAAATGGAACGAGTGACTGACACACTGGAAGGCTGTGCTGTCTTGCAGCAAGACCTGGACAGGCTGGAGAGTTGGGCAGAGGGAAACATAATGAAGTTCAACAAGGGCAAGGGTAGGGTCCTGCACCTAGGGACGAATAACCCCACGCACTGGTACAGGTTAGGGGCTGACCTGCTGGAAAGCAGCTCTGCAGTGACAGACCTGGGAGTCCTGGTGGACAGTAAGGTGACCATGAGCCAGCAATGCGCCCTGGTGGCCAAGAAGGCCAATGGTATCCTGAGGTGCATTAAAAAGAGTGTGGCCAGCAGGTTGCAGGAGATTATCCTCCCCCTCTACTCTGCCCTGATGAGGCTGCACCTGGAGTACTGGGTCCAGTTCTGGGCTCCCCAGTTCAAGAAAGACAAGGAACTACTGGAGACAGTCCAGCAGAGGGCTACAAAGATGATCACGGGACTGGAGCATCTCTCTTACGAGGAAAGGCTGAGAGACCTGGGTCTGTTTAGCCTGGAGAAGAGAAGACTGAGAGGGGATNCCTATAAGCGTGGTTCTTTTCTGGAAGTAACAGTAATTATGACAATCTCAGTCATTGAATCATATGATGATTAAATAATTTCTGTAATCTCAGTACCTATGTTCAGTCACCTTAATTAGTCACTTTTAAGTACACTGTTGATCGACGTACCCTTGTTTTATTTGAATAAAAAAGCTAAAAAATATTCTTTATCAGGTTCTAGTACTTTTGATGATGCATTCGGGTTTTTGTAGATCTCTCACTCTGGCTACTAGATTCACAAGTGTGCCTGAAAAAGAAGCAACTTTATAAACAGTAAAGCTAATAATGAAATAAACCAGACACAAATATATGAAGATACAGAGCTACAGATACATAGCTGGTTTAAATGTTAACCAGGCCATAAGCACTGGGGAACACCTGAATTTCATGAAAGCAGTCTTTAATTTACTATAGGATTGCATCTTATATCAAAGTGCAAAGTTAGTATCAATATACCTTATTATTTTATAATGAAAAGTTCTACATTGAATTACTGTGTTAGCTGTTAATCTGAATACAAAAACTTGTATTTTCTGAACAGCAGTTTTAACTGTTTATGTAGATTGCTTAGGTAAACATTGAGGTTTTGATTGTATTATCTTTATCAAAATCTGCTTTCATACCGCTGGATGAGAAAGTGTGTTTTGTTTTCTGTGATTCAATAAAAAGCCCAGTTCAGAGCCCTTTATAAAAGCAAGAGTGGTGTTAGCAGCTTCAATAAAAAGTCTAGGTCACCACTTAGATATACTGAATCTGTACCATATCATGAACACATTAATAGCTAGAAAATAAAGTTTTGTGAGAAGAATTGCAATCGGTACATCAATTTTCATCCCGTTCTAACAGTACCCAGTTTGAAGCCAGAAATTGCTCAGTCTTGTTGCTTAGTGGGCAGTCTGGGTGTAGCTACGCCAGTAAACTGCATAGGGGCAAGGCACATCCTTGAGCACCGCCCCTCAGTCCACAATAGCATTTAACTGTTGGTACCGTGCCTCACGTGGTTTTGGCCTGTGCCTGCTAATACTCATCTAGGTAATACCCAGACACAGTTAAGGATATCAAAAGCCAGAAACCACCCCAAATAAGTAGCATGAATTAAACCATCCTATATTTGCAGAGAGAGAGAGAGATTAGATATCTGGATGAAATTCCTGCTGTACAGTTTGCTATCAGGGCCAGAGAGTAGTCCCTGGCAGTTCTTATCACTGTAGACAAAGCCTTTTCTGCTTCATATCCAGTGACTGTATGTGGCTATAGTGCTACAGATATACCTGAACGGAGGGCATATCGGGGAGTCTGGCTCAAGTCTCAAATATATGCATATAATTAGAAAGGCTGGGTAGACATAAAGTGCGCGACCTGTGTCACCTAACACATTTAATTTCCCTTTAGTCATCGGTTTAAAGCAGTCCCTGGAATGCACCTGAGTTTCCTACCCCGTCAAAGAAAAGTGATAGTCTTTCAGGGTTGACTGAGAGACGTTCCTTTTTCCCCAGCCAGGGTACAAATGGACCTTCTGCAGTATTTTCAGTAATAGATATAGAATGGAGATGTCTGGTTGCTTTTATGACCTACCTCTGAGCACTGTCTGACTCTTTATAAATTATTAAACATTCATCCTCACATCACTTATGTGAGTAAAGGCAATATCCTCCATTTACAAGGGTATAACTGAGATGCAGAAAGATTAAATAGACTGGTCTCAAAGCCTGCTAAAGGCTGCTGTTGATTTGAATGAGAATTAGATCAGGCCATTTGTGAATTAACTTCCTGTGTGAGTGTGAAAATCTGTCTAAGTCTATTTATAGAACTAATACTATAACCCAGGCATGTCCCTTAATTTTTTTAAATGCTCTGCTATGTTTCAAGGAAAAAAAAAAAGTAATAACACATACATTGGGAGGGATTTTTTTTTTAATTGGAAAAAAAATTTAAAAAGATAAGCAAAAAAAATTACATTTTGCAAGACAGTAATGCAACTGTAGTTGAAGTGGCTATTTAGTATTTTGACATCAGTTATATAATATTTAAACAAACTGACAAAATAAGAAGTTATGAAAAATCATGCAAGTCAAGGGAAGTTAAATTAAATCTGCAGAAGAAATGCTGAAATATGTATCTTGATCATTCCTGTGAGTCAGATTACTTTAATATGTTAACAATAGTCCTTTTAAATTCTGAATTTATAAGTTGCTCTGAAACAGTGAAAAAGAGAAAAGGGATTTTATATTCATTTTCTAGGAAATCTCCTGCATCTTTTCTTCTTCATATAAATTACAGCAGCCTCAAGATCCAGAGATCATTGTAAAGCCCTGAAGGCATCCCAGAGGAAAAGATGACAGAATTTTGTGTATATTTTAAAGCTATAATTATACAGAAACATAATATGAATTTCTTAGGAATTATTTTTGGGGGATATGAAGACCAACTTTGATGTTTTTAACATTATGTGACCCAATTTAGTAGCACAGTTGACAACTATTCAGTGACTCTAGAGGCATATGATTATTAGAAAGAATGCAGAACTGAACACTGATGATTACTTGTTGTATATGATTGTGCTGGCTTCAAATGCAAAAATAGATCATACTTTTGTGAAAAACCTATTCCTGGTGAAAAACAGTTCTTATTATAGATATATTGGAAGGATGGTATGATAGAAGTAAATGGGTGTGAAAACAACATCAGAGTAGATGGATTCTTTCAAGTCAGAGTAAGGTTAAATAATTCATTAGTTAGTATATGACTCAGTAGATTAAAATTTCTTTAAAGAGTGGAAGGACTATTGCCTCCAGAAATTATATACTTTTAGTGATTTATTTATAAATATTACACCTTATTCTAATATCTCAATGAAAGTTTATAAGATATTGTTATTATTTCATTTGTAATATTTCAATGAAGTTAACGTCAATAGGCAATTTGTATTTCAGACTGTTAATGAGTTCCAAGAAAGACTTACTGCAGTAATAAGATTTCAGATGTGATAAGGGTCAATGACACCTCAGAAACAGATTCTGGTTTTACTGTCCTATAGCTGAAATTCTCTCACCCCATATTTAGGTGTTGCTAGTGGCATGGTTAGAAGAAGGCACTGAGGCAACAGACCTGACGGCTGATGAAGACTTGCCATTACAGACATGCGTAACGTTAATTGTATGTCTGCATTATGGTCAGTCCCTTATCTCAAAGGCAGACATTGTTCCTCGGTGCTTCTGTTAAGCTGAATCAGATCCACCATTATGCAAAGCTCTTTTTGAAATTTTGGAGCTGATGTTGCAATAGTTTCCAAATTAGCAAAAGCTATCCTTCCTGACCCATTAAGCCTGCTGGAAGTTTACCTGGCAAGTGATACATGGACTGAAGATGTCAAGCTGATTTCATCCAAACATTAATAAATTTTTTATTAACTGAGAGCCTGAAGTAGGTAAATAACACAGTAAAGGTGGCAAGATAAAATATAATTGTGAAAAAGTTACATTTATGAAACAATCAGTTTCATAAGGTAATTTATAGTAATCCGTTTTAGTAAAACTAAACTCTGCTACCAAAGAGGAAAAATACCCCTGCGATATCAGAATAGTATAAATACAACATATTTTTTTACAATGGAAAAAAGCTACAGATTGGATATTTTAGACCAGCATGTGCAGTATTTAACATGTTTTATTCCATGTCATGCCTAAGATCGTACTAGGGGATCAGACTGTTGAAATATTTATGGTTACTTACTGTATCTTTTCAGCACATGGAGAGATATCCACATTCTTAGCTAAATTCAGAAATGCATAAATAAAGCTCTCTCATTAGGAATTATCTCCTACATTTAATGGGCTAGTTAGCAACTCTTCCCTCCCACAGATGGCTTTTTGGTACCTTTGATGAGAAATTTATCTTTCACTGTATCAGATTTTAAAAATAGTCAATAAAATTTATTTCTATTCTATTAAAGCAAAATATATTTATTTTTCATACTGTATGAGCCTACAACTTCAGAAAAATACATGACGCAAACATGTATACAAAGTATATATATCTTGTTACTGGCTCTTAAGACCAATGAAAAGGACAATGAATCACTGGCTGACAATGGCTATACTGCCTTAACAGATAATGTTTAAACACCTGAAATTGTTCTGAACAGGATTAGATATTATAGAAATTTTTTACTCCAGTTAGATTACAAATCTAAATACAATAACTTCAGGTTACTAGAATAATAAGGTTAATCTGTTTTGTGTGTAACTTGGGTGAAGCACTCAATCTCTGTTTGTCATTGTCCTTTATCTCTAAGCCTGGACTAATACTTCTTTACTTTCTGAGCATGTCGCAAGTAAGAATATATTGAGGTGCTCTTAAGGATAAAGGTGCTGCAAGTTCCTAAAATAGGTTCTCTTTCTTCAGGAAAACAGTTATGCATTTTTCATTCCAAGATATCCCATTTTAACGAAATTCACTGCTAGGATGTTAAAATTTTTGTTAGAAAAATGTACATCTCAGTGCCACAAGGAAATTTTCGTATTTTCCTTGTGACTACATGGTGGTAGCAAACTAATGGTTGGGTAGACTATGACACTGGAGCACAGGAGAGCTGGCTTCTCATCCTGGTCTAGCTTTCTGAGAGATCTCTGGGAAGCCATGCTCCTCCTAAAGCTTCATTTACAAAATCTGCAATATATTGATAACCATGTTGTTAAGCAGTCTTCCAGATAAAGTGATTGATTTAAAGAATAAAACATATCAAGTGTTTGTTTAGTTTATCAGAAGAATTGGAAATGCCCACTACTTTCTCCACAGTCTCATCCTGGACTAACTTATTCATTATTTACAGACTATTATAATTTGAATATATCAATTTTTAAAAGAAGGCAAGGAGAAATATTGCTGAATTTTCTAACTGCTGCTTTCCAGAAAGCTTTGCTACAGAATATTCCTCATTTATACAGAGGATATGTTTTATTGATTAAAATACACTTAAAAATGTATTACGTTGGGTTTATATAATGACAAAATTAGGCATGACTTTTTAGTAGAATTATTCCTCTTCCTGAATGTAAGGGCTGGTTACAAAGCTGTAACATAAACTGCTCCACAAGGTGTTAGGGAAAGGTTATGTACACAGTGGCAATTTTGGTATTATGGCAGTGCACTGCAAAAACTTATTTCAACCCTCAGTTTCTGTTGTTGTGCACTACTGAACATAATAGAAAAGGATAGATGTATTTAAAAATCTGGTTATTTCACAATAGAACTGGGTCATAAAAGTATTATGCATTTTTTATGATGGGTGTATTTTATGATGTGATAGGCAGTCATCAAATGTGCTTTAAAATATGAATGTATAACTGAAGTACTGATCCTGTTTCTTTTAGACAAATTATGCTCAAGGAAATATGTTATTAGTAAATGAAAGCTCTACATTGTTTGCACAGACTTTGTCATTGTCTGGACCACATTTTCATTCAAAATTCTTCTAATTGGGCCATCTTACCTCCTGCTTGCCCTTGCTCAAATTGTAAATGGGTAGTAAAACAATCTGATATTATCCTTGAAAGAAATGCAGCAATTGCTTAAATGTAAAGTGAAAGTAGGAAAAAGTTAAGTGCATTCTTAGCTGCCTTTTAATGCTGTCTTCTGAAGGGAAATAAGGAATAACATCCTTATGTCAGAACCTCAGCTTTTTGTGCACATCCACTCATGGCTGATGTGGAATCTACAGCAGAAGTTCTATTTTTGTATTAGTTTTCTCCTTGGTGGGTAACACACAGGGCAGGTTGTTAGGCTGATTTTGGCTATGAGACTAGGAGTGTATCAGGTATGCCTATGGTGGCTCCAGTTCATTAGGCTGCCTGATTAATTCAAGCAAAGCAATATAAACTCAAAGACCTGGCAAGGACCAAAGGGCTGTGGGAATGTGCAAAACTTATGTTTAGGGGAAAACACCAAAGGCAGTAAGAAGATGAAATCAAGGTGGATTAGGGACAAAGAAATGTTGAAAAACAGAGGAATAGGGTAAAAGAGACGCAGTTGCATGTAAACAAGTGGCCGGTCAGTATGATTCTGTCTGACTGAGCCTTGTGCTTGATCACCGCAGTCTGTCCTACACTCTGAATAAATCCTGTATGTGAGTGTTGCCTGTGTGAGTGCACTCTCTACTCTGAGCCTGTGTGTGAGCACAAATCTGAAGCCAGACTAGTAGGTAAGTAGGGTAAGAGGTTAGAGTGCCAGCAAGTGCACTGAGAAAGCATGAAGTCAACGGGTGTGTTGGTTTTGGCTGGGATAGAGTTAATTTTCTTCATAGGTGCTGTATGGGGCTATGTTTCAGATTTGTGGTGAAAACAGTGTTGATAATACAAAGATGTTTTCATTACTGCTGAGCAGGGCTTGCACAGCACCAAGGCCTTCTCTGTTTCTCACCCCACCCCACCAGCGAGGAGACTGGGGATGCACAAGGAGGGAACACAGCCAGGATACCTGACCCCCAACTGACCAAAGGGATATTCCATACCATATGATGTCATGCTCAGCAGCGAAAGCTGGGGGAAGAAAGAGAAAGGGTGGGATGTTTAGAGTGATGGTGTTTGTAACCGTTACGCGTGGTGGAGCCCTGCTTTCCTGGCCATGGCTCAACACCTGCCTTCTGATGGAAGTAGTGAATGAATTCCTTATTTTGCTTTACTTGCGTGCACAGCTTTTGCTGTACCTATTAAACTGTTTTTTATCTCAACCCATGAGTTTTCTCACTTTTACCCTTCCAATTCGCTCCCCCATCCCACTGCGGGGGGAAATGAACAAGCAGTTGTGTGGGGCTTAGTTGCCATCTGGGGTTAAACCACAACAAGGGGCCTGGGGGTCTGGGAAGTCTGGACAGTTCCATTGTCTGAAACCAGCTACAGAGGGGCTCTGTGTGTTTCTCTGTGTGTGTGTGAATCCTACTGAACCCCAGCGAACCCCGGTCCTCGTTAGCCAGAGAGGAGGAATACAATCAGGTCATCTGTAATGCTCACGTTTATGTCAGCAGTTTGTGTTTCTGTGGGTGTTGGTAAAGGCACTGCTCTCTGCCTGTCTTGATCTGTGTGGTTGGCCATGTTAGTACTGCGTGTGCCTGCCTGAGTCGCTGGCTACCAGCCAGACTGGGGACTGGGCACTGAAACATCCTCACATGCATGGTGCTGGGACTGGAGAAATCCTCTGGGTCCTGAAGTCCACTACTTTCATCTACCTCTTAACATGGTTCATTTGACCATTTTACACTTTGTGAACTTAGAAAACCTCAGCTACCTAGAAAAGGCAGATAATATAATTTAGTCAGATAATTCTTTTTCACCAGCTTGGTTATTAAGAACCTCATATCATTAGAGTCCTGCAATTACTAACTGACAAGCAGTAAAGGTGACAATTTTTGTCCTGGTCTCCTTGGCAGCTCTTTGCAACTACTGTGCATCTTGGCATGTCTGTGCAGGACCTTCTCTAGCAGAGTCAGTATCAGTATGTTTTGACTGTGCTACTGTTAGTGTCTTCATGTGCTAGTTTTAAGATCTTGTTCCCTAAACTAATGTTTCTCAGGTAGGCTGAGATGTCTATGGCCACCTTTATTAACCAAAGCCTTCTCTGTAATGGATTCAACTGACTGATTTTTTTTCTAATGAGTTATATATGGGCATAAACCCCTCATTTGAAATTCACAGAAGATTCCACTTTTCAGTCGCTGTCACTGTCTAGCGTATATAATAAGATCAGATTTTGGCTTTAAATTATTCCAGTGTGAGGATATTTATGAGGTCTCTTCTTCCTTGCATGAGGCATACTTTACCTAAATGGGAACAGTGATGTGGTTGCCGTCCTTTATCAGGCTGCATATTGTCATGAGTCTTAGAAGCCTGAGAATTTGCCATAAAAATGTAGCTGAACTTGGTAAATTACTTGAAAAATATTTGAATATGCACAAATACACAGAGATAACATGCTCACATAAGTCTTAGTTCCTGAGGAAAACAGGATAATATGGCTTCATGGGGCATTCTCACTTCTACTCCTTTCCTGTTATTCGTTTCCTATCAACAGAATCAACTTTTAGGCATAAGGCTGGAATAGCCTTTGTAGAATAGCTCCAAGGTAGTTTTTCTTTTCTGTTTTCCCCCATAAGAGGCATGTGCCAAACCCTTGTCTGCTACTTTGCATTTCCATGAAGAGCTCATTACACACCACACTGGGGAAAGCTTCCAAGACTTACTTTTACATTTTTTTATTTATCCATGGTTGTGGTTTTTTTTCTGAATTCACAGGTTGACTTCAAACATTTCAATCAAACTCTTTAGATTTGAGTGCTGAAATTTGAACACTTTGATAAAAATGGCCTTACTTTCTCAGCTAATGAGTTCCCACTGAAGTCAGTGGAAACTCTTGTCACTTATTGCTGCTAAAAACCTACCACTTTAATACAAGTGTTTAAATAAGAATCAGAGGAAGGATTCTTAAAGGTATCTAAGGGACGAAGTAAAAATCCCATTGCAAGTTACTGAACCTGGTGAGCTTAAGCAATTTCGTTTCCTTTGAAATTCCCACTTTCAGTAATCTAATATTAGATCCACACTTTTTAAAGTGGGGTATCTGCCATTTCAAGATTTTGGAAATAATTTCTTTCCACCTAAAGGAACATGATAAAATAGAGGCAGGAAACGGACAAAATGAAAATAAATACTACTGTGATGAAGAAATATATAAACATTTAGACAGAAAACTATTACAAAAGTAGTTTTCTTTGTACGTACTGATAGCAATGAAAAACTGAGCTCTATTTAAGTAAATTCCATATGGAATTTTAATGTTCTAACCAGCTTTTAACTCTCCTAAGTCTGAGGAGAGAACTTAACCCGTGCCTACACACTTCTGAGAGGATTCTCTAACCTCTATATAAAGCTCCTATATTTGGGGTTTCTGTCTGTTCTTAAAAAAAGGCGATTATAGCTTTATTTTGAAAGGTACCTGATTCTATCAGAGAGAATCAGGGCCAATCTGAGATCCGGGTCCCTCAGAGCTTGTAGGCATTATTCCTCCTAATTCCTGCGCCTTGTTAAGGCAGTGGATAGTCACAGCACTGTTCAAACATTGTGTTTCTGGGCTTGTGCAGAAAGTTAGTACTGTAGGGAATTTTTAAAGGATTCAATAGCAATGGTATTCAAATTTGTATCAGGTGAAGTGGTAGCTGAATAGCAGAAGCACAGGTAAGACTAGATGCACAGGAAAATGGAAAGGGCAAAAAGAAAAGACTGAATCATAAGTATGTTATCGGGCACTTTGAATCTGCTTGAATTGTTCTTTCTTTATTTATATCTTATCCCTATACTACTTCCAACTGTTTCTTTAAGGATGGATTTGGTGTCTTTGTTTCAGAGAAAAAATGATTCAAAAGCTTGTTAATATTTAAAGGAAATTTTGTCTCAATGATAATAATTCCAGCCTGGCCCACTAACAGCAATTAAAAACCCTCTTTACAGGGACTGGCTGTGTAAAAATTACTTGCAGTGTTAGCACATTTTCTATCCAGACTTATCACAGTTTGCAAATTGTTAACAGCATTAAAAAAGCAGCCAAGAAGTGAACAGGGACAGAATTTAAACAACGTTTTCTCCTTCCTTGATTTGGCTTAGGCACACAGTTATAGTGAATATGCTTGTATTACTACCAGCTCTTCTCTTACAGAAGCTTCCATTTTCTAAGGCTGTTAACAGGAGAATTTCAAAGTACAGCCAGTTCATAGAATATATATTTTAAATGAAAATGAAAAAGAAAATATACTAAAAAACCCTAGGACTCTCTGGCAATTAGAATGGTTAGAGTAATTTACTATTCTATGATGTTCAACAGCTGCATCACATAAAGCAATCTTCATCCCACTGGTAGAGGAGTAGCCATGGGAAGTTGTTCATCAAGAAGGGTCGTTCTCACCTTCTAGGAACGTATTCTGCTAAACTGCTAATGGTAGTGACTGGCCCTAAATGAAACCTCTTTATCAACCTTAAGACATTTTGTAATTTGTTAAATATAATATTTTTCAAATCACTGGATTTTAAGTTTAATAAAGTTTGAAATACTCCCAGTAACTGTGTCTATATGTGCAACAATCTTCTGGGGGGGGAAAGAAAAAGATAAAAATAGCATTAAGTTTGCAAGGCATAAAGTGGAAAAAAAAAAATCACTCTTCTGAATGCATGTGTAGGCACACATGTTGTACACAGATTCTTCTGTATTCACAGAGCATTACTAATCCTTACCTGACAAGTGAATATTGATGTGTTCATTCTCATTCTGAGTAAGTACTTTGGAAAATAAAATTTCATTTTTCCAGAAACAAATTACACTCTAGTGATAGGCGCTCTCAGAATGTGATGAGACAGGCCATGCAAGTGTGTCCTGATTGTCATGGTGAATTTAGGGTGGAGTAGCTGAGAGACCAGGCCATACCACTCAGTGACATAAAATCTAACATTTATGGGTATAGTGGGTAGATAGTGATTTCTAGTTAAAGATTTATGTTCTACAACACAAACACACTTCTACAAGCTGTTTGACATCTGTGGATGTATTCCCACTGTTTATCCATTTATTGCTTGTTAACTTTGATTGTCTTTATAAAAAGTCAATGGCCTCACTAATTCGAAGCAACCCCAGATCAATCTCTTGGACCTTCTCCATATCTAAAGCCAATTGGGGGTTATTACAGGGGTTGCCATCCCCTTCTGGCCTCCTGCTCCAAATATGTTGCAAGGATGTAAAGTTAAGAGAACCTCTGGGCTTCACTGTTTCCTTCCCAAGTGCAAGCAATTATAATGGGGCACATGTGGTCCAGATATTTTGCGTAAATCTTCTGTATAACTATTACCTGTTCTGCTTTGTTATTCCAGCATCAGATAGAGTTGGCCAGATATAGTCCAGGCCTCATTTATTCTGAGCAGTGCTTTTGTGTAGGCTGCACTTTGTGACGCCATAGGCTAGAAGTTCCCTGGTTCACTACTTGTGGCAGAAGTGCCCCACTCTAATTCCTGGGGGACAGAAGTAACCCTAACCTTACTAGATGAGACGCTGCACAACAATACCTGTTTGTGATTGGACATGAGCAGATTATAATTTCCTTATTTTCTCCTGTATATCAGTACCTGTGCAAGCATGATCATGATTCAGAGAGAAATTAACACTTTTCTGAGAAGCTGAGTTGATTTAGGCTATTGGCATTTTAAAACCATAGATTAGCACAGAAGGTTTTTTCAGTTTAGCTGAAAAACATAAATGGAAAGGATGAGGGGCCAGTACTCATCCATTGCATAAAAGTGACTTGGCTAAAATGTAAATGAAAAAGACTTTGACTTCAATTCCCTCCTTAGCTCAAGGTGCGTCATATCCGATTCCATCTTTTGCGTGGAAGTCTTTACATTCCCATACCAGAGTTTAGTTCACTGACTGCTTAACCAAGACTGCTTAACCAAAATCAGTCTATATTTCATTTGCTTTATTTGGATCATTAATAATTACATGCTTAGCTGAAGAATGATTCTCCATCTCTGCTCAAAACTGGTGCCTTGTCCAAATATTTTGTAGTCAAGTGAGTAAAGCACTCATCTGAGAAGCAATGAATATGTGTTTTAGCTTTCTAAGGCTAAAGTTGGAGTTCAGTATTGGCTTGCTACTCCCTGGGTGAGTTAAGTCTTTGGGCTAATTGCAAAATGTTGTTCAAGCAGCTCCTCCTACAGCTATTGTGGCTTGAAAGTATTAAAACATTCTGACGATCGATCACTTTAGGTGTACATTCAGCATGTAGTCCTTCTGAATCACTCTTTGAAGTCATTAATCACTCCTCATCACTTCATCCTTCCCATATGTCATATAAGAAGTGTAAGTATCTAAATTACGTGTTCTGAATCACACTCCTAGGGCCAGGTAACTATTTTTTTAGACACTGTGGTGTCTACATTGGGAATGTCTAAGTGGGTTTTCTGTATCTCATGTGGATACTTACATCAAACATTTATTCACGAATTACAGCCCTTAGAATTCAACTCAGTATTCACTGAAATCCAAAAGCTCCTATTAAATAAGATGTTTAGCAACAATCTGAGTATGCAAGTTTCTGAAGACTTCTGAAGACCTCTACATTGGAAACAAAAGCAATTGGAAAATTGTTGCTTAATATTTCACAAAGGCTTTCTAGCACCTAGCTCAAAGGCTTAAGTCCTAAAAGATTCCAGCAAAGGTCACAATTATACATGAATCTATTTCATTTTGTGACTTACTGCTGGACATCCATAAAAGAACTAGGCAACTTTACAATAAATTACAAGCTGTATTACCAGTCTATCAAATACAGGAAACAAATATATTCCAATAGGTTGTCCAAACTGACCCACTAAAAACTAATCTCAAACACAGAACCCACAATTTCACATTTTCCATTTTTACCAGAGAATAATGGCATAGACTGCAAAATATACTACTAGCATTTTATTTCTGTAGGACGCTGGTGCTACAAATGCTCACTATACTTGCACACACAGAGCTTTGATGTTCATGGAATCTTTTGAGCATGTAATTGGTAGAGTTCAGTGATTCACAGCTTTCTAATTCAGCTGGTATTTTGGCAAGTTATTAGCCAGCTGCTGTTCATTGAAGCAGATGTTATGAACCATGCATAAAATTGTCAAGGTTACAGTTAGTACAAAGAAAGATCTATCCCTCTCCTGTCGGGGTTTGTAACAAAACTTCTACTGACGTCATCAGAAGAATCAGCTTCAGAAACTGGGTGTTGCTCAACCTTATCCCCCATTATTTTGTATTGTTCTTGAATCTTTTCTTTCACCTTCTCCTTCTCCTTATGGTCAACTTTCTTCAATCTTTCTTGTCATCTTAGTGAAGTTTGTATTTTATTTGCCAGCTCTTAGCTTCTAGTCTTCTTTCACGCTGATTACTGCACTTGAAAACATCCTTCAGTTAGTACTTTTCAGCTCTTCACCTGTGCTTCTTTTACTTCCTCTGACATCAAATGGAATAATCAGTAGGGGCTATTTTTTTTCTGCCTTCTACAATGATCATTCTGCATATCTCAAAAGCAATAATAGAACAAGCCGCAGCATACTAGTTCAGAATAATGGACCTGTTGAAGCCCAGATATTGCTCCCTGTTTGGGGCAGGAAATAAGTTTTGTCTTTAGTAGTTTTTGTTTGCTGTAAATCACAGTGTGTGACTGTACATCTACTGTATAGAATGCGACTGGGATGGAAAAACATGCAGTATTATTTCACTAAAAACTGACATGATCACTCCAATATATGACTTATACTTCCTAATACTTACTATAAAAACATATTGGAAAATGACAATGTATGAGACAGATAGCAAGAGCTGAGTTTAAGAATTGGAACATTAAAAATTTAAGCCAACCACATTTTACCTGCAATTTTTTTCTTTCAGCATCAGTTTTTATTCTTCCTATATTCTTATAGCTTAGCAATAGGGTGTTATAATATGAATTTGAATGATACATGTATTTAAGTGAAAAATGATGCATCTTCTGTATCTAGGGCTTGCCTAATCATAGGTTCATGTGATCTACAACTATGTATATAGTTGCTGCCAAAAGACTGAAAATTACCCCTTATAACCCCTGCATTGATTTCAGCTGAATTAACTAGGGTTTGAATTTGGTTCTGCACTCTATTTTGCATATGGGATATGAATAAATATTTGAGAGCTACCATTAGGCTATTAAATGCCTTTACAGCACAGTAATTTATTGATATTCTTTGTAATCCTGTCTTATTCTTATTCTTAATGTTTTTATTATTACTATTTACTTATTTTTACTTTTAGGTCATTTGACAAAACCAGGACAGTCTCCTTGCATAAAAAGCCTTGCTTCTTTTTTCCTCTGTATGCTTATATTTTCAATAGGCAACTATTCATATACTTAACCTGTCATTTGCACATAACTAGGCATGATTAGTTCACATACTAATTGCATTCAAATCTCAGGTGTGCTACTGTGATTACGCTTTTCCATAGGCAATTTAGAAAATCATAAAATGAATATACGCTGCTTGTAATGCCACAAAATGACCTTCTGCTATGTATTCTCAGGCAGTCAAAATACAAAAATGATCTACCTCTTGAAGTCCTGGATGAATGAGACAGAATAACCATGACATCTTTGTAACTGATCATTTTGATGTTTAATATGCAAAAGGAAGTCAATCATAATACATTTTAAATTAAACCTTGAAGAAGTCATAAATTTATGTTCTAAAAATCTCTATGATAAGTTAGTATGAAACTTGATATAAAGTCAGATCCTATTCTCAGGTGAAGTAAAGGCAGAAACTCAACAGATAATGAACCCTTGATTTCAAATGTAGAAATCTATATGTAAAATGCCTGGTGGAAAAGAAAATGAATATTTTGTATTTGGAGTGAAATCAGAAGAAGAAACAAGAGTATCTGTATACACAGAGCGGCTGATGGCAGCTAAAATTTACAGAAGCCATTTGAAATAACCAAATACTGGCATGTTGGTTTCTTTGGGTCAGAAACATTAATGTGTCTCTTATAAAACTTCTTGGAGAATCCTGTAGCACAATTGTTGCTAGTGGGTGTATATTGAAAATTTCTTGAAAGGTACAAATTCTGAAGACAAATACACTATTGTTTTTCCATATTCTGCAACTAGTATTGAAAGAAAATCTCTAGTGATGCATTTTACCTAAACATTGATTTTGCTTTCTATTTACTAGATTTAATTGTAAAACTATAAACAATTTGAAATATACTATTTATCTTGAAATCCCACAGATAAATTTTTTAGTGGCACTTAAAAATTTAGTTATATAGCTTCTTTTTGAAAGCATCTGATTGTCAAAGAACTACTTTGGCATTTTTTATGAAATTTTGATCATTATGAAAAAGTAACATAAAATATTTATTTAGATAAATTACAGATTGCCATTTCTTTTTAGTACCCTAAACATAATTATATAGCCAACATTTGTTGTTTAAAAGTAGTATGAAAGTAGTGATAGTGTGAAAAATTTCCTCAAGCAGTAAATACAATTATTCAAAATAATTAAGATGGAAATAAGTGTTATTTTCTAGCTTTTTAAAGCTATGATATCAATATGTCAACTTATAGGTGTGCACAGAGAGAGCTAGCCATTTTCATTGCTAACTACCTTATTCTTTTCTTCCAATTGAAAGAAATTCTGCATGTTGCACTCTCAAAAGTATTGAATCATGGAATCATAGAATCTAGAATCATACAATGGTGTGGGTTGGAAAGGACCTTAAAGATCACCTAGTTCCAACCCCTCTGCCAGGGGCAGAGACACCTTTCACTAGATCAGGTTGCCCAAAGCCCCATCCAACCTGACCTTCGGTGCTTGCAGTGATGAGGCATCCACAACTTCCCTGGGCAACCCGTTCCAGTGTCTCATCACCCTCATCATAAAAAAATTCTTCCTTATGTCCAATCTAAATCTACCCTCTTTCAGTTTAAAATTTTTGTCCCTTGTCCTGTCACTACAGGCCTTGTTAAAAAGCCTTTGTCTATTTTTCTTATAAGCCCCCTTTTGTATATTGAAAGGCCACAACAAGGCCTTCCCAGAGCCTTCTCTTCCCCAGGCTGAACAACCCCCAACCCTCTCAGCCTTTCTTCAGAGGAGTGGTGTTCCAGCTCTCTGATCATTTCATGGCCCTCCTCTGGACCTGCTCTAACAGGTCCATGTCTTTCTTATGCTGGGGGCCCGAGAGCTGGATGCAGTACTCCAGGTGGAGTCTCATCAGCATGGAGCAGAGGGGCAGAATCACCTCCCTTGACCTGCTGGCTGCGCTTGTTTGTATGCAGCCCAGAATACAGTTAGCTTTCTTGGGCTGCAAGCGCACATTGCCAGATCATGTCCAATTTTTCATCCACCAGTATCCCCAAGTCCTTCTCCACAGGGCTGCTCTACTCTATTCATCCTCCAGTCTATGCTAATAGTGAGGATTGCTCCGACCAAGGTGCAGGATGTTGCACTTGGCCATCTTGAACTTCATGAAGTTCACTTCTCAAGCTTGTCAAGCCTATGGATGGCATCCCCGCCCTCTACCATATCAACTGCACCACTCAGTTTGGTGTTATCTGTAAACTTGCTGAGGATGTACTTAATCCCACTGTCTATGTCATTGATTAAGATATTAAATATTAAGGTCCCAATACAGACCCTTAAGGGACACCACTCGTTTCTGGTTTCCATTTGGACATTGAGCCATTAACTGTAACTCTTGGAATGCAACCATCCAGTCAATTCCTTATCCATCTAATAGTCCATCAGTCAAATCCATGTATCTCCCATTTAGACATACGAATGCTGTGTGGTACTGTATGAAAGGCCTTACAGAAGTCCAGGTAGATGACATCAGTTACTCTTCCCTTGTCCACTGATGCAGTCACTCCATTGTAGAAAGCCACTTGGTTAGTCAGGCACAATTTGCCACGTTGGCTGGCTCTAATCATCTCTTTGTCTTCCATATGCTTTGACATGTCTTCNCTCTATTCATCCTCCAGTCTATGCTAATAGTGAGGATTGCTCCGACCAAGGTGCAGGATGTTGCACTTGGCCATCTTGAACTTCATGAAGTTCACTTCTCAAGCTTGTCAAGCCTATGGATGGCATCCCCGCCCTCTACCATATCAACTGCACCACTCAGTTTGGTGTTATCTGTAAACTTGCTGAGGATGTACTTAATCCCACTGTCTATGTCATTGATTAAGATATTAAATATTAAGGTCCCAATACAGACCCTTAAGGGACACCACTCGTTTCTGGTTTCCATTTGGACATTGAGCCATTAACTGTAACTCTTGGAATGCAACCATCCAGTCAATTCCTTATCCATCTAATAGTCCATCAGTCAAATCCATGTATCTCCCATTTAGACATACGAATGCTGTGGGGGACTGTATGAAAGGCCTTACAGAAGTCCAGGTAGATGACATCAGTTACTCTTCCCTTGTCCACTGATGCAGTCACTCCATTGTAGAAAGCCACTTGGTTAGTCAGGCACAATTTGCCACGTTGGCTGGCTCTAATCATCTCTTTGTCTTCCATATGCTTTGACATGTCTTCCAAGAGGACCTGTTCCATGCTCTTACTGGGCATGGAGGTGAGGCTGAGTAGTCAGTAGTTCCCAGGGTTCTCCTTTCTACCCTTTTAAAAAATGGGTGTGATATTCCCTTTTCTGCAGTCACTGGGGTCTTTCCCTGACTGCTGTAACTTTTCAAATATGATGGAGAGTGGCTTAGCAACTACATCTGCCAATTCCCTCAGGATCCTGGTACACATCTTGTCAGGTCCCGTGCACTTGTGTATGTTTGGTTTCCTCAGGTGTTCTCAAACATGATCTTTTATGATGGGAGATACTTGGTTTCCCCAGCCTTGAGGTTCAGGAACTTCAGAGATGTGGGGAGAGTGATTGCTAGTGAAAACTGAGGTAAACGAATTGTTAAGTACCTCAGCCTTCTCCATCTCACTAGTTCTGTTTTATTTCTCAGGAGAGGTACATTTTCAGGTCAGCCCTGAAGTAGTCAGGCAGTTGGACTAGATGATTGTTGTAGGTCACTTCCAACTGAA